>LR749639.1:824169-979169 GCA_902729485.2 Mus minutoides | reverse complement strand
CCACCCACAGGACAGCAGAAGGTACACCAGCATATGCACACATGGGCCTCCCACCACCCACAGGACAGGAGAAGGCGAAGAACTAGGGTGTGGCTTAGTGGTAGAACACCTGCTTTGAACATACAAAGTCCTAGGTTTGACCCTTTGCACCAACCAGTAAACAACAAAACAAAGTTGAATGGTAGCCATGATAGCACACATGTGCCTATGAACCTGGCACTCAGGAGCCAGGAGAATAGAAAGTTCTGGAAACAGCTATATAGTAACACTCTCTTTGGAGAGAAAGGAAGGGGGCAGAGGAAGAAAATGACTTTCGGTGCTGATCCTGAGAGTCAATCTAACAAAAGGAGTCCCATATCCTTGTGAAGCCAGGAACTGTCCCCAGGGCAAGGCAGGAAAGGTGTTTGGCTCTACAATCTCACACCCACCCATGATGGGGCAAACACTTTTGGGTCTGTCAGTCAAGGCCACTGGCTCAAGGATTTGGCTGTGGAAAGTGTGACCTGACCTCATTCCCCTCCCCAGCAATATACCCAAGAGCAGCCGGCTAGTCACTTCCTAGCTGGAGTAGAGATCTCTCCCACAGATGGGGGAAAGCATGTCCTAATGGGAGAAACACCTGTGTTAGCATTCATTGGGCACAAACTATGTCCCAGGATCCCAAGGGTCCCTTTGCTGTCCAGGGCTCCCTGATGACTCACTGATAGCTATCTGGTGCTCTTAGGATGACACAGAGAAGGGGCTGGAGAGATGACTCAGTGATTAAGGGCACTGACTGCTCTTCCAGAGGTCTTGAGTTCATTCCCAGCAACCACACGGTGGCTCACAACCATCTGTAATGGGATCTGATGCCCTCTTCTGGTGTGTCTGAAGACAGTGACAGTGTACTCACATACATAAAATAAATAAATCTGCTCTGGCCGGGCATGGTGGCGCACGCCTTTAATCCCAGCACTCGGGAGGCAGAGGCAGGCGGATTTCTGAGTTCGAGGCCAGCCTGGTCTACCAAGTGAGTTCCAGGACAGCCAGGGCTATACAGAGAAACCCTGTCTCGAAAAACCAAAAAAAAAAAAAAAAAAAATCTGCTCTGACCCCTGGCCCAGGCCTGCCTAGCGACTGGAGCTGTTTTCTACAGTAGAGGCTGCAGGGCCTGCGCGGCAACCATTTCAGGGGGTTGAAATGTTACGCTATCAGCATGAAGGCTGACATGGCTCCTACGCTCAGCTCCGCAGCTGCCACTCAACACCGGCTCTTTCCATTCTGGGCTCCAGTGTGACACAGTGAGTGACAGCCTGAGTCATCTTCTCTCTCTCCCTGGGCCTCTTGAGAGAGTCTTGCCAAGTTTACAGCAATTTGGGCCCTGCTGAAACTCTTTTTTTTTTTTTTTTTTTTGGTTTTTCGAGACAGGGTTTCTCTGTGTAGCTCTGGCTGTCCTGGAACTCACTTTGTAGACCAGGCTGGCCTCGAACTCAGAAATCTGCCTGCTTCTGCCTCCCAAGTGCTGGGATTAAGTGCGCCACCACTCCCGGCCCTGCTGAAACTCTTGAGGCCAAATTGCATGGGGAAGTGGTTCTGAGGACAGGACCTGGTCGCTCTGCTCACAGTAAGTCACCTTCTCAGTCCCCATCACACTGACCTCACCTGCTATGTCTACCACACACAATGGCTCCCCTTCCCACATCTAGCCTAGCCCTGCCTCAATAGGTGAAGGTTCCGGTGTTGGCAGGAGCACGCAAGCCCGGTGACCCAAGTTTGATCCCTGCAACCCATACCAAGGTGGAAGGAAAGAAACAACTCCACAAAGTTATCCTTCTACTTCCAGACAGGCTAACAAACCTCCTCCTCCCACATACAAAGTAATAAACTAAAATAAATAAGGAAAGAAACAAAGAAACAAACAAACTCCACAGCAGGCCAAGCTAATCAAGTTCTCCCCACCCCTCTCCCCCCTCTGCCTCTTTCTCTCTCCCCCCTCACCCTCTCTTTTGTTAGGGATTGGATCTGAGGCTCTGCACATGATAAGCCTATTGATAATTCAGTAGCAGCCTGCATCCCTGTCCCCAGGCCACACTTAAATTGGGGGGCTCACGGGGGGGGGGGGTGGATGAAAAGGAGGAATTTTGGCAGGGGAAATTTCAGGTTCCCTTCCCCCGGGAACAGCTTAAGCTGAACTGTTTTCCCTGTTTCTCAAGGTTTTTGTAGAAGTTTTAATTCTGGTTACTGTCTGGGAAAAGACCGTGCAGACGTGGGGTGTGGCTTAGTGTTAAAGCAGAGGCTTAGTGTTAAAGTGCCCTGTCTCGCAGCATGTTACACATGCCGTGGAAATAGTTGTTGGCCTGTGGAGAGCAGGAATTCTGTGGGGCCCCTCCGCTAGAACAGGCACTGCTTGCTGGATTTGGGAAGAAAGAAATCCTTATCCCCTCCCCCCAACCCCTACCCCCCAACCCCACAGCGGCCTTTTTATGATCTCCAGGCACATGTGGAAACCATTGCCTTTTATTGACTGGATTTCCACTCACGGCTGCCAGCAAGCTCTAGCTAGCATCCTGCCTGGGGCTTCATCGGTTTCCTGTTGTGTGTGATCTGCTGGGAGGCAGAACGCGCTGACATTCACTGAGCCCCAGCAGGCAGCAGTCTGGGCAAGAACCCAGGGAGTGTTCCTTGGAGAAAGTCCTTATAAACCGTGTGGTTATTAAGATAGCAGGATAGGCAAGGTAAGGCATCCAGGCATATCCTGTGCCCAGCTGCAGGCACCAGATTTTCTGCTCCTGGCTGCTTTGCCTCGCGCTGTGCAAGGCCAGTGACTGTCTCTGACTGAGAGGAGCTGGCTTCTCTTTTCTTGGGGGCAGCACATAAGGCTGACATTGGCTTGTGCAAAGACATGGCACCAACCAGAAGCAAGGCTTCCCACATCGGGGGCTCACATTCCTGAGTAGGTAGCCATGAAGTGGCCTTGCTGTACATTTCTGCTAATTCCACAGAACCATCCAGAACTTTCCAGCTTTGTTCCCAGAGGAAACGCATAAAGTGTTTGCACAGTGCAGGAACAGATGGCCAGAAAGCGTGGGCTCTGGCCTAGACTGGCCTGCTGCCAGGAAGTCTTTAGGGTAGACCCAAGTGACATCTTGGGGGACTCGGGGCCCTGTGGCTTGTGCTCGTTTCTGATATTATTTCTAGAGATGTTTCGTGGCCTCTGAGTTACTTCCCAAATCTGTGAGAGGGACTCCACGGACAGCCAGCGAGTTAGGTCTGCTGAGTGAGAGAACACTGCCAACCCTGCCCCCAGCCACGGTGACCCACTGGCATCTCAGCTGCCAGGATGCCAGGGGCTGCCAGGATGCCAGGGGCTGCCAGGATGCCAGGGGCTGCCAGGATGCCAGGGCAGGCTGCAACATTTTACTGGTTCCCCTACAAATCATGAAATTCACAAGTGCACACTTTATATTTGTACAGGAAACGCGATTTTTACCTTAAGATTTTCTTCCGAACATCACGGTTTACTAAGTGACAGGCCAACCCAATCACTGGAGATTCAAAACCACACAGCAAGCCCTACTTTGAAGGAAGCTCACAACCAGAAAGGGAGACATGCATATACATTTACTGAAGGCTAAAGCAGCCAAAGGAGGAAGCAAAACCTAACTAACCCACGCCAGTGTCGGCGACACATCCAGTAAAAGAAACCAGATGTGATGGGCATCACTCCTGGGGCTGAGTCGATAAGTGGCTGCTGAGGCTGCTGCATGTGGGCTGTCCCAGCATCAGCTTCTGCACCAGGGTGACCTGAGGTTGGAACACCTTACCCTTGTTTCAGCAGCATCCCTGCAAACACTGACCAGAGCACAGCTGTTCTTTACAATCTCACCCTTCAGGAACTCCAAGGCCAGGCTAGGCTGCCTTCCCTCGGGCTTGTTCCTACTGGCAGGAGACATGGTCAGGGCCAGGGCAGTGCAGAGACAGGACCGTGTGGATGCACAAAGGGGACCATTGACTGCTGGGCCCTTTGGGTGACTCTGGCTCTGGGGAGGGGCAGGGATGGGGAGAAATGACTCTGTGAGGCAAGGGCAGGGGGATGACCACAGACTGAAGACGGGGCCTGGGGACAATATCCTCTTCCCCATGCACAGGAAGCTTGGATTTCCTCACAAAGCAATCAGAGCTGCCACTGAGCAGGAGAAAGACCTCAGACTGCTTCTTTCACCTGGCTTAGTTCCACACCAAGGAGGCAGCATGGCCAGGCTTCAGGAAGGAAGAAAGAGTAGAATCTGTGACACATTCAGGAGTCAGAAGCAGGAATGTCACCAGCCCATGGGTTTGGGGAAAGCAAGTTTGGCCCAGGGCTTCTCAGGTGAGCTGAGACCTGAACAGGGACAGGATCCCACCAAAGGACAGAGCTGGGGACCCTGAGCTGCAAACTGGTCTCCATAAAATGTGGCCTGTAAAATGTTCCCTGTGCAGACAGCATGGCTCCCTGTACCAGGCTGCACTGGCAGCTTATGATTTTATGTTAACGTGGCTGACCTGGCTAAGCAGTATCTGGGAGTATATTTCTAAGGATGATGCTTCTGGAGGTCACATGTGGAAATGGAACAAGCAAACCTCAGGCCCTTCCCAAGGCAGGGGTGGTAGAAAATCAGTGACCATCATCTGCAGGGGACTGAGAAGTTGCCCTTGTTCCTGGGTCTCAAGCTGGAACTCCATAGCTGGCTTCCCTGGTCTTTAAGTCATAATTAACAGACTACGGGATGCTGTGGCGTCCATAAAGCACTGTTGGGGACCGGCTGCCGAGTACTTCTAGATCAGGATTTTTGGCTTTCATAACCAGCCTGGTCGGTAAATGCTGAGCTGTCACAGTTCATTGCTTGCTGGAGGACTGAGGACAGGGCTCTGAGATCTCTGCCAAACTTCTTCTAGAATTTGCCATGAGCACCATTTTCCCTTTGCCTAGTTTGTTTGTTTGTTTGTTTGTTTGTTTCCCTGAGACAGGGTTTCTCTGTGTAGCCCTGGCTGTCCTGGAAATAACTCTGTAGACCTGGCTGGCCTTGAACTCAGAAATCCACCTGCCTCTGCCTCCCAAGTGATGGGATTAAAGGTGTGTGCCACCACTGCCCAGCTCAGTTTGTTTTTTGATAGGCTCTTCTTATGTAGCCCCAGGCTGGCCTCGAACTCAGGATCCTCCTGCCTCCATCTTCTGAGTGTTGGGATTACAGGAGTGTGTGACCACAGTTGGTTCAGCTTTGCCAGTTTTTATTTATCTTTTTGGTACAAGCCATTGCTTTAAGCAGGGGGGTGCTAAGCTTCCCTCCCCCATGAGTCCTGCTACTGACCTACTAAGTACAGGATGGATGCAGAGATAGATATGGTGGATAAACATGTTAGTTTGAATGGATGCAGAGATAGATATGGTGGATAAACATGTTAGTTTGAATGGATGCAGAGATAGATATGGTGGATAAACATGTTAGTTTGAATGGATGCAGAGATAGATATGGTGGATAAACATGTTAGTTTGAATGGATGCAGAGATATGGTGGATAAACATGTTAGTTTGTTAGTTCAAGTCAACTGGTCCCCATATCCTTAACAGTGTACTGTTGTGATCTTAGGCCACTAGATTTCAGACGTTTTTAAAGTAGCAGAATTTCAACATATATTAAAAAGTTTAGAGGTGACAACCTTAGTGATCATTAACTTATGTCTCTGCTCAGTAAGCAGCAGCATAGGATGATACCCATGCTTGCTCTAGCATTGGACCTAGGACCTACCTTTGGTCCCACAAATGGCATCACATAAACTCAGATATGTGAAGTCTACTGCATATGACACTAACCAGTGGGAACCATGAGATAAGTCTGATGACCTAAAAACCCAACACTTGCAGCTGGAGAAGGCTTGTGGGGGACAGCTGGAACTTTGGTCTAGCTTGGCTTCCGGGAGGCTATCAGAAAGCAGCAGAACATACAGAAACACTTTCTTTCTTACCGGCTTGTTGTCTGGAAGCAGGAGTGTAAGCCAACCAGGAAGGGGTTGCTGGACGCCTGCTCGAACACGTGCTTCTCTGTCTGCACCCAGTCGATATCCTGAAAGAGAGACCAGGTAGCACTACTGAGGCCCCTGAGCACTGCTCAGGCTGCGCGGGGGAAGACAGGGGCAAAACATGAAAGCCTTTCTTCTCTACTTTTGTTAAGACAATTTGGAGAGGGAAAGATAGCACCTATCAAGAAACACATCACAGTCAGGTGTGGTGGCTTATGCCTGTGATTCCTGCCCAGAGGAAGCTAAGGTAAGATGGTGGGCAATACAGTAAGTTCCCAGGCAGCCTGCAATCTGCTACAGAATGATCCTGTCTCAGACAAAAAAAACAAAAAAAACAAAAAAAACAAAAAAACAACCAAACCAAACGGAACACCATCAGCATCCACCGCCACATCACCATCCACTCCCACTTCTATTATGAACACCATCATCACCATCTCCAACATCACCTTCATCACCCTCCCTGCCCCAAGACACTTTCAGGGTTCACTCTCCATACACTGGTTCATGCTCCCCATGAGAGTCCTGGGAAGGCTGCATCGAATTCTGCTTAGATACAAGGAGTAGATTCGTGGCCCACAGCCACTGAGTACTACTGAGTCTGCAGATAAGTCAGTTACAGCCCCGGGAGCTCCACCAGGCGGATCGGTTTCAAGCCCTTCTCCATGCAGTGGACACCTAGCCCCACCTCATCCAGACTTGCTCACCCAGGGGCTATACAACATGACTGTCACACTCAGGAAGCTCACACTTCAAGCAGCCGCTAGTCACCCAGACTCTTGGATGGAGACCAGTGGGCTGGCTCTCTTCCATTTCTCCCAAGCCTGGGCCACCAGGCACTGGCATCATCTGTGACAGTCTGTGATTGCATCTCTGTAGGTTCTAATTTACAGGAACACCTGGCAGGGCTAACTTGAAACTCAGTAGGGAACGAGCTGGAAGGTCATCCCTGGAGAACCAGCGCCATTAGAAGAAAGACTTTCACGAAGCCATCCAAGCATTGGCAAGTCAAAGACACACAACAATGCCTGGGTCTGGAGGGACAAGGCTGGTGAGTTCTATTGTAGAGAAGGCAAGAGTAGGAAGCTGGGCTGGCGAGATGGCTCAGTGGGTAAGAGTGCTGACTGCTCTTCTGAAGGTCCTGAGTTCAAACCGCAGTAACCACATGGTGACTCACAACCACCCGCAATGAGATATGACGCCCTCTTCTGGTGTGTCTGAGTCAGCTACAGTGTACTCATACATTAATAATGAATAAATCTGGGGCTGGCGAGATGGCTCAGTGGGGTAAGAGTGCTGACTGCTCTTCCGAAGGTCCTGAGTTCAAATCCCAGCAACCACATGGTGGCTCACAACCATCCATAATGAGATCTGATGCCCTCTTCTGGTGCATCTGAAGATAGCTACAGTGTACTTACATATAACAATAAATAAATCTTAAAAAAAAAAAATCTTTGGGCTAGAACAAGCAGGGACTGAGTGATATCGGGGCTGACTGGAATGAGAGGCCCTAAAAATTTAATTCCCAATAACCACATGAAGGCTCACAACCATGTGTACTTACATACGTCGAATAAATAAATAAATAAATAAATAAATAAATCTTAAAAGAGAGAGAGAGAAACTGAGGGACTCCTGTGTCCCAGGAGTGTCAGCTCCGTGTAAGCAGAGACCAGGCTCAAGGACAGTGGGAGCCAGTGGGCTTTTGTCCATGGGGAACTTGAGGCTGCTCCGCAGGCCCTGTTCAGAACCACATCCTAGACAAAACAACTCAGGGGAAAGATAGGAGGCTGGCGTTTGGGAAGCAGCGGCTATGGTGGAGCTATTAGGCAAAGATGACTCAGAGAAAGGGAGTCAGAGTCAGCTCAGAGGGTATGGCAGCGCCTCAAGACTGTTAGGAGAGGAGACACCTGGTGGTGGTGAGGACAGGCCTGAGTCATGGGTACTGCCACTCAGGAAGGAGCTCAGCATCCAGGGATACAGGGCCAGCCCAGCAGGCTGTGCATTGTACAACAGTACCCTACAGGTGAAGGTTCCAAAGCTCCAAGCCCTGAGCCTGGCTGGGGTGGGGAACGGGATCCTCTCTATGACCCGATAAAGGTTAGGCTGCTTAGCCCAGCAGGGGCTAAAGGACAGAGTCACTCTTATCTACACTTTGGCCTTTCTCTGCTCCCGAGAGACAGAGCAGGCACTCAGTGTAGCAGCAGCAGAGCACATAAACACGAAGTCAGCAAGCATGTGAGAACGTGTCAGCCTCATGCATGGCCTCATGCTGCAAGTCGAGGCCACACTGGGTATGCATGCATGCTCTGACAGGGAACCACGGTGGAAAAAGTGTTGGTGAGGGTGTGGGAAAACTGGAGCCCTGAGCCCCATAGGCTGGAACCCCAAATGGTGGGTTAGCCACGTTAGACAGAGTTTGGAAGTTCTTCCAGAAACTACACCCAGAATTACCACACAACCTAGCAGCACCACTCCTAGAAATACATGGAAAAGGGCAGAAAACGGACTAGACAAATACATGCATGTGAATGTTTGCTGTGCTACTGTTCACAACAGCACCAAGATATCCTGTATTCCATAGAAAGTCTACATGAAGAGATGGACAGAGTGGCTGGCATCGTTAAACTCAAGGGTTCTAATTCTGCGGCTGCAAACTTCAGAAATGGGAAGGCCACATGACTCAGTGGAATGGTCAGGTCACTGAAGCACAATTTCACACAGCCTTCGGTGATGACTTCCTGCACAGCCATGTCCCCAAACGTGGACACCTTGAATCCCACAAGACGCTTCGGCAGGATGACTGCTTACCTCGTCATCATGGACAAGCTCCTTCTTTACCACCTTCATGGCGTAAATCTGGTCGTTTTTCTTTAACCGCACCAGGAGGACCTTGGCATAGCTTCCACGTCCGATGACTCTGATGAGATCGAAGTCTTGCAGCCCCAGCCCCTGAGAGATTTTGATCCCATCCACCCCATCGATGACAGGCTTAAGGTCCTAGGGAGAGGTCCAGAGAAGGGAGGGGACACCATTTGCCAGAATCCTGAAACTCTAGCACCCAACCCCCATCCAACTCAAAGGAGGAACATCAAAGAGCCAAGACTGTGGGTTTCTAAGGTGCTGTGTGGGGATGGCAGAGGCCGATGGCAGAGGCCGAATGAGGGTTCTGGGGAGGGGGGAGGGGGCGAGTTTGCTTCCTTAAGCTGCAGGCTTGGGCATGCTCTGTGAGAGTGGCAAGTCCAGGCACCTGCTCCGTGAGGGTGGGGGTAGAGAGTGATGTCTACTCTGCAAGATGATCAGCAAAGGCTTGAGAGCACAGCATGTTCTGTCTCCCTAGAACACCAGAGCTGGCGGCAGGTATGAGGCTGGATGGAGCCAGATGGGACCTGTTGGTCAGATTCTGGGACAGGACTTGCTTGAGGGAGAAGCTGAGGTCTTGCCAGACCAGGAAGGACAAAGGAGCAGATGAAATGTGGTGAATTCACAACTCAAAAGCCAGCCTGGCTGCAGCCACGCCACTAGTCTCATCTGAGCCTAGCGCAATAGCTTCCTACTATATCTAGCTCATACTGAAATTCATGTAACAGCCCCTGAAGCAAACCAACAGGCTTTTTGAAAAGATGCCCACAACGCTAATCTTATCCACTTACCTCAGAATCATCTTTGATATTATCATGTTTCCGAGATGAAGAAATATAAGCAACTAGAAAAGAGAAGGAAGGGAGAGTATTACAAGTGTCCCAGGAACATGGGGACCCAGTGGAACTTCACACCCCCATCCCCTGCAGGGAGCCCCAGAGGGCACAGGAAGTACTCAGGGGCCAATCCACAAACCAGCCACAAAAGACTCTTGTTTAAAGAGTCCTTTAAAACTGCAGCTTCCTAGGCTGATCCAGATGGGCTGTGTGAACGTGGAGGAAGAAAGCTTGGAAGACGCTTTACGCTCCTTTACTTATGATGATGTCATGATCTGATAAACCGTCAGTCTGGGAAGAACTGTTAGCTGGAAATGCAGTGTGTGCAGCTAGCTCATTTAGGTCTGGGTGTTGTGACATGTGCCTCTAGATTCCTAAAACTTGGGAAGCTGAGGCAGGATTGTACAGCTCAAGGCCAACCAGAGCTACCTAGTGAGACTGTGCCTCAGACAAATGGGAAAAGAGGGCTGGAGAGGTGTGGCTCAGTTGGTAAAGCACTTGCCTAGCGTGCTCAGAGCCCTGGGTTTAATCTCCAGTGCCACATGAAAGTGGGCAAATGCCTGTTTTCCTAGCACTTTACTTGAGGAGGGTCAGAAGTTTAAGGTCATCCTTGCTTATAAATTGAGTTTGAGGCCAAGCTGGGCTACTTAAGACCCTGCCTCAAAAACCAAATCCTTGAGGCTACGAGTGTGTGCATGCATGAGTGTGTGCATGTGTGTGATGGACAAGTGGATGAGTGTGTGTGTATGTGTGAGTGTGTGCAAGCATGTAATAGATAAGTGGATGAGTGGGTGGGTGAATGTGTGTGCATGCATGTATGCATGAGTGATGGACAGGTGAATGTGTATGTAAGAAGGATACATACCTAAAGGGACAACCTCATTTGTTTTCTTTTGAGACAGGGTCTTACTATGCAGCCCTGGCTGGTCTGGAACTTGCCATATAGACCAGGCTGGTCTTGAATTCATGAAGAAATCCACTTGCCTCTGCTTCCCAAGTGCTGGGATTAAAGGCATGTGTCACCATACCTGGCTCTGGATTCTTTTTTATTTATTTTTTTAACATTAAAGAGAAGTCTTTCCTCCCTGTACTCCCCCAAACACAACACTTGTGCAGCAGCAGTCACACTCCGTATGGAGCCACCCCCAAGGAGGTCAGCTCTGTGTACTGCCCAGTGTATAGGAGATACCTGGCCTGGCAGTCATACACCAAATGTGCAGAGCAACTGAAATCAACATGGAAGAAGCAACTCTCAGCCCCAGATTCCCAGTGATGAGGAGATTGCTGCCTGGTAATTACCAGGAGAGACCAGCAGCCCCACCCGTTTCTGTGGGGTTGGAGGGAGAGGCCCGTGTACAGAGAGGTTTCCAGCCCAGCTCACCCACATTGACTCTTAGAGAGCAGGTAGTCGGAGTCAGAGGAAAGGCCTGGAAGATGGAAAGGGGAACAAACCGCAGGGTTCAGAAGGGGCATGGCCAGAAGAGGGACGTGGCCCAGAAAAGATGGGGCAGGCCCAGCTGGGGAAAGGGACACCTACTTCCATCAGTTTCTTCTGAAGGAAGGTCTACACCATCGTTCTTGTCATCTACTGGAGGCTCTTGGGAAGGCATGACAGAATCCTGCAAGAAAATGATGGCGTTGGCGTGATGGGGTGGGAGTTACCACCCAGCTTTGACTTCATGTATATATACATGCATGCGCGCATGTGGTGTATAGTATGTGCATGTGTGCCGTGTGTGTGTGTGTGTGTGTGTGTGTGTGTGTGTGTGTGTGTGTGTGTGGTATGTGAATGTGTGCCATATGTACATGTATTTGCACATGTGTGTGTGTGTGTGTGTGTATGTGTGTATGTGTAAAATATGCTGTATAAATAATAGCTGCTGGGTAGAGCACAGAATAGATGAAGACTATTGTTACTTAAGAGTCTATAGGCTGAGGTGGTCACTCAGTCAGGTTATTGCCTTCCCAGAAGGCATTTGATAGAAGGGATGCTTTATACCATGCTTGACAATACCCTCTTGCTGCACTGTGAACATCCTGCTGGCAGCCAGGCTCCTGACCCACAGTCTCAGGACTGAAGTCATAATAGAGACAGCTTCTAGTGACAGCCCCTTGGGTCCAAGAGTCAGCCTCACTCAGCTTTGAATGACCACATCTGGGGTCACCTCATTATCTTAAGGTAATATGGACCTACAGGGTCATAGGTCACAGTAGACAATGGAAAGGATTTCTAGGGAGAGTGGTTTTGGGGTGCAACTCGTGTTCCAATCTGGATCTTTATTTGCCATATGGAACGTGGATACGCCACCTCAGGGGTGTCTTCCTCACTCTGGCAAGATGCAGATGAGCGAACAACTTTCCTGGGTGGCTGAGGCCTTGGGTCTGGCAAACATTGGATAGGGCCATTCTACATCCAGGCTGGGTGGCACAGGCAGGCTGGCTTAAGTGCAAGCATTAGAAAACTCAGGTAACAACACACCAGTAGGACCGGACCCTTTTGGTTTCCGCTGCTCAGGACGAGAGGTCCTGTTCCAGACTCTGCCCATAGTCACCACCCCTACAGCATACAGGCCTCCTCGTCAGGCCTCTTCCTGTGGTAGACGTAGTATCACAACCCCAATGGAATGACAAGTACCAAGGACGGCCAAGATCAGCTTAGCCAGAGGCCCCAGGCCAGCCATCCCTCGCCACACCCCCGACTCACCATATGCCTCCTGCAGGTCAGCGGGACGAGGATGTGGCAGCGTTTATGGACCAGCAGCTTGCAGTTGATGCACCTGTAGCCCTGCCTCGAGAGACCCCATATCCTTTCGCTGCACTGGCCACAGTACGCTCCCTGCGGACGGGAACAGCAGCTATCAGGCCCAGCTGGCCCTTCCCAAAGCCCATGCCATGCTGAAGATTCTGCATGAAAACTCGGGCAGCCGATACAGAAGATACCACGTGGAGAGGGGCCTGGCACCTCCTTCCTGAATTCGGACCCAGTCTAGCTCAGTAGTTCCCTTCTTGGGCTCATGTGAGGGCTAGAAGGAGTGAGGCCAGGCAAGGCCGATGTGCCGCAGGGCTCAGCAGTGGTGCTTGCCATGCGGGTCTATTTGAGTCAGACAGCCCAGGCCAAGAGGAGCTCGGCAGTGGTGGAAGCTCCTGACATTCTGACTTGGAAGACTGCGAATGGCTGCGTGACAACTGTGTGAGGGTTTTATAGTCATGATTCTAATAATCTAAGTGATCACTGCCAGCCCAGCTGCTGGTACTCTCAGAACTTTTGGAATTTCATAGAGTCTGTGAGAAGAAATCGGTTCAGATATGGTCACACTCTGGCAAATCATGTGCCTTTGGGGCGTCTCCATTTATGAACACAAGCAAGGGCCCCCACCTGTCCCAGAATTATTAGCTTCCTTACATGTTTCAGCTTCCTTTTAACTTTCCACAGGGTCTCATGTAGCCCAGGCTGGCCTCAAACCTGCTATGTTTACAAGTGTGACTTGGACACACTCTCCTCACCCCCCAACGTGCTGCCAGCCTCTATCGATGTTCTGCCTTCTCCCTCAGTGCTGGGGTTACAGGCATGCACGGCCAAACCTGCCTTGCTTGTTTTGTGGGTGCTGAGATGTAAACTCAGGCTCTCACGGTTGTGCAGCAAGCCCTCTTGGCCACTGAGCCATCTCTTCAGCCCAGTCTTAAACTTCTGACTGCCCTGCCTCTGTTTCCTGAGTGCTGGGATCACAGGCGCTGTGGTGCTTGCTGGGGGTGGAATTCTGGGACTTGAATATGCTAGAGCAACCACTCTACATATTGAGAGATATCTCCAGGGATAGACTGAGCTCTATCCGCAGCCTCTCTTATCTTTTGGGGAAAGGGTCTTGATATATAGCCCAGGCTTGTCTTAGCCTCAGTGCTGGTCTTACAGATGGAGAGTCACTCTTACCAGGGGCCAGGAAAGGGAAACTGCTGACCAAGAACAGCATAGACTGGACTGAGATCTCATGCGTATGTTTCTCAGGGGAGCTACCAAAACTGTACCAATAGCTCCTCCCCACCCCCCTTATCTTATCTTATTTTTTCTGAGACAGGGTCTCTCTATGTAGCCATGCTGGCTTGGAACTTGCTATGTTGAACAGGCTGGCCACAAAAGAAAATCACAGAGAGCTGCCAGGCTCTTGTCTTCAGAGTGCTGGGATTAAAGGTGTGCACCACCATGCCTGGCTGGTGGCTATTTAAGATCTATACTTGAATCATTACCATTTCGGAAAACATGCCATTAAAACAAACAAACAAACAAAGCAAAACCAAGCCCCAGGTCTCTATCCTCCAGAACTCACAGGAAATAGATTAATGGTATAAAAGGATTTTAAAGTCTGTCTCTCATGCTGCCAATTTGTTTCTTGCTCTCATTTTTCAATCATGTATTTTAATTTTTTTTCAAACATATCAAGCGCTCATCTTGTATTCAGTCAGGCTGAGCCTTCTGTCTCCGTTTCTGCTGGCTCTCGACCAGAGTGCTTAGTTTCCTACTATGTTTTTTTTTTTTTTTTTAGTTGCTGATTGTGAGCCCAGATGTCCGATTCACTATCTGTGAGAATCCTTCCAGGCTGCCTTCAAGAGGGGTGACTCTTGCTTCTGTCAGCCACCTGGGGGCACTGCTTGGCTAGACCCTCTTAGGGGTATAATTCTGGCTCTAAGTATGTGTGAGGTCCAGTGTGAGGTTTTGAATTCTCAGAAAGACTATTCCTTGTTGCCCTGCCTTGCTCTACCTGGGTAGTGTGGGGCTCATGGGAAGACCCAAACTTATTTCTCTCGGGGCCTCAATTATTGGAGCAAACACCAATTCCAAGCTCTTAGTGAAAGGCTACACAAACCACAGCAGAAGGTTAACCACAGTTCACTACCCCCCAACCCCCGTGTATGAACTTTTAGTGGAACATAGCTGCACCCACTGGCACACAAACTAAATGTGGCTTCCCAGTCACAATGGCAGCATTGAAGGCTGCAACAGAGGCGAGCGTTCTTTTTTTTTTTTTTTTTTTTATGTAAGTACACTGTAGCTGTCTTCAGGCATTCCAGAAGAGGGCGCCAGATCTCATTAAGGATGGTTGTGAGCCACCATGTGGTTGCTGGGATTTGAACTTATCACCTTCGGAAGAGCAGTCGGGTGCTCTTACCCGCTGAGCCATCTCACCAGCCCCGAGGCGAGCGTTCTTAAAAACTCAAAATGTAGACTCTGGTATTTTACAGGACATGGCTGTTAACCATTTTAGTTGCTTCAGACCTCAAAAGAAATCTTTTTTTTGTTTTGTTTTGTTTTTTTGTTTTTGTTTTTTTCTAGACAGGGTTTCTCTGTATAGTCCTGGCTGTCCTGGAACTCACTTTGTAGACCAGGCTGGCATCAAACTCAGAAATCCGCCTGCCTCTGTCTCCCTCCCGAGTGCTGGGATTAAAGGTGTGCGCCACCACCGCCCGGCAAAAGAAATCTTTAATAGTCCTACCTAGTGGTATCTCCTAAACCCGTCTCCCTGCTTACTCCAAGAGGCTTCTTTTCTTGAGACCCCGTGAACTTGATCTACTGCTTCCTACATGTTCACAAAAGAAGACAAAGTATCTTCCACTCAGCCCGCCCTGTAGCACAGGGGCCATGTGTACCAGCCCAGGGCTGGTAACCACTACAATGAAGAAACCAGCAACTGTGTAAGTCAGCACGGGGGAGGGGGGGGGGTGTGGGGCGCAGACTGTAGATTCTTTTAGGGAAAGGCAGAGTGAATAGTTTTCTAGACCTCACCTTGGGACTAACCCAGAGTGAGGCACTGCGGTTCACACATTCTAGTTAACACTAGGCAATGATGTCTTCCAGTGACCTTGACACTGAGAAAAATGTCTGCATTTCAAAAATACTCATAAGGGTCAAGCTGTCTGCATGTGTAAGCAATTATACTCCTTAGACACTCACAACTCTGCTCAGTCCTAACATTTATCAAGAGCTGACTTGCAGAGGCTGGGGAGATGGCTCAGCAGTTAAGAGCACTGGTCGCTCTTGGAGAGGACCAGTGCCATCTAGAATTCTAATTCTAGAGGATCTGACACCCTCTTCTGGCTTCTGCTGGTACTGCATGCACATGGTGCACAGACATACATGCAGGCAAAACACCTGGACTCATAAAATTAAAAAATATTTTTTAAAAAGGTAACTTGCCAGCACTTGGGAGGCAGAGGCAGGCGGATTTCTGAGTTCAAGGCCAGCCTGGTCTACAGAGTGAGTTCCAGGACAGCCAGGGCTATACAATGAAACCCTGTCTCAAAAAAATAAAAAAAAAAGGTATCTTGCAAGGAGTCAAAAACAGCAACCATTGTATTCTTTGATCTTTTATTCCTTTAGGTTTTGTTTTACACATTTTCCTTTCTAGGACTGGGGAGATGGTTTGGTGTGTAAAGGAGTTTGCCTTACAAATACAAAGACCAGAGTTTGATTCTCTATCACTTATGGGGGAAATGGGAAAAGGGGGGAGGAGGTAGAAGCAGGCAGAACCCTGGGTCCAGAGGCTTAGCTAGCTTAGCCTACCTGTGAATTCCAGCCAGTGAGAGCCTCTATCCCAACTTAAAAAGTAGACAGCAAGCCGGGCGTGGTGGCACACGCCTTTAATCCCAGCACTCGGGAGGCAGAGGCAGGCGGATTTCTGAGTTCGAGGCCAGCTTGGTCTACAAAGTGAGTTCCAGGACAGCCAGGGCTATACAGAGAAACCCTGTCTCAAAAAAACAAACAAACAAACAAACAAACAAAAAACAGTAGACAGCAGCTGAACAGCATCCTACATATACGCGTACATGCACACACACACACACAGGAGGAACAGCACACTACATACATGCACACATGCACATCCTTACCCCCAAAACACACATGCCTATAGATACAGAGACAAATTTCCTATGTGGGTTCTGCATTTAATCTGTTTAGATGCAAAAGAAAACCGAATTGACCAGTGTGTCTCCACTGTCTGCTCTCCCCAGGAGACTGCATTACTTCTAGTCTTTGTCGTGTTCTTAACCTCAATTTCTGCAATTTATGGGCAAGAAAGCTTGGATCTTCCATTTCCTTAGCCAACATCCTGACAATAACTGACAGAGAGTTCCTCCCCCATTACTCAAAATGCTAGGCCTAATGTCCACAAGGCAGTCCCCTCTGTGTCACATGGATGGAGGCTCCATGGCTTGCAGATCCCCTTTTGGGGGGTCTCAGAGAGGAACATTTTCCTTCTGAAAGCCAAAGAGCATGGAGGGCAAACATAGGGCTTCGTGAGAGTCACAGAACCTGTAGGGCTTCACAGCCTCCAGTTGGCCTCTTTCTGGTTAGCCAATAAAGAGCACAAGAAGGGACTAGGGAGATGGCTTAGTTGGCAGGTAAAGTGTTTACCAAATATGGATGAGGACCTGAGTCTGACCCCCAGCACCCACATGAGAAAGCTAGGTGTGGTGGTCCATGATTATAATCCAAGCACTGGGGAACAGAGACGAGGGAAGGGGGCCCTGGGGTTCACCAGCCAGGCACCCTATTGAATTGTGAGTTCCAGGTTTACCGAGAGACCCTGTCTTGAAAATTAAAGTGAAGGGGATTGGAGAGATGGCTCAGCGGTTAGGAGCACTGGCTGCTCTTCCAGAGGTCCTGAGTTCAATTTCCAGCAACCACATGGTGGCTTACAACCATCTACAGTGGGATCTGATGCCCCATTCTGGTGTGTCTGAAGACAGCTACAGTGTACTTACATACACTAAATAATAAATAAATAAATAAATATATCTTAAAAAAAAATCAAACAACAACAACAACCACCACTTGAAGTGGAGAACAGCAAAGACACTTGATGCCAGCTATCAGCTTCCACCCAAACCTGTTGTATGTGCACACACATCTGCATGCAGGCTGCACACAGGATGGTGAGAGCCTCGTGGTGCTGTCTGAGCCCTGGCCTGTGTGCTGTGTGGATGGATGAGTGGATGGGCTTTGTCTCGGCCACTTGTCATCCATTAAAGAGGACAAGGAGGACAAATTACAGCAGTCCTCCTAGATTCCTCTCCAGCGCCCTGAGAGGTGGGGTGCCCTGAGAGGTGGGGTGCCCTGAGAGGTGGGGTGCCCTGAGAGGTGGGGCGCCCTGAGAGGTGGGGTGCCCTGAGAGGTGGGGTGCTGGGCTGCCTGAGACTCCTGCTCTGGCCAGGGACAGGTTCACAGGAGAGAGGGCACCTGGCTGCACAGATGGTCAGTTGCTCATTTCACAGATAAACGTGGGGGCTGGCACTGGGTTCTCCGAGGCCAGATGTCTCCATTTCTCCATATTCTCAGCAGACAATTTCCATCCTGGCTACCTGGTTGGCCTACTGTAAAATTCCATGAACGTGCCCAGCTGGGCATCCTCAGAGCACCCCATGCTAGCACTTAGCTCCCCTTTTACCTCTGTCTTGATGATACTAAGCCTCTCCGAGCTGAGGTTCCTCTACTGTCCACTGTGCCTCTGCGTCTGCCCCCATCTTGTCCCCTGCCAATATCTCCCTAAGTCATCTTCTTTTAACCACTATTCACAGTAAACAGTGTTCAGATGTACCTGCTACGTGCCAGGCCTGAAGGGCACCAGGAGTGTTGTAACAGGATGGGAGAGAACATGGGTTGCAGGGTACCCTGACACTATTTGGGTTCTCCTGTGCCTGCTGTATCCTGGATTCCCAGCATCCTCTCCAGGCTGGCTTTCCAGACACTGTCTCCTCCAGGAAGTCTCTAGGCAGAACCTGATCATCTCTCTGGGTGCTGGCCCATGTCTCTCCTGAGCCCATTGCTGTTCTACTCCTTGTTTCTCAGCCTTTTTGGCTAATATCAAGTATACTTGGTCATTCAGGAGCTTTTTCTCTGACCCCCTGCCGCTCCACCCTCTGGGAAGGGGTGCGGCTCACGCTCACATTATGACCCAGGTGCACAGAGGAAGCTGGCTAACATCTATGGCAGCTGGGTTCACCTATCTAATGTGTCTCGAGAACAAACCAGAGGGGGGACACCTGTGGCTGAGGCGCATGACAGGGAACATAAAAGGAGCGTTGGTGGCTGCCTCAAAGGTGCAGTGGCCTCCATGTGGCTCTTTCATAGCGACAATATTGACTCAACACCCCATGCTCCCTCTCCAACCTTCTTCCTAGCATCCACATGTTTTAGACTGGGAAATAAGACAGGAGAGAACTCTTGTATAAGCAGCAACAGGGCTGGGAGAGTGTAGGGGTCTGACCCCACAGCTCCAAACTGTTAGGTCTGTGGCCACTCAGTGCCAAACTGTCTTCCCAGCATGGGGACAGAGAGTGGAAAAGCACAGGGTTAGCTGGGCTGTGGTGCTGCGTGTAATGAATGATCCTATGCCATCCCACAGTAAAGGTAGGTGCCCATGTGTCCACAGGGCCCAAACTGCTCTAAAATGTGCTTGCAGGCCACAGAGGAAAACAGGCACTGCCCTTTGCTGTGAAAGGGAGCCACTGCACCTGGAGAACAAAAAAGCACCACAATGAAGAGACATGGGGAGGGGCATAAGTCAAGGGTCACTCAGAGAGGACTGTCTGCTGGAGCGATGGGACAGGGAAGTGGAGGCCTCTGGGACTGTACGGGTCCAAGGCGACCCTTGCAGCCCACAGGAAGCACCGCGTGTTCTAATGGGCGGGGCAGGCTGTGCTAGGTCACACCTGGCAGCATCACAAGGTTTGTCCCTCAGGGCCAGTGACGGTGAGTAAGGGTTGTGCAATCAGGAGCGGGAAAGGACACCCAGGACGCAGCCACACTCCCATCCAGTGGCTACCGATCATCGCAGTAGTTGGGGAGGAACTTCCGCAGGCTCAGAGTAGCCACTAGCACATCTCTATAGCCCTGCAATTCTGGTTAAGCTGGTAGCTCAGGACTTTCATGCCGAAGGAAGTCCAGCCCTGCACAGCCCTGCACAGCCCTGCAAGGACGCCTCCCCCCTTTCTCCTTACTTGTAGAAGCAATGAAAGTGACCCCCGTGAGGGAGCCATTGGAGAGGGGACACTCACCCTGTTAAAGCGCTTGGCTTGGAAGAGGTGGCCGTTGGCTCGGTACAGCTTCCTCCATCTTCTGGCTCCACGGCGGTAGATGGATTCTAGAAAGGACGAGGAAAAACGTGTAAGGAAGCAGCATGGTGATGTAGGAGCCTGGCTCCCGAACCCCAGGTACAGATGGGGATAGGCTGTTCCTGACTAGGTGGCTGGAGCAGTGACTCTCATCCTGGCTGAGGGATGCCAGAACTAAATTGACCAGGCTTCCTGGGTACAGGCTCCCCTTCACCTCTCCTCACGTGACTCGCATGACCTCACAGCTGTGGCTGTTGGAGATGGCAGCTCATGTTGGAGAGGCCCCAGACAGTAGTGGAGATACCCAGCATCCCGCAGGAACAGGCAAGGTTCGGCAGCAGGATATCGGTTCCTCCGGCCTGGGCCACTCAGCTCCCAGACTGTATTCCCGGCTGCTTTCCTCTACTCTCTGAGTGGCTTCTGAAAGCCAGGCCCCTTTTTCCATACAGGGACAAGGTTCAAATGGACCATGAGATTTACATATGACCATCCAAGGAGGGAAAGTGGACGGCTAGGCTGGAGGCTATCCTCAGCCAGTACACACACTAGCGTTTCAGTGACTCACCCAGGCCCAAGATCCCCTTAGCACAACAGACCTTAGGGCAGAGGAAGGTCCAACTCTCTTGAATATTTGCTCTGAGTCCAGAGTTAACCCAAAGCATCACTTTGTAACATGCACCATTCACGCTAGAACAGTTCTTTTTAAAAACACCACCGAAGTTCTGACCAGAACCATTGGCCTGGTGCTTTCTGATCCACAACACCCAAGTGCCACAAGGCCAACATACAGAGACAAAACCTCCAGAAACACAAGGTACAATGGGAAGCTTTGTGCTTTTATAAAATCCTGTAGCAAGAGCGACTTTCAGGAGCCTGGTGAAAGTGCAGAGAATATTCCTAAGTGGAAAGTGTAACCGAATGTTTTTAAAACAAGCAAATAGCCAGCTCTGGCTGGAAACTGCTGAAATCAGGTCACAGCAACTACAAAACACGCTTCTCTCCCTTTAAAGGGGAGATTCAGTGAGGAGCAGGAAGCTGCGGTTCCTCTGGGAGCTCAGGAAGACCGAAGGCCCCACAGTGTGTGGATCGCCTGCCACACCCACAGGCAGCTCCCCCATAGGTCTGCCTCATGGCTCTGATGCTCCCAGAGGGCAGCTTCAGTGACACTTGAGAGAAACCAGGCATTGTCTGGTGACCCCTCCTGGGTTCCAGCCTCAGATGAGACTAGGATAGAGGCAGTGCCAGCCTTTGTCCCCTCCCACCTCAGTCACATGGGGCATCAGGCCCTTGGAAGGTACATTCTAGTGTGTGTGTGTGAATGCAAAACCAGGGTCTATCTGCCCCACGGTTCTGATGAGTCCCCAGTGAGCCTGTGGTGCAGGGCATGGGCTGTTCCTTCGGTCTACCCACATTAGGGAAACCTAGCCAAGAAACCCAAGTCCTTGCTCCAAACAGCCACCGCCCTTACTGTCCTGTATAGTATATTTCCTATCAGAAGGAAGAGGAAGAGGGAGAGTATGAAGTGAGCGGGGGACGAGGCACAGAGATGTAAACTTAGGGGACAACATGAAGACAAACCAGGATTTGTGGGCTGTGTCCTTTTTCCTGTATTTCCATTAAAGCCTTGAAGCTCAATCACAGCACTGAAAAGATGGAAGGGTTTAATGCCTTCCTAGATTTCCTAAAGGAATCTAAGGTACCCCAGCAGACACCAAAGCTGATGGGGAAGCCCTCAACAGGATACGGTTACCAGTGGGACGGGAAATAGGACTCTGTAATCAGCCCCAGGGTTTGGAGCACAGAAGTGACAAATGACCAGGATTGCCCAGTGCTTTGTCACCTATATCAAGAATGCCTGGCCTTCTCTGTTGTTGAGGGATGGCTCTATCCCACAAGCACACATGCTGGAGCCCTGATTTCTAGTGGAGCTGTATTTGGACACCAGGCTGAGAAGGTGATTAAGGAGAAAAATGGGTATAGGGTGGAGTCCCAGTTAGGTCTCAAGAGGAGAGCAGAGGTAGCTCTCCAGAACATAAGGACACTCAAAAATGTAATGTATGAACTCTGGAAGCAGACTACCATGTGCTGGCTGCTGAGGAGACAAGCAGATCTGAACATTGACAAGTGGGGGTCCAAGCAGACAAACCACACGTTCACAGAACCAACCCTCATGGCTGGTGCTCAAGGATACCTACAACAACAAAAGAAAGCACACTGGGTGGGGGAAAGCATTTGCTACAGAAGTATGAGTGCTCTAGTCTGGATCTCTGGAACCCACCATGTAAACACCAGTCAGATGTGGTAGACACTGCAGCAAACTGGCTAGCTGGGAGTAGCAATTCATGTATATCATATGTCATGTATGTGTGTGTGCATGTATATATACATATACATATATACATGTTTATATATATATATATATATATATATATATATATATATATATATATATATATATATATATATATATACACAAACATGTTATATACATTCATTATAAACAATAGAGCTAGAAGCCACAAAGTCTCACCTCTATACACATGTACACATGTAAGTGTGTATACTCGCACATACATGAATGTACACATACATACAAACCACATACATAGTAAAAATAAAGAGAGAAGATGGAAGAACAAACAGGCATTTCCCAGAAGACAGCAAATGAGTTGGGCAAGTCCAACCAGCAAAACCCTAAAACTTTGTGAGCTCACAAAAGGCTCTCTGGATATTTGAGGGACCAGCCAACTTAAACTCACACAATTGACCAGGGGATCTAGGAAGGAGGGCACCAGGACCACCGTTACTCCAGGACCACTGTTGCTCATGCTCCGGGGAAGGCCTAAGCTGGCACAAAAGCAGGTCTGTGGAGAGGAACACTGGCTCTGGTGTAAGCATTCCATTGCTCCTTCATCCCAGCCTGCGGAGAGCTCCCACAATGGCTCCCCAAGCATCTGAGAGTGCATCACGCCAGGCATGAGAGGGTGCACACCTATAATCCCAGCACTCAAGGGGCTGAGACAGGAGAATGGAAAGTGGAATCTGGGCATCAAAATCAAGTCATTAGGCTTGGCGGCAAGCACTTTTACCTGCTGAGTAGTCATCTCTCTTCATTGTTTTTCTATTTGATGTGCATGCATGTGTGCCTGAGTGAACATGCACACAGGGGCCCACAGAAACTAGAATATATTGGATCTCCCTGAACTGGTGTTACAGATGGTCATTAGCTGCAGTGTGGGTGCTGGGAACCAAACCTGGTGCTCTGCAGAGCAGTGAGGACTCTTAACTGCTGAATCATCTCTCTCTCCCTCCATCTCTTCTCACTTAACTTTTGCTATGGTCTGGGCTCCTACCCAAAAGCTCAAGTGTTAGAATCTCAATCACCAAAGCCACAGGCTGATGGTGCTTTGAGAGGTGATTAGTGTCAGATGAAGTTAGTTGTAAGTGGGGCTCTCTACACTAGGGTGGGTGTTGGTGGCTTCACAAAGAGGAAAGAGACAAAGTAGCAAGCTGCCTTAGTCCCTCCCATGGTTCTTTACACTATAACACAGTATCAGACCTTCACCAGAGGACCTGCTTCCTACAAATTACCCCCATTGCAGGCACTGTGGGTAGCAATGCACAATGGATCAGGGCTTGTTGTGAATGGCGACTGTGAGGGCAGTCTCTGAAGCACCCTCCTGCACCTAGAGGTCCAGCCAGTCTCCTTCAGATTGCTCAAGATTCTGTCAGGGTGGGTAGGTTTTGGAGAAACCAGAGACACAGTGTTGGCCCTCCCACCCCAGAAGGAAAAGCTGAAATTGTGGGAGAAGAGAAGGGGAGAAACAGGGCATTAAAGTGGTAGGTGTGCACTCCAGTGAGAGGCCGGGACCGCCTTCTGAGGAAGTGTACCCAGCCCTGTCTGTCATGCTCAGCAGGAGTGAAGTGCGTCTTTATTTGGAGTGTGCTTTCAAGAGGACTGCGTATGAATTCCAACCCAACAAGAGGTAGACCTCTAGAGTCCAGGTGTCAAGTCTGTTAGATCTAATGTTCTGGATGTTTCTAGGGATGAAGTTCATTGTTAAATACGGCCCTTCTTAACATGGGCGGGTCTCACTTAGTCAATCAATGCAATGAAAAGACTGAAGACCATCCTTTGGTGGATGTGGGCTTTGTGCTTGACCTGAAGACTACCCTGATGACTTTGGACTTCCTGGCCTCCACATTCCTGTGGGCCAGTTCTGTTCACTGGAGTGTCTCTGGAGCGCACTGACTTACACAGGGCTCTCTGGGAGAGCTACCCACTTTAGTGTTCCACAGGAAAGTAATTCACAGCTGTTGCTATGGGCACTCCAGGTAAGTCAGGAGAGTCTGATCAAGGCCTGCGTCACTGCTAGGAGGGTACTGACCAGACGAGTAAGGATGAACCCCAGAAACAGCCAGCGACCCTTCATGTCAAAAATGAACACTTCAGCCGGACGTGGTGGCGCACGCCTTTAATCCCAGCACTCGGGAGGGAGGCAGAGGCAGGCGGATTTCTGAGTTCGAGGCCAGCCTGGTCTACAAAGTGAGTTCCAGGATCAGGATAGCCAGGGCACACAGAGAAACCCTGTCTCGAAAAACCAAAAAAAAAAAAAAAAAAAAGAACACTTCAAAATCTTTTACCATACTTTAACTTAAGGAATCAGATTTCCCTGGAGCTAGAGTTATGACAGTTGTGAGCCAACACGTGAGTGCTAGGAGCTAAACCAAGTCCTCTGTGAGATCTGTAAGTACTCTTAATTGCTGAGCCCATCTTTCCAGGCCTTGGTATACTTTAAGGGGCCAGAAAGGCAGTGGGATAGTTATTCAGGTCTCAATAGAGATGGTCTCCACAGGCTCCTATATTTGAATGCTTAGTAACCAGGGTATGGAACTACTTGAAAAGGTTAGGGGTGTGGCCTAGAGGAAGTACATCACTGGGGGTAGGTTTTGGGGTTTCAAAGTCCAAGCCAATCCCAGCATCTCTGTCTTCCTGCTGTCTATGGGTCCAGATGTGGAACTCTCAGCTCCTTCTCCAGCCCTTTGTCTGCCTGCCTCTACCACCATGCCTCCCTGCCATGATGATAGCTAACTAAAACCTCTGAAACTGTAAGCAAGCCCCAATTACATGCTTTCTTTTTTTGTGTGTTTTTTGTTTTTTCGAGACAGGGTTTCTCTGTATAGCCCTGGCTGTCCTGGAACTCACTTTGTAGACCAGGCTGGACTTGAACTCAGAAATCCGCCTGCCTCTGATTCCCTAGTGCTGGGATTAAAGGTGTGCGCCACCATGCCAGGCACATGCTTTCATTTTTAAGCACTGTTGTGGTCATGGTGTCTCTCTACACAGTAGAACAGTGGCTAAGACATTTGCAGGCCTCTCATCCATGCAAACCAAGAATGGGGTAGGCATCGTACCTCTCTGGCTTGGTGCTAGTCAGGCCCCCTTAACTTCCCTGAGGAGGCAGGCAGGTTTCAGAAACCTACAGAGAGCACAGTGTTTCCTGAGACTTTCTGGCTGGCCTCCTTCACCCTCACCTCGTTCAGCACTTTACCTCTGTCACAATTGGTGAAGCAAAAAGGAAGCTTTGTACATACTGCTCAGGTTTCCTTCATCTCTCCAATGTCCTCTTCCCACCCAGAACCTCATCCATAACTTCCACATGTATGGTCTCCCATATCCTTGGGGCTGGGACTAAGTTTTTACTCTTAATAACCTTCCTGGTGTTAGGGATTCTGGCCAGTGACTTAAGGAACATTCCTCAGTGGTAGCTCCCTACGGTTTCTTGGGGGGGGGGCGCAGAGTTGTGATAACCTTGGCTTTTAGAAACCCGAGTTCCCAACAAAGGCTGCAACTGCACAAACCCAAACTTTCAAACTGTACAGACTTAGCACAAGGTTCCCTAGAAGCAATGTGGCCCTGGACAAAGCCACACTGGTTTTCTAGGCCCGTGGGCAGGGATCCTGGAGGCCTGGGGGAATCCAGCTACCTCTGCCATATGCAAGCCAGTCACACTTTCAGAATTTGGTTTTGCCTGGAAAATGGAAACTATTCTTGACCTAAGTAGTGGTCACCATGATGGCCCCCAGAAGTGTATGAGTGAGTCTAGCTTACTGAAGACAGAGGGAGGGATGCTGTGTACCTACTACCTGGGCATCTCAATCTACTCCGCTCTCCAGCGAATGATGCAGTAAACCCAGGCTGTAAGGAAGGGCTGGAGGGTGGGGATAGAGCCTGCTGGGGCTGTGGAATACACAGAGCTTTGGCTGGGGAAGAAGCCTGAACTCTGGGTGAGAGCTGTTAGTGTCACATGCTCATTGGGGACGCAGCCACTATCCCTCTGGGTGCTGGCTGGCACATGGTGAACAGCAAGTCCTGGAGAGTGTGTGGGCTACCCTTCTTTTCTTGCAGCCTTAACTCTGACAACCTCCAGGAGCTATGCTTGTCTTTGAATTCTATAATTAGGCTGGTCACAGGAATCTTAACGAGCTCTGTTTCCATGGTAACCTAGCATCTTAAGCACTGACAAGGTAGAAAAAAAAATCTCACATTTTTAAAAAAGCTCTATCAACTGACTGTGCACAAACCCGCCTCTTCTAGGCTTGCTCGGGGATGAGCAGGTGGGCTGAACTCCAGCCGCAGATCAGAATAAAGCTGGAGGGTTCTTGATTCGTGGGATGTATAATGTGCCAAAGGGTGGCCCATGTGCTGCTAGCAATTAAGTCTCCTGGAGAGCCCAGTACCCTTGGTGGCATTCCCAGGCCAGTGGCCAGCAAAGGTAACAAGCTGGTTAGGTTCCTGAGGACCAAAGAGGGTCCACAGAGCATAGGACCACAACACACCAGAGGATATAGAAAAACATGCAGAAAAGAGACAGCCAAATGTCCTGGGGTCAGGGGTCCCCCAGGTTAGAATGGACACTGGCACTTTTTTTTTTTTTTTTTTTTTTTGAGTTTTTCGAGACAGGGTTTCTCTTTATAGCTCTGGCTGTCCTGGAACTCACTTTGTAGACCAGGCTGGCCTCGAACTCAGAAATCTGCCTGCCTCTACCTCCCGAGTGCTGGGACTAAAGGTGTGCACCACCTCGCCCGGGACACTGGCACTTCTAAGGCTCAGGGTGACAATGGTTTTGCCAGGATTCTGTTTGTCTTTCTCCATCATACACACACACACACACACACACATGCACACGCGCGTGCGCGCGCGCGCTTATCCCAGGATTTCAGATGCTGTACAGTTATGGCATGATTGTGCTCCAGTTCTTCCTTTGCCACACAGGGTGTTTCATTCAGCCTTAAACGCAGACACATCCCAGGAGTCGGGGTGGGGGGTGGGGTGGGGCAGCAGTGAGGGTGGAAATGGCCTTTCAAAGGTGGGAAGACTAGGGTATGGTAGAGCGATGCCATCTGAGTGTGCGCTCACCTCCTGCCCTTAGGGACTTTCCCATCCCATCTCAAACTTCCTGCTTCTCACCACTGATCCAACTCCCAGCTGAAAGTAAGGCTTACGCATGTCATGCTTTCGAAGGTAAATGGAGAATAACACAGAAATCATAGAAACAGGTCTGGGTAGAGAGGTACGAGAACTGCAACCGTGGGAAGTTATGGCCACGTGGGAGAAGAGCTTGTTTGTGAGCAGGGGGAGCAGGCAAGGTTCCCACTCGGGTTTTCCACCCTTTCAGCTGCCCCGTCTGTGCCCTGGGCGTGTCCCTCTGCAACCACAACACACCAGAGGATGTAGAAAAACATGCAGCAAAGAGACAGCCAAACGGTTGAGGTTGAGCCGCACAGAGGAGCGGGCCCCAGTCCCCTGGTCTGCAGGGGCATCCTTGGTGCATCAGAGATGGGTGAGAGGCTCACATACTGCTGCTGCTCAGAGGAAGATGGAAACACAGATATACACTATACACGGGGCTGTGGTGGGAGGACTGGCCATGAGGCAGTGTCCCTGGTGTGATGCATGAGCCTCGGTGGGGACTCACCCGGGTCACACCAGTCAACCGTAAAGGGATCCAAGTACCGGTGTGAGGAGGAAGATAAGATGTGAAGCCAGGTGTGGTGGCTCACACCCATGACCCCAACACTTCATTGGCTGAGACAGGAGGACTGCTACCAGTCCAAGGTCAGCCTGGCCTGCATAGCAACACTTCATCTAAAACAAACCAAAACAGAAGAAGAGAGGGTAACAGAAACAGGGGGGCGGCATGCATGGAATACACCATGCACACGTTTGAAAGCATTGTAATGAAGCCCATTACTATGCACAACTGATATGTGCTAAGGAAAACATTTCAAAGGCTAAGAAACAAATGGAACCTGGGCTGGTCGGTTCCTATTGGAGTCAGACTTCTAGCCTCAGCTTCCTTTTTGGGCAGAACACGGGAAAGAGGCCCCTTCCTGGGAGTGTAAGCTTACTGTCTATCCCATAGGCACAGGTCCTGGTGGTCCCACCTACTCCAGCCTTGAGACTGCTCATTTAATGCCTATACTAAGCAACCGAAATGTATTCTAGTGATATCAATGATGAGAGACAGACAGAGACAGAGACAGAGACACTGAGACTGACTGACTGCTGGTTAGGCTGTGGTGGGTCACCCTGGATGCTCACACACTGAGTGCGACCAAAAAGAGGCACGGTGAGTCTGGGTCACCTTGTGACTACTGCTCATGGCCAGCTACAACCACCACCAGTGCCATCTGTATCGATCCATCACCACACCAAAACCGCATCGGTACTCACTCCTGGGTTAAACGGCCATGTCACAGATGAAAATCTGTGAGGTACTTTGTATCACAGGGAGCTTGTTTCTCAGGTGCCTGGTGAGCACATACAGGACCGGTGACCTCTGTTGGTCACCAGGCACTGAGGTTGTTCCTGGGTCTCAGGAGGGCAGGAAGATACCAAATGCCCTCCCCAGCAGCCAGACACTACAGACAGGCTCTGTGAGGTACTATGGTGAAGCCTATGGGAAGCTGTGCTGCCATCTGGGGGAGCGGTGAAATAAATCCCAGAAGAGCTGCTCCGTGGTTCCGAGGGAAGAAAAGAGAAAGACGCACACTGGTGTGAGGCAGGGGCAGCTCTTTCCGGAGGGAAAACTGTCCACGTGGACAGCGATGCTCTGGCTGGATCTCGGGGGCCCTCTGCTGGATGAAACATCTTGACAGGGTTTCTGAAGGGGCCTAGCCAAACCTCACACAAAGTCTCTTTCTCTGCCCATGTCTGAGCCTCTCACTAGGAACAGGATCAGAAGGCAAGCAGGCAGAGGAGGACTAAGGGATTGAGTATCCCAGAATGGGAGACTATGTGGACACCTTTAGGGACCTGTCAGCTTGCCATGTAACAGTGGCCACACAGGTTCTGTGGATGCATTAACTTGATGCTATCCCTTGATCTACCAGAAACAGACAGGAGTGTGGAAGAGGGGCTGTCTATGGGTCCCAGGAGCTCCAGGAGCCCAAAAATTCTTTCGTGACCAGTAAGCATTAAGAAGAATGACCCTGTTGGGTGGTGGTGGCACACGCCTTTAATCCCAGCACTTGGAAGGCAGAGGCAGGCAGATTTCTGAGTTCAAGGCCAACCTGGTCTACAGAGTGAGTTTCAGGACAGCCAGGGCTACACAGAGAAACTCTTGTCTCGAAAAACCAAAAAAACAAAAAACCCCAAAAAACAAAACAAAGAAGAATGACCCTGAGAGACCTGGGAAAAGTTCAGCACATGTCAACCATTGCACTAGTTGATGCAAAGACTCAAGTACTCTGTGATACAAATTGAGAGGGCCAGCTGGGAGGTTGACCAGTAGTTTTCTTTTTGTTGATTTAATGGAAAGACATCAACTTCCAAAGAATTTAGTTGCCATGGACTCCTGTTAAGTACGGCTCCTGTCAATGGAGGAAATGCACACACAGCAAGTGGATCACTGCCCACCTCCCCCACGGTCAGCGGACTGGATTAAATCCTTAGATCTGAGGGCCAGAATCTGTGGGACTTGACGAAGCTGGCAATGGACAGAACACAGGGCGCAGAGGCTACTATCAAGAGCTCGATTGGAGGTATGCTATGAATGTGACTCGCTGTGGAGAACCACGGAGGGGAACCGTGTGGCTTCTACCAGTCTAAGCCTCCAGCCAAGGGTGAGTGAGGAAAGCTGGAGAAACCAAAGCCACACTGGAGAAAAGGGACCGTGAGGGCAGGCTGGGCCTTCCTGATTCTTTAGGTCCTATATGGAAAACAGGGGCTGGGGCTCAGTTCTTGGATATCTGACTGGAGACAAGAACAGCAGCTCAGGTACTGAGACAAGAGATAGATGTAGAGATCTGTCTCTACCATGTGGGCACCAAAGGCCACTTTCTTCCACAACAGACACTCTTCCTCAGATAGCTCCAGAAGCTACCTGGAGCTGGGCTGAGTTCAGGTGAGGCCTCTTCCTGGCTTGCAGACGGCTGTACTCTTATGTCCTTCATAGTGGGGTGTTAGATGAGAGCAGCCTCTCAAGGTCTCTCTTGGTAGGGACACCAACCTCCTTGCAGAGCCACCAGCATTACCTGTGTCACCTCCAAAGCCTCATCTCATGACCGCTCTCTCTGAAGATACTGTAGGTTGAAAGATGTTTGGCATACCTGACTCAGCGAACTCAGGTAGGAATTCAAAGCTGGGTGAGGAAAGGCTGCATAACAGGAGCCTAAACTGAACTGGAAAGACAGCTCCTTCCTACCAGAAGGGAAATGCACACTGCACAAACAAAGCCCGGATAACTACTTGTCAGCAAATCTGTGGGTTTAAAAAAAAAAAAGTCACTAACAAGGGTATTTCAGGGAGAAGGAAAATTGTCACAGCTAGGTGGAGTGAGACTGAGCACGCTGGAGGGGCTGTGGGGGCACATAAGTGCGGTCCATGGGAGGTTATGGAAAGATTATGTGAACATACTGTGGTGTCTCATACACGGGACCTGGGCACCTGCAGATTTGGATTTCCGGGTGGTGGGAGTTAGAGAAAAATCCCCAAAATAAACTATATAGACAGTAGGTGGTGGGGAGCTAGAAAAAAAAATCCCCCAAAATAGACTATACAGACAGTAAGTTCCCCTTCACCACCACACACATAGCAACCTCAATAGCTGTTCTTTTATAGGGCAAGTGAGGCTTCGGGTAAGGGGGCTTTAAGGATAGATAACACTTTCTAGCTTACAATGGGCCCACTTAGGACTTTTTGACTTGACAGAGTGAGATCAATACAAATTCATCAGGAAATCTGGTTTGAACTTAGTATGTTCAAATGGGGAGCTAATGGGGAGCGGGAGGACTCTTATAACGCTCGACGTGGCAGAGAGCAGCAGTTTCCAGTCTCCCTGAGCTCATGGGGTGAGCAAATGAACAAATGAACAGTGGTACCAAGTGAATTTCAACTTCCAGTAATTTCAGTTTCTGATGGGTTTATGGGACAAGTCTGTCTGGGGGGTGGGGGTGGGGGAACACGTGCGGTACTTCTCGTCTTGAAGACTGACACTTCAGGAGGATGAGAGCATTCATCAAAAGACATGGATCCCAAGTGTGTAGGGCGTGCACGGAACCCTGGAACCCTGTTCCAGGCCATTGGGAGATACAGAATAAGATATTGCCTCAAAATTATTTAAAGATTAAAAAAGGGCTGGTGATGTAGCTCAGTGACACACAACACAGCACTTGCCTAGCATACACGAAGCCCTGGGTTTGCTCTCAGGCACTGGGCAGGGAGGGAGCTGGGGACGCAGGAGATAGGTATGCAGTGCCCTAAATCATTAGACCGTTTAACACCCAAGGAAAGAAACAACAAAAACCATAGAGAGAAGCAGAAAATTTCAGTTAAACATGGAGATGTTCAACACATCATTCTCGACCACTAACACAAGACGTAGATTTAAAAAAAAAAAAAAAAAGATGTGAACCAACTTGACTGACTACATCTGAATACTCCCGCTTTGTGCACAGAACATGTTAGAAGTAGGCCACGTACCAGGCCTGCACAGTGAGTCTTTACAGTTGTCAAGACTGGAATGCTGCCAGAGACTTCTTTATCTACAGTGAAATGAAGCTAAAACAAAAACAAACAAACAAACAGAACAAGATTGACACCCACACGGATGGAGATCAGATAATAAACCGGTTTTTGGTTCTTGAAATAATGTTTTGTTAAGTTGGTTAGGCTGCTCTCTTAACTCATGGCAATGATTCTGCCACAGGTGCCTGACTGCTGGGATTACAGTGCACCTCACTGAACCAAGCATCTACAGTCCTCTACATTTTTGTGATACTAGGAATTGAACCTAGGGCCTATCACATGCTAGGCAAGTGTACTACCACCTAGCAATGTCCCATCTCAATAACTTGTTTCTAAACAACCTAAGTGGGGTGTGGTGGTTTAGATGAGAGTAGGCCCTATAGGCTCATGTTTGAATACCTGGCCCCCAGCTGATGGTATTGCTTGGGAGGGATTAGAAGGTGTGGCCTTGTTAGAGATGTGATGTTTCAGAGACTATCAACAGTCCAGCTGTTCATTATTTCTGCCTCCTATTTTTGAATCACGGTGTGAGCTCTCAGCTGTTCCTGATACTATGCTTTTGTTCTACCAACATAGACTCTGAACCTCAGAAACTATAAATCTAATGACTGCTTTCTATTTACAAGTTGCCTTGGTCATAGTGTTTTATCACAGCAATAACTAAGACACAGGTCCTGTTTGGGTCTCACACTGGGAAGCTGGGGCAGAAGGATCCCAAGTTTCTTGCCAGCCTGAGCTCACTTGTCTCAAAAGCACAAAACAACAGACCCATCCAATCTAGGTCTAGGAAAGAGGGCAAAAGAAACTAAAATATCTCCAACTACAGGATGATGGCTGTTCTAAACTTGGGGGGGGGATGTCTAAGGCACACTTAGAGGTAAAATTATAAGGTTGGAAGGCAAACAGTATGCACCAATCTCCATTGTCAGAAAACCACAAATGGGCTGAGTATGGTGGTGCACACCTGTAATCCCAGAATGTGGGAGGCTGAGGCAGGAGGATTGTGAACTGGAGGTCAGTGTACTTAAGGAAAACTATTAAAGAACAGCAATTTAAACCCAAAGAACACCAAAGAAGAAAATAATAAAGAACTGAGTAGAGATCCAAACACATATAAGAAAATCCAAAAACAAAACAAGACCAAACACTGTCTGCTTGGAAAGGCAGCCAGATTTGGCAAATGTCAATCGAGACAGATGAGAGAGAGAGAGAGAGAGAGAGAGAGAGAGAGAGAGAGAGAGAGAGACTGCAACGCACCAAGAACAGGAACAGGATTGAGCCACCACAGCTCCTACAGACACCGAAAGGAGAGAAGGGCGTGTACTCTGCACCAGGTCCCGAGAACACAACTCACCTAATGTGACCAAAGAAATACAAAGCCTGAACAGAAAGACGGAGACTGCAGTGTAAAGAAACATACCCACAAGGTACACTGGGCTCACATGACTTCATAGGTGAATTTGTCCCCCCAAATTAGAGCATTAATATGTCATAAAAATCTTCTTGGATACGCAAACACACACACGAGTTCTTTCTTAATTTTGTAAGGTCTACAACCTCAACAGTTGACAACATTACCAAAAGGAAAATCACAGCTCAACCTTTTTGTACTGGCTGATTTTGTGTGTCAACTTGACACAGGCTAGAGTTATCACAGAGAAAGAAGCCTCCCTTGAGGAAATGCCTCCATGTAATTCAGCAGTAAGGCATTTTCTCAATTAGTGATCAAGGGTGGAAGGGCCCATTGTGTGTGGTGCCATCCCTGGGCTGGTGGCCTTGGTTCTATAAGAAAGCAAGCTGAGCAAGCCAGGGGAAGCAATCCAGTAAGTGCACTCCTCCATGGCCTCTGCATCAGCTCCTGCCTTCAAGTTCCTGCCCTGAGTTCCAGTCCTGACTTCCTTTGGTGATTGTCTAGGTCAGGGTTTCTATTCCTGCACAAACATCATGACCAAGGAGCAAGTTGGGGAGGAAAGGGTTTATTCAGCTTACACTTCCACATTGCTGTTTATCACCAAGGAAGTCAGGACTGGAACTCAAGCAGGTCAGGAAGCAGGAGCTGATGCAGAGGCCATGGAGGGATGTTCTTTACTGGCTTGCTTCCCCTGGCTTGCTCAGCCTGCTCTCTTATAAATCCCAAGACTACCAACCCAGAGATGGCACCACCCACAAGGGGCCTTTCCCCCTTGATCACTAATTGAGAAAATGCCTTACAGCTGGATCTCATGGAGGCATTTCCCCAACTGAAGCTCCTTTCTCTGTGATAACTCAAGCCTGTGTCAAGTTGACACACAAAACCAGCCAGTAAAGTGATGAACAGCAGTGTGGGAGTGTAAGCTGAATAAACCCTTTCTTCCCCAACTTGCTTCTTGGTCATGATGTTTTGTGCAGGAATAGAAAACCTGACTAAGACAACTTTTTATAAACATAATTACAAAAGTACTAAACACCGTATTAGCAAATTGAATCTACTGAAGTATGAAATGGATGGTGCACGCTAAGGAAGCCCTGTCAGACAGCATTAGAAACACGGATATAATTCACTGTATTAGCAGAACAGAAGAGCCATCTATCATATCAGAAGGAGAAAGGAGGCAGTCTGGTAACCCAGCATCATTTGTGACAGTTTTCACAAAGGATAAAACAGAATCTCCTTATTTTGATAACAGGGATTTACAACGAACACAGCAACAACAAAACGTGTTGCTAATGGCATCCTTGGGGTGAATCTTAAAAGCTATTCCCCGAAGACGGCCACAGAGGACCAGACTTGACCCGTTGCTAAGTTCAATGTGCTAGGACAACAAAGGAAAGAAGAAATAAAACTGCTCACAAAGTATGGCAGAGGAGAATCTGTTAGTGTGGCCTTGGACATTTCCTCAGCAGGGTTTAAAAAGAAGCACTAAATACAAAAATTTCACTTGATGTTCACCTCAGGACACCATCAGAATGCCGGGCAAGCCAGAGTGAGAAAAAGCATTCGTAACACAGACCACAAACCCTTGGGGCTGGACAGACAGCACAGGCTAAATGCATACTGCTCTGACACAGGACCCAAGTTGGTTCCTATCACCTATTTTAGGCTTACAGCCACCTGAAAGTTAGCTCCAGTAGGAGCTGACACCACTGCAGGCAGCTGCTTCCCCATGACACCACCTTCAGGCAGCTGCTCCCCCATGCAGATATTCATACACAGACAGACGGACAGACAGACATACACAGACACACTGACACACACACACACACACACACACACACACAATTAAGAGGGGAGAAAAAGTGGGGGCAGGCAGATCTTTTTAAGTTGGAGGCCAGCATGGTCCATGTAGGAGTTCCAGACCCTATCTCAACAAATAAATAATAAAACTTGAAAGAAAAAAATTAAAAAAGGACAACAGCCCCCAATTATATATATATATATATATATATATATATATATATATATATATATATATATATATATATATATACAGTATCTATGAGGGACTGGAGAAATGACTCAAACGTTAAGAGCACTGTCTGCTCTTCCAAAGGTCCTGAGTTCAATTCCCAGCAACCCCATACATGGTGGCTCACAACCATCTATAATGAGATCTCGTGCCCTCTTATGGTATGCAGGCAAGTATCTATGAACCAACAAAATTTACCCTCCCAGTTAACTGGGTTTTTTTTGTTTGTTTGTTTGTTTTTTGGTTTTTCGAGACAGGGTTTCTCTGTGTAGCCCTGGCTGTCCTGGAACTCACTTTGTAGACCAGGCTGGTTTAATTAAAAATTAAAGCTATAATCCCAGCATTCAAGAGTTCAAGGTCAGCCTAAACTATAGAGGTGGAACTAAATCGAAAATGAAGAAAAAATATTTAAAATAAAGGAAGCTCCTCCACTGGACCCCAAGAAGATATATTAGGAATGATCAGGAAGTATCCAGTGTTGTCGCTTTAGATACAAGCCCTCTTCCTTTGCCCTTTATAAGAGCTGCAGCCTGGCCTACCTGCCTGGGTACATCAGTGTGACTTTTCCTTTGTTCCCTTTTGCTGTCCTCACCATACAAAAGCAACTTTGAAATAACAGTTTCTTTTGCTGATAGGAACTGTCTCATGAGATCAAGTGCCCTGAGATTCCAGGACTGCGTGTGGTTAATTCAAGTCTTTGGCTGGGCTTGGTACCTATAGTTTCAGACAGAAACTGGATCCCAGGAACCTATGTTTCTGTCTTCAAAATAAAACCAAAAACCCAAAATATGTGACAATTTTGTCTTTTGATATAACTCAGCTTTGAAAATGGGCAGGCAGGGCTGGGTGTGGTTGCATGCCTTTAATTCCAACTGGAGACAGACAGATCTCTGAGTTTGAGGACAGCCTGGTCTACAAAGCTAGTTCCAGGACAGCTAGGGCTAGACAGAGAAACACTGGAAAAACAAACAAACAACAAACCAAAAAAGGAAGGAAGGAGGGAGGGAGGGAAGGAGGGAGGGAGGGACAAATGGCCAGAAGTGGAGTAGATCAGCCTTGGGGGTGATGTGCTAGACTTCTTTAGGGCTACTCTGGTTTATTGCTCTGCCCATTCCCTGTTACTGGGAATGATGAGGCTCTGGATAGGAGGGTATAAAGGTTACTCTTTTTTTGTTTGTTTGTTTGTTTTGGGGGGGGGGAGGGGACAGGGTTTCTCTGTGTAGCCTTGGCGGTCCTGGAGCCCACTCTGTAGGCCAGGCTGGCCTCGAACTCAGAAATTCTCTTGCCTCTGCTTCCCTAGTGCTGGGATTAAAGGCGCCACCACTGCCCAGCTTAAAGGTTACTCTTATCCCAGGACTCTAGAGGTCCTCAGATTCTCCAGTGGGAGCCACGACTTTCGACTGCCAAAGAGCAACCACAAAACCAAGACAGCTTTGTGATTTGCTAGTTCCACAAAGACATGGCTACCATTTGAGGGCTGTGACTTGGAGCCAGCCTTCCAGCCCAGTTACCTTAATCATGTGATCTTCGATGCCTATGTTCAGGAACTTCCAAGGAACACTCTGGAATGACTCTGTGTGTGTGTGTGTGTGGGGCACACCCATTCTGATTCTCTCATCAATTTGCCTCATTTTTAAACCACCATATGAGGCTAATTTTTGCAGCAGCTACTGCAGAAGCTGTCCACACCCACTTGCCCAGGTCAGAAGGAGGTCCAGAGCGTGATGAATCAGGGCACATCTACTGACTGACCTCCAGTGATGCCTCTGACAACTTGAGACCGAGAGTCCTGACAGTAAGGACAGGAGACTGGAGACATCTCTGCTGTCAATGAGGGAAGGTAAGTGGCCAGAGACTCTAGAGCACCACATGCTCCTGACACATTGTCCACACCAATGCAGATGCCTCAGAAAGCCCAGGACAAGGTCCTACCCAGCACAGTCTCCTGCCTAGCGCTGGATCCCAGGCCTCAAACCTGCAAGCACCCCTATCTTACCATTTTCGGCAAAACCACAAGTCTTTACTGTCTCATCTACCATTCACTCAAGCTATTAGGATCTCTGTCAGGTCAGCCACCAAGGTCAACATGTGGCTCCAGGAACCAGGAGTTACTCAACTTGAGGTTTGTGGGAAACAGAAAGGTTACTTCCTTCTGCCAGAGGACATATCAGGCTTCCTGGAAAGAAAAGCTGAGTTTCTATGGAGGAAGCGAGAGAAAATGGAGGTGGTGTGTACCACACTGAGTACCAGGGCTTGTCCTGGAGATCAGGAGGGTATCCTGAGGTTTCTTCACCCATGATGCCCTCTTAAAAGTTCCGCCTTTGGGGCTGGTGAGATGGCTCAGCGGGTAAGAGCACCCGAATGCTCTTCCGAAGGTGATAAGTTCAAATCCCAGCAACCACATGGTGGCTCACAACCATCCTTAATGAGATCTGGCACCCTCTTCTGGAATGACTGAAGACAGCTACAGTGTACTTACATATAATAAATAAAATAAATCTAAAAAAAAAAAAAAAAAGTTCCGCCTTTAATCCCAGCACTTGGGAGGCAGAGGCAGGCGGATTTCTGAGTTCAAGGCCAGCCTGGTCTACAAAGTGAGTTCCAGGACAGCCACGGCTATATAGAAAAACCCTGTCTCAAAAAAATCAAAAAAAAAAAAAAAAAAGTTCTAATGGAATGTGTCTCCTAGCTCCAGAGTTTCTATAGACACAGAGAAAAATAAGGGTGTTCTCTCAAATGTCAATAAGTCCTTTGAATGTCAGCTTATTTGTTACCATTACACAGCTGAGAGAATTTAGGAAGGGAGTCTCAACGAGGGATTGCATAGATCAGGCTGGCCTGTGGCATATCTGTGGGGCACTGTCTTAGTAATGCAAAAAGATCCCACTCAAGGTGAGCAGCACTATTCCCTAGGCAGGGGGACCTGAACTGTAGGAGAGTGGAGAAATCAGCCAAGTGAGCATGCATTCATTCGTTTCTCTCTGCTCTTGACTGTGGGTGATGCTTGTAGCTGTTTTAAGTTCCTGGCACCTGGATGCTAGGAACTGAGCTAAAAGAAACTCTCTCTCCTCCAAATTTCTTTTTTGTCAGGGTATTTTATCATAGCAACAGAAATGAAATTAGAATAAGCTCTAATGTCAGACAACAAAGCCATGGCAGGAACCTCCAATCTCCTCAGCTGGTGCATGTGAGAGAAAGCACAAACTCCATGTAGAGATCAGACATGAGCAGTTGCTGAGCACTCCCAGCAACCCCACTTCTAGAGGTCCGCCCCAAAGAAGCCTGACAGAAGAGCAATAATGGGCTCAGTGTCGCCCAAGGCCCCTCAGCACACTCTGACACAAAACAAACAAGGTAAGGACATCACACCCATCAACTCACAGGAGTGGTTGCCCACAGACTGTAGAATCACAAGACCAGATGCAGTCTGCAACAGGAATGAGCGGGACACAATGCGGGACACAATGCCCAAGCAGAGTGATTGGCTGGGGAATGGTCAGCTTGGTGTGGGCAAGCCACCCATGAGTGCTGTGGCCTGATGAGGTGCTAGCTCTGAGCACGAGCACAGCAGCTACCTGGGGTACGTCTCTGGGGAATGGCGTGATTCTGTTTCTATGACTTGCTGGAAAATGCTAAAATTACACCTGGGGAACTGGTGGGTGACTGACAGGGTGAAGGATGGTGGGTGAGAAGGAGTGCCTATTTAAGGGGCAGGAGCAGGCAGATCCATGTAGAGTTGGGACAGTTGTCTGTAATGACTGTTTACAACACAAACACTCATTGACACACCTGCATACATGATGACAATTTGAGAGGTTTGACATGGCTGTAATACATGGGCCATGCATGAAGGATGAACATTTTTACCCCAAAGCAGTTATCTTCTGCTGTAAGATGGCACCCGGTCCCCTTCCCAGATTTCACCTGGCCACACCCCCTCACCTACTGATCTGCCTCCAGCTTTTCTATATCCTGTCAATCACCCTTGCAGAATGCTTCTCTCTCTTTCCCATAAGCAGGCTGGATAGGGTCTCTCTGTGTACCTCTAGTTATCCTGGAGCTCACTCTGTAGTCCATGCTAACCCGGGACTCAGCGATCCAACTGCCTCTGTCTTCCAAGGACTGGGATTAAAGGTGTGTGCCACCACCCTCTTGGACCCTTCATAGTGACTGGTCCTTGACCAGGTAGGGGAGGAATGTATTGCAAGCCCCACACTCCCCAAGTGCTGAATCCTTCACATAAACCTCCAGGAGTCTCCTGTCCCACACCTAGGGTCAAGCTAGTCCTGCTTTGTGACATTTCTTCAGGGCAGGCCTGGTCTCCCTCTCCTCATCCCCATGCCTGGCTTCAATGGCTAACTATGGGCCCCTGCCAATTTGGGTGGATCACCCTCTTCCTCCCTTTTGTCAGGTCTCAGCTGTGATTACCTTTGCAGAGGGCTTGGACTCCCAAGACATGACCTCCACGTGGCCCTTCCTGCCACCTGCCAGCTCAGTTTTGCTGGTTGCTCATTCTTAGCCTCTAACACACACATTCTTTGTGATCAGGTGCAGCCTCGAGGTCAAGGTGATTTCTGGCTGACAGAGCTCAGCTTTCCCCCTGTAGCTCCAGTGTGGGCACCTGCATCAACCTGGCACTGCCCTCAGCCTCCCTTCAGTCTTACTAAGCCAGGTTTTATCGGAAGAGCTGAGATTGCCTCTACCTTTGGTGCTCAGCTGACAGCTCTTGAACCTCACCCCCACTCACCTCCAGCTGATGAGCAAGCTTGGCTCTCTGTGTTCTGTTTCAGGGGTTGGGAGTGAGGGTGTCAAACTTCAAAGTCCCTTGCCAGTTCCACCAGGCCACTTAGGGTGAGCCCAGGAAGCTCCTGTTCTTCCCAGAAAGCCTCATTATGGAGCAATAAACTCACTGTGTGTGTAAACACCACCTTTGAGTCAATGGCCCTGATCTACGGTGAGCATGAATGAAGGAATAACCTCAGTGGGTCCAGGTATTCCAAGTGGGAAACTACCCCCATCCCCGCTCCTCTTCCTTGCTGCCTGGAGCCTTACAGAAAGGAGGTGTGCCACCCCCAGTCCCTCTGCCCTCTACTTGGTATTCCCTTCTTAGAGCGTCTTAGGTTGCAGGAGGTTCATCTGCATTGTTTTCACAGTGCTTCTCAATCAGTGTGTGCTGCTTGGATACCTAGTCACTGTCTCAACACAAGTACACCTGCTGGTTGCCGAGACACTCCAGCTGCTAAGATAGAGGCCTCAAGAGAGAACACTTGGAAAACTTACAAGGTTTTCTTTTTACACCAATGTGATTCATTTCAGAGATGGCTGAAGTGCTGGGGGTAAGCAGGCCAATGATCACACAGCTCCCCCTATAACTAGTAACAACCACCCACATGGCTCAGAAATTAAAACCACTTCCACTAATCTGGGAGCAGTGCTGGGTCTACAATCCTCTCCTGTGAGACTAGTGTCTGGATCCCACAGTCAGTGGTCTTCCCCGGGGATAGTCATGGCGCACTGATGAGCCATGTGCCCATTGTGTATCTGCTGTGTATCTGACCTGTATCTGTGCAGTGTGTTTACTGTCTATTTTGTATCCCTATTGTTACCAACTATCTGTCTACTTCATATCTTTGCTATGTACCTGATGACTTTTTGCCTACAGTGTATTTACTGTGTATCTGCCCTTGTAGTTTGATACTGTGTATCAAATGCCCTTGTAGACTAAAGTTACACCAAACCAATGCAAAACCTCCTCCTAGGAGGCAGGTCTTCAATGGTCATACAACAGGAACAGTATCTGGACTCAGGCTAGTCCTGTTTTGTTTGTTTGTTTGTTTGTTTGTTTTTGTTTTTTTAAGACAGAATCTCTCTGTGTAGCCTTGGATGTCCTGGAACTTGATCTGTAGACCAGGCTGGCCTCAAATTCAGAGGGCCCCCTGCCTTTGCCTCTTGAGTGCTGGGATTAAAGGTACTTTCTTTTTTTGTCCTGAATTTTCAAAGTCAGTCAGATCCTTAGATTTCAAATAACAAGCATAAGGGACAAAAGTTGCACAGTACAAAAGATACACCCATCTTAGCTGAAGTCCATCACCCTGGCTGAGCCTCAGGCTTGGGTCAAGGCTTTCAATTCCTCCTCCTGGAGTCCTGGTCTAGATCTAGAACAAGTGAGCACAACTAGACCACCTGGGAGAGGAGGGGCCAGAGGAGGGGAGGGGAGGGGAGTGGCCAGAGCAGGGGAAGGGAGTGGCCAGAGCTGGGGAAAGAGGCTCAGAACAGAAACACTGAACAGCTCACCAGCAGGTCAAGACCCACTATTCTCTTTCTACAGGAAAGCCTAGTGGACTTGCCATTTTGGGCCCTGAATCTTGCTGACCCAGGTGAGTCTCTGTAGAAATGCCACAGCACACTGTGCAGACAGCCGAGCTAGAACGAAGGGATGAGCGCCTGAGTCATCAGGAGAAGCAGAGCTGCAGGGGAGGCGTTTGGGAAGGGGAAACAGGCGAGAATAAGAAGGGTCCTCAATACCCTCCCTCCATGGGGCAGACCTGGCCAATGTGTGGTTTTACTTTTTTTTTTTTTTCCGAGACAGGGTTTCTCTGTCTAGCCCTGGCTGTCCTGGAACTCACTTTGTAGACCAGGCTGGCCTCGAACTCAGAAATCCACCTGCCTCTGCCTCCCGAGTGCTGGGATTAAAGGCGTGCGCCACCACGCCCGGCTCTGGTTTTACATTACTTATATCATGTGTGAGAATCATACCAGCCTTTGGAATGGAACACAGAAAATGAGTTAAACCTTTTTTGAGATGTAGTCTAGAGTTTTAAAAATGTTCTGAGGGAGGTGGGGAGCTGGAGAGACTCAGAGGGTTAAGAGCACCGACTGCTCTTCTACAAGACCCGGGTTCAATTCTCAGGACCCACATGGGGGCAAACATCTGTCTGACAAATCAGTTCCAGAGGATGACTCCTCCTTCTGGCTTCCTATGGCACCAAATACACACGGTACACAGTCATACATACATACAAACAAACAAACAAACAAAACACCTATACAGAGAAAACAAAACTGGAATATCTCAAAATATATAAAGAATGTGCTGGGGAGGTGGTGTGTTGTTTTGGGGGAATGGAGACAAGATCTTCCCGGGCCACACAGGGAGACCCTATCTCAAACTAAAAATGAAACAAAAGTGTCATTAACAACAACAACAACAGAAACCCTCAGGGGGCTGGTGAGATGGCTCAGCGGGTAAGAGCACCCGACTGCTCTTCCGAAGGTGATAAGTTCAAATCCCAACAACCACATGGTGGCTCACAACCATCTGTAACGAGATCTGGCTCCCTCTTCTGGAGTGTCTGAGGACAGCTACAGTGTACTTACATATAATAAAAATAAAATAAATCTTTAAAAAAAAAAAAAAAAACCTCAAATGTCACAATCACGATCAGATGCAAGGTGTCCAGTAACACTAAGAGGACCTGGAGGTTGGAAGGATAGTGACCTCAACCCAAAGGTCCCTGCAGGCTCCCAGGAAACCTCTCTACAACATGTAGCTCTCTAATCTCTCTTTACAAAGTGAATTTTTCTTTCATTTCAAAAGTGAAGAAAGTCAGACATAAGGATGCAAAGAGCACTCACCATGTCCAGGCAGGACCGAGAGTCATGATGGGGAAAGTCTTACTCCCTGGCATGTATGACATTCCAGTGGACACTTATGGGGCACACAAAGGCTAAATAACAAGAGACAGAGGAGAAGGGTTCAGAGAAGGGAGCATCCTTCCATTTGCCAAGCTGTAGGACCTGTGGCTCCTTCCTTATATAAGCTTGTGGAGTGGACTGCCTCAGAGTTACAGGGTGGGGCAAAGAAATCCTTCTGGATACTTGCAGCAGACACTTGATCTGGCTGATCTGTGGTCAGGAAAGCAGCAGTGATGAGGACTGATGTTACTTACTGGAGCTGACCACAGGGCCATGCCCGACCCTCTGTTCTGTCCCCCAGGCCCCACAAGTCAGGTTTGCCCATTTGCTATTCTCTGAACCAAGAGGCTGACAAACACCAGGGGTAGGGACTATATTGCCACATGGGTCTCCACTTTCTGTTTACTCTTCCTGAGGAACGGGTGTGTAAACCACTTGCAAGCTTTTGTATTGTTTTTGCTGAGGTTACTGTTCATAGAACCTGACTTTATATATGGCCAAGTAAGAGAAGACATGGAATTTAGATACTAAACCAAGGCAGGGAGGGCCTCAGTACCCCACAGGCCAATAAGGCAGACATGGTGAAGAGCCACCAGGTGGGGCTGATGAGCAGGAACAGAGACCAAATCCCACTGGCAGCTGGTGACCTCCGGGCATAACAAAGGAAAACAGCACACACATCTCTGCCTTGGTAGAACCCTCAGCATTCAGCGCTGTCTCTCCATGTGGCAGATTTTCCAATAGTTTTTGCAAAATAACTTTTACCACGGCAAAATAACACTAAACCCAGGAAAAGCTGGAGGTGTTGGTGAGCCAACTGGGCCCTAAACTGCCCTCAGCAAGCAGCTGAAGTCTATGGATACCCCATAGTCACAGGGAGGATGAAAAGGAACCCTTAGCTTGGACAAGCAGGTGCAAAGCAGGTTGTGTTATACCCAGCGATAGAGGTACACAGCCCTGAGCCCTGCCTTCACACTCACAGGTACCCTCAGTGAGCATCTCTTTTAATGTGAAGGCATGTTTCAAGATTTTTCTGCTCCTTGCACGTGATCCCATTTAACTTGGCAAAGGCCCTTCAACTTAATTGGAACAGAAAATAGGTCACAATTAGGTTTTAATGAATTAACTCCTTAGGTTTTACAGAGTTAGCTCATGAAGGGCTCTCTCATCCGTCTATATCTCGGGCCTACTTTGCTCCCCCTCATCCCTTGCAGCGTCCTCTCCACGCTTACCACTGAGCTGCCATATCCCCCCTACCCATCATGGCTGCCTTGTCCTCGTTACTCCTATACCTCTCCTCCTTCATCCATCATGTGTGCTTCATCTCCCTTCCTCAGTAGCTGGTTTGTTCAGCAAGGCCTTCCTGGTTAGCCTAACAGGTTACAGCCCTCATGGCCTTCAGGCCCTGCCTCTTCTCCTATGGACCCTTGGCCACCATTGGGGGGGTCCCTCATTGGTGCTACCCTGCCTAGTGTCTTGGATCCTCCACAGTGGCTAAAGATGCTAACCATGAGTTGGAATCCTAAATCACCTGTCTCTGTGAGAGGGGTCTGTCTGCCTGGTGTTTTTACCTGACTTCATCTTAACAAGGGACAGTTCAGGAGAGTGTTCTCCCTACTGTCCCCTGGCATAGCCAGCCCAGCCCTTGGGGACACTGTTAAGCTATGTGGAATGAATGAATGAATGGCAGAAGTCTAAGCAGAAAACCTCAGAATGTCCCCAAGGGTAGCTGTATGAAGCAAAACCAAGCTACGAGGTCACATTTATTTCTTAATTTAATGTCCCAGAAACTCAGAATAAGATATGCCACCACTCCCTCTGATGTTTGGGGAATGAGGAAGCTTCTAGGTCACACTCCATGAGCGCTGGATCTCCATCTAAGCGACAAAGCCTAAGTGGCAGTGTAACGGCCAGGCCCAGAGCACTGAAACCCCCAGGTCACAGCAGCAAGCACTCTACTACCACCTCGAGGATCAGGCTCCACTTTGCCGGCCGAGTGGAACTCGATCTGGCAGCACCTGCAGCAGCTTCAGACACTTTCATCAAACCAACCAGAATTTGTTCTAGGGCCAGGAGTAGGGACCCGATGTTAGAAATTAACACCTGCCATCTCTCAGCTGTGACTTGTATCTGTCCTTGGATGCAGCTTTATTTATCATGCCAAGCCTGAGGCACATCTGGAGTGTGCCCTACTGGAAACCAAAGAATAGTGGCAATAGTGCACAGTGTAATTCTGCATGCCTATAGCAAGTTAACTTTTTCTCCCAGTCCGAATGCTACAGTACGTAATATATGTAGAAATAGCAGCTTCCAGCATAGAAGCCCCTGTTCAGCCCACAAGTGAGCCTGGCCCATGAACATCCAGTTTCGGGGAGAGCTCAGCATCCCAGGAACCTGTTTTGAACAACCCTGGGACTACATGGTAACCTGGTTAGGGATTGTGATCACATCAGGGTCAGGACTTGCCTGACATCCGCAGCCCCTCTCCCCTCTTACTATGGAGATGGGCAGATTCCCATGTGCCCACCACCCCATTCTGAACCCCAAGTGTAGCTAACTGCCCCACAGCCACTATTTCAACATCACAGGTCTGGTTTTACTTTGGAATTATTGTGAAGTGCCTTGGGGATAGATGACCCTAAGCACTGGGGACAAGTTTTAATTAAAGACTGGCTTGGGGGCTGGGCACTTTGACACATTGTTGCACTTGAGCCTTAGGAATCCCAATCAATTAAGTTATTTGTGTTCACACATGAGTCTCAGAGTACAAAGGTTATTTGCCCAAGGTCAGAGTGTGCAGAAGTAGGGTCAGCCAGCCAGACAGGGGCACTCCTATTCTCAGCTGCTTGGCTGGCAACAGCTACTTTGAATATTAATCAGCCTCTGATGTCACCAGAACACTGAGACCTACGATGCTGTCCTGTACCTCCTGGGCACACTGAGTCCAACACCACCAGACAGGATAAGAGAGACAAAGCCAACATAGGTGAGATAAGGATAGGGAGCCATAATACTGCCCTCAGAGACAGTCGCAGAGACAGACTCATGGCCATCATAGCTCCGTAGGCAAGTGCTTTGGGAGGTAGGAGTCTAGAGGCCAGAGATTTGGTCCAGGTGAAGTCTCACCCTGGCCTCTCTGACTTGGATGCCCCTTCCCCTGACAATATTTACTCAGGGAACTCTAGGCAGTGAACCAAGCCCTGGCCACAGTCATAACAGTCAGGTAATAAATAAATACTCTGACTAGGTCAAAGAGAAGGACCACAAGAACAGAGGAGAAAGTTCAGTTGGGTGCAATGGAACACATGTGGAGTATTCCTTGATTGTCAACTTGATGTGATTTAGAATCTCTTGACTGACATGATTTAGGTTGGAATCAAACCTCTGGGCACATCTGTGAGGGATTTCCTAAGTTAGGCTGAGGTAGGAAGACGTACCCCAGATGTGACAGCATCATTCAGTAGGCTAAGGTCCTGGAGAGAGTGAACTGAGCTGCAAGCAGCAGTCTGACACGCTCCCTTTCCTGACCCGATACAATGTGACCAGCTGCTTCAGGTTCCTGTGTGACTGGATACAATGTGACCAGCTGCCTTAGGTTCCTGCTGCTACATCTTCCCGAACATGACAGTGTTCTCTAAAACTGGGAGCCAATGTTCACTGTCCTTCCATCGGTTGCTTTTTTGGGGTGTTTTCCTACAAGACAAATGACTAATATGCAAATGTTGCAGTACTGGGGATCTGGGCACCTGCTCTGGGTACCTTGAGGCCTAGGGGAGGACCGTGAGTCCATGTCTCAAACAAAATCACAAGTCACAATCTTCCTTGTTTGTGTGCCCAGTAATGACAGCAGAGTAGAAATCTGACTGGAGTTCCAGGAAAAAGCTGCGGCTTTGGGAGCCCTAGCAGGGTAGGCATGGCTGGCCATGTGTGCTAAGTGCAGACACAAGTAAACAGATTTAATAAAAATGCACACTGGGGAGAGAAACAGATAAACGGGTGCAGGGACTTCAAGCCCATCTCCAGGTCACGGTCACAGCTTTAGGTTTAAGTAGGGCAGGGGCAAAAGCTGTTCTGGTGGAGGTGTGGTCTGGTTGGTTCTGACTCTGCAAGGTGAGCATGGAGTAGTTCTTGTGCCTTGAGGGGAGGAGTCTAGCTCACGTGAGACAATCTCCCGCTCCAGGTGCAGGCTCACGTCTTTGATAATTGCTCTCACCTCAGGGCAGTCCTTCCTTGTGACTGTGGGGTTGGGAGGATGACCGGAGAACTCTGGAAATCTTTTTAGAGCTAGGATAGCACATTGCAAAAGCTGACAGTGACATGCCTCCGCTGCTCTCTGAGCCTTCAGCCTGAAGGGGCATAAACTAGATTATGATCTCCACAGCTAACTTCTCTTGAGGTAGTCTACGTATTTATAAGTTAAAGGTAAAGAAGTCAGGTGTGAGGTGAAGGCAGTCACCAGGCTTTGGTCCTTTCTGCCACCCTGTGCTCCAAGTGGAAAACTGGCTTTTCTAGGAGGAGTGAACAGTTCCCAGCCACTCTTCAGTGTCTTACTCGCCCAGCTCCAAGGTGAGCATTTGATTCTCAGCTACTGGGCTGTGGTCATAGCCTCTTAGAATGACATCTGAGAGGAGTGAGTGGTGGGAGGGACTCATGTGGATGCAATTTTCCAGCAACTCCCACCTCTTTTCTGGGCCCTCATGCCATGGCCACTCACACTGTGTCTGCAATCTGTTCAAAGTGAACACTCACATATGTATCTGAACTTATCTGCTCCCCTCCCCATCCAGGCAGGCTCAGCCCATCTCTATTCACAGCTTAGATAGGCTGGAATCCCTCTGAGGTGCTGGAACCCTGCATCTATCTTCCTGTGTCCCCCCCTAATCTCTGTACATCATACTCTAAGACAAGGGCAGCAGCTAAGCCTGGGCACTGAGAGGAACAACTTGTGGGTATTTACAGAGTACTGAGCACACCTGGTCACTGCAGACAGAGGCCAGTGAGACCCAAGATGTGCAGTGTGATCACCAGGGGTGGCGTTTTCCCTCAGTCCATGTTCACAACGAATACACGTGTGTGTGGGTGCCATCCAGGTGTCTCGGGGCTCAGCTGCAGGTTCTTTTATAAGCAGCCCTTTGCAGGCACTGCAACTCCCTTCTGCCTTCTTAAAATAATCCCTCACCAGTGTTTCCACAGCACTGTATGGTGCCTGACCCCAGGCTTCTTGGTGCCTGTATGGTCTGTCCCTGTGTGGGATAGTGATCTGAGACTCATTATGTATACTATACTGGCTGTTTTAAATGGTGTTGCTGAAAATGGAATTTACTCACCCTTACCCCTCTCACTACTCACTACCCTCCCCCCACCTCCCCACCCCCACCTCTGCCTGACCACCTGAGCCTGATACATTTAGCCTCTTCCTACTCCCAGGGGTTATGACCCTGCTCACTCCAGATAATCCGAACAAGAGGATCTAACTGCTCACACCTGCCCTCTCCGTCCTGTCTGCTCACGCTGAGAACAGGCCTCTAGCTTCATAGATAAGCCTTCCTTTAATGCTTAAAACCTATATTTTAAAAGCCCCTTAAACAAAAACAGAACGGCTAAAACCCTGGAAGAACACCCCCAAACTTCAACTTTATGTCCTGAAAAAACAAAGCTTTTCCAGTCCCCTAGCCCCCTTGAAGAGGAGACTTGGGTCTTCTTAGGCCTGTGGCCCAAGACAGCAGGGGCTCAACAGCTGCTCCAACCCACAGGGGTATCCTGGACTCAGAGGATCCACCTGGCTACCTACATCCTTGCTACACTGTTTTCCCTTGCAGACTCCCCGTGGGAAAGTGGGGCTATTCTCATTACCTCTCACAGAATAGAGGGGTTGTTCACATGACAGTACGCATCAGGAAGGATCACATGGAATGACAGAACATACAGAACACAGATTACAAAGAGGGCAGGAGGGTCAGGAGTCCCTAGAGCAGCTGTTCCTAACCAGACTGTCACATTTCTTCCATCTTACACATATACTGCAGCCACATCAAGGATAATGACAGATACCTACTTCTCCCAAGGACACAGTAGTTCCTGAGAGCTGTGGAGATATCACTTTTTTTTTCTTTACAGACTGTTCTTTCTTAGAGGTGAATTTTCATACTATAAAAATTATATCTGTACATGTTTAATTATTTGCAGTTATTGTCTTACTATTTTTATCATAAAGTTAAAACTTTTTTTTAAATACTTTATTTTTATTTTATGTTCATTGGTGTTTTGCCTGAATATATGTCTGTGTGAGGGTGCCGGGTCTTGGAGTTATAGACAGCTGTGTGCTGCCATGTGGGCACTGAGAATTGAACTTGGGTCCTCAGAAGAGTCCTCAGCCAGTGCCCCTAACCACTAAGCCATCTCTCCAGATATATATTTTACTACTGCACTTTTATATATATTTTAACATTCTAGCCCAGTGCAGTGATTCTTACTTGTAGTTCTAGTGTGCCAGAGTCTGAGGTTGTGATTTCAAAGAAAACAAACATAGCACCTCACACCCAAAACCAACTCAAAAAAAAAAATTGTCAAAAGATAGAATGATGACCAGAGTTTGAGCCCCAGAATGTACATGGTGGAAAAAGAACTGACTCCTGTAAATTGCCCATAGATCTCCTTGTGCATGCTGAGACACCCAGACACCCACCTACCTAGATCAAATAAATAAATATTAAATCAATAAGCAAAAATGAAGAGAAATAAAAATGTGGAAAAATTGGAACCCTTGCACAGTGTGGCTGGGGATGTCAAACAGTACAGCTACTGTGGGGAATGGTACAGACCTCCTCAAAAAATTAAAAATAGAATTACCATGTGATGCAGCAATTTCACTTCTGGGCGTATGTGCTAGGGGTCTTGAATAGCCATTTACACACACACACACACACACACACACACACACACACACACACAGCAGCCAAGAGGTGGAAGCAACCCAAGCGTCTATTTACAGATCAATGGATAAAGAAAATGTGAATGTTCACACACAATGCACTGCTTAAGGAGGAAGGAGATTTTGACAGAAGCCCTGAGGACATTACACTGAAATTAGGCAGCTACAAAAAGAAAGGTCCACGTAAGGCCTGATGGGAAATAAGTCAGTTTAGTTCACAAACTGGACCAGGGGCATCAGGGCAGAGTGAGGAAAGCTACTGCTTAACTGGACAGTTTTGGTTTTGTAGGATGAAGAATTCTAGATTGATTGCATAATACAAAACCTGGTTATAAGCTATATCTAGTTTACATTATGTGTATTATTTTAGAACTTATCTTACTTTATTTATGAGTATTTATGTATCTCTGAGTGTATGCTGTGTGTGTGTACAGGTACCCAAAGGAGGGCAGAACAGTGTGTTAGATCCTGAAGCTAGAGTTAAGGGTGGTTGTGAGTTGATCAGTGTGGGGGTTTGTGTGTTAGATCCTGAAGCTAGAGTCAAGGGTGGTTGTGAGTTGATCAGTGTGGGGGTTTGTGTGTTAGATCCTGAAGCTAGAGTTAAGGGTGGTTGTGAGTTGATCAGTGTGGGTGTTGCAAACCAAGCAAGTGCTCTTAACTGCTGAGCCACCTCTCCAGACCTTATTCACATGTTTGGATTTTTCATTGTTGTTGGTTTTTTGTTTGTGTTTGTGTGTGTGTGTGTGTGTGTGTGTGTGTGTTTTGTTTTGTTTTTGCCACAATTAGCAGAGCAACCAACATAAACGACAAGTCTCAATTACAGTGCACCCATGGGAGGGAACACCTTTATTCTTGAAGAATGAAGTTTGCTGAGTGGACTCTGTCATCTGCTTAGGTCATAGTGTAAAGGAAGAGTAGACAGCTAGTTAAATGTGGAGAATTTGCTTACTATGGTTAGAATATTTGCATAAAACGAAGTCTAAAAGTAAATAGATCGAACCCTTAAACCAAAACAACCAAATCCCACAGCCAAGATTCCTAGATCCCTGAACCTGTTTGGGCTAGTTCTGGCTCCCACATACTCCCTGCTGACTTGAGGGCCACAGTATGTCAGCTGAGCAAAACCACAGACACGGGTACAGCCCTGTGCTTATCCTTGGCTCTGCAAAGAGCAGAACAGGGATGCAGAATCCATCCTAAATATCCAGAAGTCTGTGGACAAGCATTAGAAAGAAAAGGTGCTGGCTGAGGAAAAGAGATCACAGTGAAACAGTGGTCATGATGGTGTAAGGGTCAACAGACCCCTACAGGTTCACCGAGTTGAGCCCTGCCACCCCAAACTCAGGGTAACTATACATTGTCAGCTACACGATCATTGGGGGAGGGTGTAGAGTGATCCATCTACAACAGAAGGCCTAAGGGCAGCTGAGATTAAAGACTTCTCAGCCCACAACGTGACGTGTCAGACACCTGGTGGGTGTTTCACCAAGATTCTCAGGGGCCAGGTTATGAGTTGAACTTACAGGAAGACAGACACAACTATCTACAAGCCAAGGACAGAGGAGCCATCTTTCCCAAAGCCCTGCTCATAGCAGGGTAAAGTTTTAGGCTTCTGGTTGCAATGCAGGAAGCCAAACTTCTGCCATCTTGGCACCGACTGTGTATCCCTCTTCCTAACTGCAGCCTTGGTGTTGTATCTGAGTGTGCGGCTTTCAGAAGGCAATGCCAAATCCTAACTCCTGTGATAGTGTTACGATCTCTCAAAGGTGAGCAGACCAGGATAATGGACCCTTTAGGAAGGGATTGGTGTCTTATAAAATGGCCCAAGGGAGCTCAATTATTCCAGGTCTCACCAGACACCCAATTTGCCAGTGCCCCGACCTTGGACCTGAAGGTCCTTCCAGCTTTCAGACCTGAAGAATTGTCCATGATTTCTATGTGTCCAGCTGTGGTCCACACAGAGAAGACACATACCAGCAGAACAAACCCTGCCCTGAGGGTCTCTACCACCCACCCTGTCTACTCTGAGCACCTTCACTCAGACCTAACTCCAGGCTCCAATCACAACAGTCCCAGACAGGACCGAGTGCCTTGCTGGCATCCCCACCACCTTCAAGGGAAAAACTGCCTGGGATCTTGAAGCCGAGAGAGGAAGAACCCAGAACTGACTGGCACAGAGTCTTTACTTGCTAAATGCTACTGTTCTTAGGAGAGAAGGCAGGTTTAGAACGGAGCGCTCACCTGCATTGCTATGTTTAACATGTTGACTTCTGAGGCTGCCACCAATCTCCGGTCTTACACTCAGACATAAGCACAGCAGCACCATCTCCGAGGTACAGAGGGACAGAGGGACACAGGAAGACTGGAAGACTACGGGGAGCTTTGAGCCTCTGACCAGTGGAGGGCCAACTCCCAGTACCACCTTGTCTGGCAGATAGTGCAGGAGCAGTAAACACACACAAGGCTCCATGATTTTGACTGTTGTCACGTTGCCCAACCTCCCTAGTCCCCCGACACACTCTGATGGCGCCAAATGGTCCTTGTAAATCCCCCATTCTCCCAGATGTAGAGGACTGTCCCTCTTTTTTTTAGCAACACAATCATGCCAGTGTGGCTTCTCTCACTGGGCAAAGCTTTATGGCTTACGAGCCCTTTGTGGACCCATCTGGGAGGAGGGCTTGGACTCTGTATAGCCCTGGCTGTCCTGGAACTCACTTTGTAGACCAGGCTGGCCTCGAACTCAGAAATCCACCTGCCTCTGACTCCCGAGTGCTGGGATTAAAGGCGTGTGCCACCACACCCAGCTTGGATTCTGTTCTAAGCAGTATGGACAGAAGGCAGAAAGGATGGGAGTGGGAGTGGGCTCTGCAGATGGGTCTTTCCTACTTCTCTATAGACAATATGGCCAAGGCAACTTATAAAGAAAGCACTTGCCAGGCGTGGTGGCGCATGCCTTTAATCTCAGCACTTGGGAGGCAGAGGCAGGCGGATTTCTGAGTTCGAGGCCAGCCTGGTCTACAAAGTGAGTTCCAGGACAGCCAGGGCTATACAGAGAAACCCTGCCTCGAAAAACCAAAAAAAAAAAAAAAAAAAAAGAAAGCACTTAATTTGGGGCTCACGGTTCAGGGTCAGAGTCCATGATAGACATGGCAGCAGGGATAGCAGCAGACAGGCAGGCAGGCATGGAGCTGGAGCAGAAGCTGTGAGCTTACATTTGATCTACACATGCAAAGCACTAACTGTGAATGGTATGGGCTTTTGAAACCTTACAGCTCACTCTCAGTGACACACCTCCTCCAATAAAGCCACATCTCCTAATCCTTCCCAGACAGTCTTACACGTGAGAGACCAAGTATTCAAATGTATGATTCAAACAAATGAGACCATGGGGCCATTCTCAGTCCAACTGCCACACTGGGCACTCCCTGATCAAACTGGAAGGCCATTTTCAAGCTTCCTCTAAACCAGTGCCACCCTGCCCACCCACCAATGTATACTTAAGTCCATGGGTCAGCCTCTTCCCTTTTTCCCAGTTCCATGGAGCTTCTCAACTGGTTCTCCAATTCCCTATACCCTCTGGATTCATTCTGAGCACACACTACGGACTAGGCACATGGCTAGATCAGAGCCCTCCATCATACTCTTCCACCCATCAACACATTAAACGCACTGATGGGTGAGTCATACTCCACAGACCCGTACATACACTCCTGGTGGCCCCCACTAGAGCTCCAGACCCAGTTTTGTCCTGGGAAGTCTGCTTAGCTAGTCCTGTCACAGGCCAGACTTCCTAGATACCATAGTTCCCAAAGATCAAATGGGAAACATGCGGTTAACCCTTTAACATCAGGTCTTCCTAGCACCTCCAACAGCCCTTCCTGGGTTCCACACAGTCTACACACTGAAAAACCAGGAAAAGAGACATCACTTTGCTAAATCCTTTTCCTGGTTCCAGTATTCACCAAGAAGATGGTCACAGGGATTAGGTGGAATAACTGGATGTCACCAAGGTGAGAACGCAGGATCCGAAATGACCATCAGTGTGGATAATTCTATAAAGTAGGCATTGCTGGGAAGTTGGGCAGCAGGTGACACTCAAGGCACCATTGTTAAGAAGTCTAATAAGGAAAGGAGATGGTGTATTGGTGTATTTCTCTATTGCTGTGACAAACACCATGGCCAGGGAAGCTTATAGAATTTATTCCAGAGGGCAAGAGTCCATGATGGCAGAGGCAGGACAGGTAGAGTGGGAAGGAGAGGGTCCTGGATTGCAAGCAGGAAGCAGAGAACAAATGGGAATGGTCTGAGTCTGAAAGCTCAAAGCCCTCCCTAGTGACATACTCCCTGAGTAAAGCCACACCTCCTAAACCCACCTGAACAGTCCCATCAGTTCGGGGATTTTCAAATGCCTGACACCTTGGGGACATCTCACTCAAACCATCACAAGTTCCTGGGACATCAGAACCTACCTACCCAGGGTCTGGGTTATATCCTCCAGCCCGGAGCAGGCAGGGATCAGGCAATATGGGGAAGCACACAATGTTCTGCCTCCTAGCAGACAAGTTAACCATTTATATTGGTTGGTTTCATTCTCTCAGTTTTTGGTAGGGGACAGGGCCAGGGCCTAATTTATGCTTTACCATTGAGCTAGATCCTCAGAACAGTCTCAGGTCTAAAGTAAAAACACACAGATATTCTTCCAGAGAGGCTTGGCTTCTGCACCCAGGAAAGAAATATTCACTAAAGGTAGGATTCTGGGGCCCTCACAGAAGGACTCAGGCTAGCCAATAACTAACATTGTACCACTAGTATTTTCTTTGAAAATTAATAACTACATATGCTCTCTTAGAACAGAAGTAAGGTGTGCTCTCCAGAGAGTACTGGGAAGGGCAATTTTTAATTTTCTTCTAACATTTTGGTGTGTCTTTCAGATCCTGTACAACCAGCATGTACTGCTTTTACAATTTTAAAATACGAATATAAAAGCCCTTTTCTCAGGCAGTGGTGGTTCATACTTCTCACAATCGGGAGGCAGGGGCAGGGGGATCTCTGAGCATTTGAGGCCAGCGTGGTCTACAGAATGAGTTCCAGGATAGACAAGTTTACACAGAAGAACTCTGTCTCAAAACACAAAACAAACAAACAAACAAAAAAAGGCAGAGGGTAATACTGCCATGTATCACCAGCAGAAATGTGAGGCTCAGATCATCCTGGCAGACCTGGCTCTGGGGCCTTTGGAGGCAGCCTCTGGTGTGGAAGGCATGGGTAGGCCACCATTCACCAGAACATCTTCATTGAAGGATGCTTAGCACAAAGTCGGGAGGTTGGGGAGGAGTTGTTGTGGGAGGACCAGGCAGGGACTTTTAGATCTAAGGATGCACCAAGATCAAAGCAGATGGGTCCCATCCCTGAAAAGCCTTCATGGGAAGGCTGGAGAGATGGCTCCGCGGTTAAGAGCACTGACTGCTCTTCCAGAGGTCCTGAGTTCAACTCCCAGCAACCACATGGTGGCTCACATCTGTAATGGGAGCCAATGTCCTTTTCTGGTGTGTCTGAAGACAGCGGCGACAAGAACACTAGGGTGAGGCTTTACAGAGAAAGACCTGGAGGACAAGGTCTTTGAGAAGACTCTAGAGGAAGAGAATAGATAGGACAGGGTGGAGGTATACTGCAAGCACTGTCCAAGCAAAAGGTAAAGGCAAAATCCGAAGGCCTCAACTCTGTCCAGACTAAACACTGTGGAGATGAGAAGAACAGAGTCTGCTAGGGATGGGCTACATACAGCCCTGGATTTCCTTGATACAGGACCCACTGAAAGGGCAGGTGACCCAAGGAGAGGGAAGTACCTGAGCCTGTTCCCTAAGGAGCCAGCAAAATGACCTTCTTCCCAAGGCTGCAGAAGCAGAGGTCGTGGAACCACCACTCCAAGCCCAAAGCCCTGAACCCCCTTTGCATACAGCAAAGAGAAAGCACTATTCAGAGCTGACACCACTATTGTCAGAACAAAGGATTCCTTTTAGCCAAGCATCCAGGCAGCCAACACGTGCCAGTCACCAAGCAGCCTGCCCCTCACACCCATCTCCAGCATCCCACGGCCTCAAGGCCGGGCCTTCCTGAGATGCAAGTGCTGACCAGTCTGATGGAGATCATCATCCCATCACCACAACGCTGAAGGCAGGTTCTCAGAGAGAAGGGAGCCCCAGCTCTGCTTTGCGTAGTGGGTCAGTTCTTTAAAAGCAGAAGCAGAAAGTGGTGAAGTTCTCCAAGAGGCTGTTTTAAAAAAAAAACAAAAGGAAACAAACCGATCTAGACTGTATTTTATTCTTTACACAACAGATTTTTATGGGTGACACATTCACGTGTTGCTCAGATATCTTGGGATAGTCTTCTTGGTTAATTTGACACCAACTTTTACAGAAGGTTGGATGGGAACAAAGTAATAAATGCAAAGGCATCATGAAAACCCCTCCAAGCACAAGTATTTGAACGGGGTGCTGAGCCCCATGAACTACCTGGCATCTCAGGACACAGACCAACGCGCTGATGTGGTGCAAGGAGGTGCCAGTCCCAGCCATCAGCAGGACCAGTCTTCACCCCTCACACAGTGACACTCCACACCCATCTTGCATTCTGATTTTTACAAAATCCCCTTTGTTTAAAACTAGATGAGGGGCCAGGGTGCAGCTCAGGGTTAGATCACTTGCCTGGCATGCACAAGGCCCCAGGGTTCTATTAAGAAATTTTAAAGAGGAGCTGGAGATACAGCTCAGTAGTAAGTGCCTGACCAAGCATGAAGACTGGAGTTTAGATCCCCACATGAACACTGGGCAGACATGGTAGCCATCTATAATTCCAGTCTTGGGAAGGCAGAGGTGGGGTTCTCCTGAGCCAGCTGGCCTGTGAGAGAGTCTTGGGTTTAAGAGACCATGTCTTGATGAACAAAGTGCAAAAGAGAAGGACAACTTTCTGGCCTCTTACATGCATGGGCACATGTGTGTACGTGCCCACACATACATGCAAAACCACACACACACGCCCCAAAAAAGAAATGAACGGGAGCTTGAAATGATGGCATATACCTAATCCCAGCACTCTTGAGGTTGAGACAGGAGAATTGTGAGTTCTAGGCTAGTATGGTATACATAGGAATGTAGGTTCTGAAAAGGAAACTCAAGTCCTACATGTCACCTCAAGCGCTTACAGATGAGACATTCTCCACAGCCCCTCACACTTTGGGAGAATCTCACTCATTTTCTTCACTGGAGATCTGCAGCACTTGTAGGGTATTTTGAGATTTCTCATGTACTGACTTTTCTTAAACACCTTTTTTGAAGCATTAACTGTTTTTGCTGAGCCCCCGCTATGCAGGCTGGCCCTGAATTCTAGATCCTCCTGACTCAGTTTCCTAAGAGCAGGCACCACCATGCCTAGTATGAAAAGATTTTCTAAACAGCTGTAAATTGTTTTTCAAATTTTTTTTCCATTTTTAAAGGCTAAATTCTCTGGAGATTTTGCAAGAGAAAATATTGAAAAACTGTCAGTCGAGTAGAAATGAAATTGTTTGACAGTAAGAAAATATTAGGGGGAAATATGGCAGGCAGACAATAAGCGATAGGCGCAATTAATGCTGTTTTCCTAGATTACAGTAAATGTACTGGCTAGTTTTGTGTGTTAACATGACACATGCTAGAGTCATCAGAGAGGAAGAAGCTTAAGTTGAGGAAATGCCTCCTTGAGATCCAGCTGTAAGGCATTTTCTCAATTAGTGATTAATAGGGAAGGGCCCAGCCCCCTGTGAGTGGTGCCATCCCTGGACTGGTGGTTCCGGTTCTATAAGAAAGCAGGCTGAGCAAGCCAGGGGGAGCAAGCCAGCAGGCAGGACCCCTCCATGGCCTCTGCATCAGGTCCTGCCTCCCAGATCCTGCCCTGTGTGTGTTCCTGTCCCAACTTCCTTTTATGATGAACAGTAATATAGAAATGTAAGCCAAATAAACCTTTTCTTCCCCAAACTGCTTTTTGTTCATGGTGTTTCATCAGAGCAATAAAAACCCTAAGTAAGACAGTAAGACAGTGGGCTTTGTTGGTATTTAAGTGTGTATTATTTTTTTGGGGGGGGTTCGAGACAGGGTTTCTCTGTATAGCCCTGGCTGTCCTGGAACTCACTTTGTAGACCAGGCTGGCCTTGAACTCAGAAATCCGCCTGCCTCTGCCTCCAGAGTGGTGGGATTAAAGGCGTGCGCCACCACGCCTGGCTAGTGTGTATTATTCTTATTTCTGTTCTTATCTATCCTAAATACAAACAGTTATAATAATAATTATTACTAAAATAAGACAGGCAGACGAGATGGCTCAGTGGGTTAAAGGCTGCCGGGCCTGAGGTTGTGAGTTTGATTCCCAAGACTCACATGATAGAAGAAGAGAGCCAGATTTCTCAGGAAGGATTAGCTTTAAAAAAGTAATAATCCCAGCACTCTGGAGGCAGAGGCAGGCGGATTTCTGAGTTCGAGGCCAGCCTGGTCTACAAAGTGAGTTCCAGGACAGCCAGGGCTATACAGAGAAACTCTGTCTCAAAAAAAAAAAAAAAGTTTTTCAAATTCATATTTAAAATTTGAATTCTTAAAAATTCAATTTTTTTCAGAAAAATCACTGGGGGCAAAAGAGATGGCTCAGCAGTTTAGAGCACTTGTTGCTCTTGGAGAGGATCCCCAGTACCCACATGGCAGACCTTAACCTCCTGTAACTCCAACTCTCTGGGAACTGAAGACACCAGGCACACGTGTGGTCCACATGCATACATGCGGGCAAGCACTCATATATGAAAAATTAAAGAAAAGAAAAACTCCTTGGGGTGGCGGATGGCTCAGTCAGGAAAGTGCAGGCCTCATAAACATGAAAAACTAAGGTAGATCTCTAAAAATCATTTTTTGTTTTGTTTTGTTTTGTTTTGTTTTTACAGCCAGGTTTGGTGGCCTGCTAAATGTTTATAATCAGTCTAACCTATTTGGCAAAGGAATTACTGCTCAGGTTGTCTTCTGTTCTGCATGCAAGAGCTCATGCGTGTGCACACACACACACACACTCGAAATCCTGACTTAGTTTTTTTTTTTTAATGTCTTTTTTTAAAGATTTTTTTATGCATATGAGTACACTGTAGTTGTCTTCAGTGGGGAGGAAGGAACAGCCCCTTAAATGACAATGTTATCATAACACAAGCCAAGGCAACCTTTGCTCTGCCTGCCCACAGCAGCCAGGCAGAGTTTGGAGAGCCCACCCCACCATGCTGACACCACCAAGGAGGGAGGGAGCCAGGTGAGTAGCTGCCTACCATCTGGTCTTGCTCTCTGCACCTGCAGATGTCCCTATGTGCCTGGTACAGAATCACTGTGCATGTTGGCTCTAAGAAGCTAGACAGATGACAAATTATTTAAAATATATAATATATATTTTATTCATTTAAAATATATATTATTTTATTTATTTAAACACACACATGCACGCATACATACATACAGACAGATAGACAGACAGCACTGGAACCCTAGGCAGGTTTCAGAATTCTGGGCCAGCCTGGGCTACACAGAAAGACTCTCTCAAACACTAAAATAAGCCGGGCGCTGGTGGCGCACGCCTTTGATCCCAGCACTTGGGAGGCAGAGGCAGGCGGATTTCTGAGTTCGAGGCCAGCCTGGTCTACAAAGTGAGTTCCAGGACAGCCAGGGCTACACAGAGAAACCCTGTCTCGAAAAACAAAAAACAAAACAAAACAAAACAAAAAACCCTAAAATAACACACAAGCAAACCAAACCATAACCATGTACGCTCTGGCAAAGGGGGTGATAAAAGGTGCTATGGCAGGCTATCTGGGTTCCTAGCATGGGAGTTGGCTGGCAAGGATGGTGGGTAAGAGGCCTGAGCCTGGATTCTGAGATGCAGTGCACAGCACCAGAACAGATGGCAATGGAGCCACCTTGCAAGGCTCCAGGTAGAACAGTTGTGCAGTGTGGTATCAACATCCCCAAGGGGCAGACAGCACCTGCATTCTATATCCGCTCATTTTCTTTAAATGAGTATGTGAAAATTTTGAAAATGTGACTGAGTCATTTTGCCAGAGCATATATTTTACAAGGGATACAATTCTACAGACTGTGATTACGGCAGGTTCGTAGGCCACAGACTTGGACACGGTACCTAACTGCTCTGTCCCTGCCTCAAGGCCTAACTTGAGTTGAGACTCCTAGCCCAGCGGACTGGGTAGCCTGGGTGAGACAGGGCCCAGACACAAAGAACCCTGAATGGCGTTACTGCCCTGCTCATCCAGTCCCCAGAGCTCAGTTGACTATGTATAGAACCGCAGACCCCCTGACACAGGCTGGCACAATGTGGTCAGGCATGTGTGGGGATATGATGGGCAGAAGCAACTAGTTAAGCCCAGCAAGGTCTGGGGACCCTGAGATGGATAAGGTTCAGTGAGGGAGTCGTGATATCCACTTCTCCATCAAGCATGACAATGGAAGGGACCCTCTCATGAAGATGGTGAGACCCTCTGTGGTATGGCTGGAGTTGGTGAGGCCCCCTGAGAGTGCTGCCTTTCAGGACCAACAGGCCTACTGAAATGGAAGATTGAGCCCTGGCCCCACAGTAAGGCAAGAAACCACCTCCACAGTGAACTACCCTACAGGAACCAACCTATAGGCAGGTTTTAGAGAAACACCAAAGAATATCTTCATTTATCTAGGATTAAAATATTCTGAGATGCTTCTTGTACTACTTCCACTCACAGCTTCAACCAACCAACACCAGCATCTGAATCCAGAGGCTGGTACAAGAATCCAGCTATCTCCTACTGAGGCAGATATAAAACAATGACCCACTGACATTAATTTGTGTGTGTGTGTGTATGTGCTTGAAAACAATTGTACAGCCATGCCTGGTTGTAATCTCAGCTACTGGGAGGGTTGAGGTACGAGGACCCAGAATTCAATGTCAGCCTAGGAACCTTAGCAAAAAACTGTTTCATATTAAATAAGTACAAAAAAGAGCTGGGGTGTAATTCAGTGGTAGGGTGCATGCCAAAACTCCAGGTCTGTGTCCTTGCACTATAAAAATTAATAAATAAAAAGGAAATAGATTCCATTCAATAGTGTTATATATATAAATATGTAATGGATTAAAAAAAACTTATTTTATGTATTACATCTGCATGTATTTGCATGGTGCCCAAAGAGGAAAGACGGATGATGTGAGATACCATGTGGTACTGGCCACTGTACCTGAGTCCTCTGTAAGAACAATATGTACTTTTAGCCATTGAGCCATCTCTCCAATCCTAAGTTACACTTTAAAGATGGATAAGTAACACTTTTTATTTGAAGTTTCTTTCTTTCTTCCTAGGTAACACAGGGTAGTCTTGAACTTTTGCTTTCTTTTGTTTTGTTGTTTTTAAAAATAGGATTTCTCTGTGTAGCCCTGGCTGTCCTGGAACTTGCTCTGTAGTCCAAGCTATCCTTGAACTCACTGAGGTCCACCTGCCTCTGCCTCTTGAGTGCTAGGATTAAAGGCGTGTAACGGCCCCCTCCGCCCCCCCTAACTCCCTGCAAGTCTTGAAATTTTGATCCTCCTAATTGCTGGGATCCTAGGGGTGTGCCATCAATGCCTGACTCACTTTAAATTTCTAGAGTGTACCTGGTGGTCACACTATCAGCACAGAACCAACAGTGAGCTCAACAGCTAAAGCTGATCACTGAGAGGGGACAAGGACACAAATCCAGGGCTCTTGGTATGTGGCAATGCAGAAACCTCTCCTCCCACTATCAACACCTTCTTCCAGAAACCCTGAAGGGACAGTACAGGCGACTCACAACAGGCTGTACATCTACAAGCCCATTAGAATTGAGGGCTTGTTATAATTTCAAAGGGGCCTAAAATGTGGTCGAGGACTACAAAGATTTTTTTTTTCTTTGCAAGTGACACAGGAGAGAGTACACCGTGGAAAGCTGGTCTCAAGGAATTCAGAACTGATTTCAACACCATGGCAGCCAGAAAGCAGCTTCCCCTTAAAACCAACTAAGACAAAAGAGGAAAACCCAAAGAGCTCACACCTATCACCCAGCTGCATCCCTAGTGCCTCCTCCTCCAATAGAGCCCTTGGTAGGCTACTTACCCTTGTAAGTCCCTCTGTGTGCACAGCCCTAAGTCTGCCTGGCAGAAGTATTTAAGTCAGGGATTCAGGCCACAAGCACAACTCCTGACTCCACCTGTCCTTCCCAGAGAGAGTCTATGCTGAACATGTACCAGGTGTGACCTTAATCAAGTATCTCATATTTACAAAATGATTAATTATGGTCCCAGCTCAAAGTCACTCTTTTCCTGTTGCCTTCTGGCGTAAGGCAGAGAGTCAAACAGCAGCTTCAAGGTTGAGTTTTATCAAGTCTATGCACACCTTGACACACATGAAGGCCAGAGATGGGGCCTCCGCCAGACACAAAACCTTCAGGAAGAAAAAAGGCACCCAGGTCAGATGGGACAACTGGCAGCAACATCATTGTGAGAACACACACACACACACACACACACACACACACACACACGTGTGCACACACACACACACACACACACACACACACACACGAAGAGACACACACACACACACAGAGAGAGAGAGAGAGAGAGAGAGAGAGAGAGAGAGAGAAAGAGAGAGCAAGCATTGGGAACGGACCAAGTCTTTTGAATACTTAAAGCCTGTCCCCAGTGACATACATCCTAATTCTTCCACCAAATGGGGACCAAGCATTCAAAGGTATGCGCTATGGGGCCATTTTCATTAAAACCGCCACCTCCAGCCAGGGATCCATGTCCTCCTGGCTCTGTCACCATCCACCAACACAGACCCAAAAGAGTTCCAAAGCCCAAGGCCAAGTCACCCAGGCAGGAGAACAACAAGACTCTAACCCAGACTCTAAGACACTCTGACAGGAGGGAGATCCAGCAAATTAATAAATGGGAGAAAAGACAAAATTCTCACAGACGATTCCAGTACCATTTGGGTAGCTCCTTCACTCTCAAGGGGGACAGTGACACCCACCTTGTGTGTGGCTGTACCAACATCCTTCTCCTAAATAGGCGAGGAACATGGGGGGGGGGGTCAGGGGGAAGAGGGAGTTCAGGGGGAGGGTGTCACCTCTTGGTAGAGAGACATCAGCCAGGTGATGGATACCTGCAAGACTGAGTTGGCTGGATGCTGGACAGTCTGAGATGACAACAAGGTGTCAACAGAGGCCTTTGCACAATCTTTTTTCCTAAACTCTGAGCAGACTCCATGACAAAGTGCCAGCTTAACACAAGTGAGCCAGCACCTTCTAATTCTCACAGGACATCAGAGACACTGGCCATCTGAGGAACCACGCCTGCCAATGAGAGCCACAGCATAGACTCTTGACCTTCACCTCCCAAATACCACTGTTATGGATGTTCCATAACACCTCAGCCTTATGGGGTCTTGGGAATTGAACTCAGGACAGGTGCAGGCTAACCCAGACCTTTACCAACTGAACTATACCTCTAGCCCAAGAGATGGGCACAGTTTTTAAAAGGAAGATCATAGAACAGCGAAGATCTTTCAAAAGTTAAAATGTAAGAAAGGACTAGGAGTGGTGTGTCAGCAAATGTTCATAATCCCAGCATTTAGGAGATGGAGACAGGATGATTGTTTAAAGTATGAAGCCAACCTAGCTTACATAGCAAGTACCAGGGCAACCTGGGATATATATACACGTATGTATGTGTATGTATGTATGTAAGTATGTATGTATATATGTATATGTTATTATGTAGAATATGTAGAATATTATATGTACACATAATATAGAATATCAAGTTATATGTATATAGAATAATATATATACATATATAATATGTAGAATCTTGTTAGATTCTACAAAGTACCTGAGAAGGGCAAGGAATAATACTTCAGGATTTTAGGAATGGTTTTGACAAGAAGACCCTAAGACATCTGGAAAAATGAGACAGAGATAAGGGAAAACTGGAGGACTGTCCTGGAGGCCCAAACAATGACCAGAGGGGACCCCCCCAAAAGAGAGTGGACTAGAAGTCAGTCATGCAAGAAAACCTAACTTTGAAGCTCCCCACATCCAAAAAGCACATGTGTCCACCATCAAAGCTCCTAGTAAGAGAGACCTAAGCCCCCTGCATCAAGGGAACTTGAGAACACACAACACACAAACAAGTAAAAGATACTAAAATCCTTGGGGAGAAACACATACGCATGCACACACTCGAATGCTTGCATACATGGACACACACATACACATGCACACATGCACACACACAAATGCACATGCATGCATACATGTCTAAATATTTGGCTTCTGAATCACACTAGAAGACAGATGCTAATGTGAGATCACCATAAACATACTTCACACGTACATAAACTGACACCACAGGTGCTGTTACAGCAAGAGGACTCTTTAAGAAGTTAAAACTTGGCCACCCACATCCTCCTTCTTGGGTCTCTGAAATATATCTCAGCCATAAGTTATACCAAGAAAGGAAAAGCAGATGGGTCAGACCAAGAGAGCCAGCAGAGGAGGCTGAGGTCCTGAAACATGCATGAAGCGAATGACAGGTGGAGGCACTGAGGGGAGACAGGGCTTCTCAAAAAATACTGACAGACTTCTGGTGAGGTGGCTCAGTGGGTTGCTGCAGAAGGCTGGACACCTGAGTTTGATTCCCATAAAGGATATAAACAGTAGAAAGCAAGCATGGATTCTGAAAGGATATCCTGCATGTATGCACAGCACACATGTGTACATGTACATGTGTTCATGTGTATACATCATATACATCATCTCTCACACACACAATAATTAATAAAGGATGTCCTGTACATATGCATGGCATACATGTGTATGTGTACATGTGTATGTGTACATCATATATATATATATATATATATATATATATATATATATATATATATATATATATCCTCTCTCTCACAAACACAATAATAATAAAGAAAAATGTTTTAAACTGAAAGAAGCCACAGGGACATGTATGGCAGACATCTGTATACATGTGTACATGTGTGTACATCATATACATCCTCTTTTTCTCTCACACACAATAATAATAATAAAGGGACATGTATGGCAGACATCTGTATACATGTGTTCATGTGTGTACATCATATACATCCTCTCTCTCTCTCACACACAATAATAATAATAAAGGCTGTCTCCATATGAGAGATACAGTTCAGCTGGCAGGAAGATCCAAAGTTCAAGGTCATCCTTGACCACATATCCAGTTCAAACCCAACCTTGAATTCGAGAGACCCTGTCCAAATGAAACCAACAAAAACAAGACAAAACCAAAAGACCGAAAGACAAAATTAGGAATTGCTCCAAGGAAAACTGAAAGTTTCATGAAACTGGGAAAGTGACTGTGGCTAACGGTACAGTGATTTAACCATAAACATAGAGGCTGAAGCGAGGGTTGAGAGCATTTGCTGCTCTTTCAGATCCGGGTTTGCTCCCAACACATATGTGATTGCCCATGACCATCTTTAACTGTATCTCAGGGGATCCGATACCCTCTTCTGACCTACTTAGCACTGAATCTACACAGGGCACATACATGTCTGCAGGCAAACACACACACACATACACACGCTGGAAAGCAGGGACAGGGGGAGCTGAACTGACAGGTCTAGAGTAGGACAGCAAATGAAAACCAACTTAGATTTAAAAGTCTGTATAAATAACTGCACAAATGTGTTACACAGACACTTGGAGATAAATGTCAAAAAGAAACTGCATGGTAGAAATGACCTCAAGAAGAAATAAGGGTTGAAGTTGAGGCTACAGTGAGAGAATGTGGACCAGTCCCTTTCTAGCTGCACAGTAAAATAGAAATATGCAGAGCTCAATATAAACATTTAGTTATAGCCAGGCGCGGTAATACAGACCTTTGAGGCCTGGTCTACATACTGAGTAGACAGTTAGGAACTACACAGTGAGATTCTTTCTTTAAAAAACCAAAAAACCGCCGGGCTTGGTGGCGCACACCTTTAATCCCAGCGCTCAGGAGGCAGAGGCAGGCAGATTTCTGAGTTCGAGGCCAGCCTGGTCTACAAAGTGAGTTCCAGGACAGCCAGGGCTATACAGAGAAACCCTGTCTCGAAAAACAAACAAACAAAAAACCTAAACAAAACAAAAATAATACTTAATACTAACACTGTTGAATTCATAAATGAGCATTTGATGGAGCAGCTCCCTGACCAAGACAAGACACAGGCTCTGCTCGTTGCGACTTCAATTCATGCTTTTAATGCTCCCATTTCACTGCAGAGCAAACCGAGGCAGCATGCTCCCATTTCACTGTAGAGCAAACCGAGGCAGCAGTCCCGGGTCAGTGACCGGGACAGCTAGAGGTAGGTGCTGGCAGCTTGTACAGAGCCTTCTTGCTTGCCAACATTTGGTGGCTCAGTCTTATTGGAAACCAGACTTTTTAGAACCTCCGACAAAAGAGACATTTAAAAAGGAGATGACTCAGTAAAGGACTTGCCATGAAAGCACGAGCTTAGATTCCGAGCACCCACATAAAAAGCCAGGTCTGAGACGAGCCCAGTGCTCAGGAGGCAGAAGGCAGGCAGGCCCCCAGGTCGTTCTGGCCTCTCAAAAGATGAGGTGAAAAGTGAAGGCACCTGATGTTGCCTTTGGTCTCCACAGACACACGCACCACAGACACACGCACCACAGACACATGTACAGGATCAGTTGCAGTCAACCCCCCACACTGTAAACAAAACAAAACAAAAACCAACAAACAAAAACCCCAACAACCAAATGGAAACTGAGGCAGCCTCTGGTCCCAGTGTGGCAACAGACATGGTCTCCTGTCATACTGGAGACTGTCTCACACTGCCACACACCTGTCTCTCTGTGTGTGAGATATGGAATCTGGCCGACTCTGCACAGAGATCTCAGAGACAGAAGCAGGGAGGCAGCTTGTCATAATGAGGTGCCCTACTCCACGTATTTAGGATAGTCCTAAAAATAAACTGCGGTGTCCAAACACACTGGGGCAGGGGGATGCCGGGCTGTCTCTGGATCTGAATTGAGTAAGCGGCAGACTAAGACAGCCCACTTTGAACAAGGCTTTTCTGAACCTTTTTAAAGCAACACACATTAAGCCTTCTCCCAGCTTGAACCGTTATCTGAGAGCTGGGCTCCGGGGTCCCTGACCTTCTTAGGAAGTAAATCTGTGGTCTATGAACTATGGTCATAGCACCATTTACCCTGCCAATGAAGGAGGGCACAGTTTAAGCAAAGGCCCTGTGGCCATAGATAGCAGGAAGCAGGATGATGTAGAACCATCAGGGCCTAGGAGTACAAGGGTCAAGTTCAAAAACAAAATATTCTGGGTTCTTCAGGTGTCTCCTTACAAAACACTCCACTCAGAGGTGTGTCCCTCACCAAGATGGTCCTTGCTCAGTACAACCTCACAACTGATCCAGGTTAGCAAAGGAAACAACCACTCTGTATTAAGACTCTTAGCAGTTTGGAACATGACCCCCTAGACAGTTTCCCTGATGATGGTCATACCTGGGCTCATTTATGGTGACCAAAAAAACCCTACAGATATATCAGAGATCAGACCACGCATATGTGAAAACTCCCAAGAACATTCATTGGCCTCACAGATAACTTCAATGATTCCTGCATCCTAGTTAGAGGTGTGGACCTCTGGGGCACCTACCTGAAGAGACTAGCATGAACTGTTAGGGGCTCTAGGGAACATGGGCGCTTGGACCTGCATGAACTGACGGAGCGAGGAATGGCAGGCAGGCAAGCCCAGTGAGGTACTGCAAGGCAGCAGCCTGAGGCTCAGGAGCAAAGTCTGGGAGGCAAGAACAGAGCTCACAGCTAACTCCTTACATAATTACTGGTACCTCTGAACTTTACAAAGATGCAGGAGAAGGAGCCCACTGGAAGCTGATTCAGCTTAGACAGGAGGAGGTCTCTATGAAGACTTGGCCAAGACACAAAAAACAGGTAACATGCAGCAGCCATGACCCATCCTGTGTTCTGCTAGTAGCTACAAGGGATGGCTGCTTCATGGGGAGGGCCTGTTGGCTCCTGGAAGCTGTCCACTGACCCTGGTTCTGTCCCACCAGGAAGATTGTAGGACCCAATACCAGTTCTGGAGACCCTGGCTGCATGTCCACTTTCTAAGGGTTCAAGTTAGCTGTGCACTGCAAGCAAGCAGTCTCTCACAATGGAAAGAGGCCACGACACATATACATCCCAGAGAAACTATGACACAGCTCATTTCTCCTCCCTAGCAGGCACTCATGCAAGCAAACACCCCTGCTGGCTGATCTCGCACCCATCCACAAGCCACTTGTCATAATTCAAGGACTCAAAACAAACAAGCCACCCCTGAGACCCATTCTGGCTGCAAGCAGCACGCCATTCCTGGGGGAAGGGCACTCTATACTGTACCCCCCTCCCGGGAGGGGGTGTCTTTGCCAGAACCTGCACCTTCCAAATAAGGAAGAGCTACCTTTGGGCAACCTGGTTCTCCAGGCTCCAAGGCCCAGCCACTTGGTAGAGGAAGCTGGTAGTTGTTTTTGTTGTTAAAAACAAAAAAAGAAAAGAAAAGCCTCGCAAAATGGTCGTCAGAAAAGCATCTCCCCTCCCCATGCATGCCCCTCGCCCTCAATCCTGTACAGCCCTCAGACCCATCTAAATCTACCTCCAACCATGTCAGGACAGAGAACTGGGCGCCAAGGCCGCACTGACTGCCGACATCCGAGGACCCTGGTGGAGCACGCCGTGCACGTCAGAGCCTTTCCGTGCCACCCAGACTCCAACACGAGGCTGTTGCCAGTGCAAAGACACAGCTCAGAAATGCAGGGTAGGCTCGCCCCTGTCGGACTACAAGCCAGAGATGCACTTGTTTATGGAAACAGGTGCTGGCTGTTTGAGTGCCGGCCGGGCGGGAGCCCAGACCTCATCGTTGCGATCCCATTGATCCATCCAGAGTAAAAAAGACATGCATGTTTGCTCTGACCACGACACAGACTCACGACTGTAAAAGCCCAGTCACGGCAACACTCCCGGTTGCAGAGGCTCCCCAGGGCCGGGCTAAGTGAGGAGAGAGCCTTACCGGCCTCTGCAGCAGCTCCCCCACCCCAGGCCTCCAGCACATCTCCTTCTCTCACATTAAGTCAGCTGCACAGGCAGCTCAGCGTGCTGCGTTGTGGCTTATTTTTCTGGAAATCTGTCACCAGGGAAAACAGTCTCCCGGTGTGCTTTCCTCCGACATCACCGCGAGGTGCTGCGGCAGCATCCCTGCCCTAGTCGGGTCGTGCTGGAACATCTGTGCAACGCGCAGGCTGTGACAGAGCCAAGATGAGACCCAAAGCACTGACTTGTGCTTGGCAGCCCCGGCCGCTGCATTCGAGAGGCCTGCAACACCACCACCTCAGGCCTGGTAGGAAACCCACAGGAGAGTCCTGCCTTACTCACCGGCTTTCTCTGCTTCCTCCTCAGCACAGGATTCTTTATGCTCTACAGAAGGTGGGCGTGCAAGGAGGCATCTTCCGTCCCTTTAAGGAGCCGATGCTGCTACGTCCCCTGGCCTCCGGACCGACAATGGGCAGGGTGGGTCTCCAGATCGACAATAGGCAGGGTGGGCTACTGCTGGAGGAGCAGACATCTAATAGAAGGTTGGCTGTCCTGCTCCCCGCCTCTCACATCTCTGCCTCCTCATGTCTCCAGGCCCGGGTGGTACCCGGCTCCCCTGGGAAGCTACAGCCGGCTGCTGAGGCACACACTAAAACACGGCATGGATACGGAGGAGCTGACGTCACACGAAAACAAGCGTCTCTGTGCTGAGCCTGCTGGACAGGATGAGGGCCCAGCCAGGGAGGGCTCAGACTCAACAGTCTTGAAAATACCTCATCTGAGAAACACCCCAGGTGGCTAGGGTCCTTCCCATCAGCCCCAGGCTGGGATTCTGGGTGCAGCAACTCCAGGCATGATCTATGATGTGAGCTCCACACAAAAGCAAGCCAAGGTGGGCCTAACATACTATGCTGTGTCTTGCCAGGCTGCAAGTCCACCTGGTGTCCTAGACAGCCTCGGAGCCAGTGATGGACTGACTGCTTGATCCTCATGCTTCCCCACGCTGGTAAATGGCGTGGAACCCACTGAGGATCCGCTGGCCAAGCCACACTTACACCACAGTGACATCGATTCAGATCTGTGTTTGTTCGCCTAAGCTCTAGGTTCAAATCACAGCCTCTTCAGTCCAGTGCTGAACAGAGGGAAGCCATTTCTCCCAGGACAAAGCTTCCCTCTTTTGGAGGCTGATAAGCTCTGCACAAGGCACTTCGGGAAATGTGGACCTTAGAGACACCATGATTGGAAGGTCCCTCTTCTGCCATGTAGTTCTCTAGCCAAGCAAGACTCAAGAGTGCCTCTTGAGAAGGTGGTGGTGGCACACACCTTCAATCCCAGCACTCGGAAGGCAGAGAAGACTGCCAGCCTGAGATACAAAGAAGCCCTTGTCTCTAAAAACCAAGGGCCATGGGTACAGTTCAACAGTATAACCCTTGCCAAAGTGTACAAAGCAGTGGAGGAAATTTCCAGCATTCAAAAAAAAAATCTTAACGCTTTTAATTGCTGAAGTAACATAAAATAATATTTTGAAAAGCATAAAGATATCTGAAACGCAAGTTTCAGTATATGCAAAAGTTTTATTGGGATCCTCACTGAGGAACAGTGCAGTGATAGGAACTGTTGTTTAAGATAGAGACATACTGTACAGCCCACAAAGCCTAAAAATATTTAGTTCCTGGTCCTATACTAGGAAGTTTGCAAGCCCTTGACAGAATCATACAATAACTGAACCATGACCTCCATGATGGACTTCAACAAGAAAAATGTGCCCAGTGTAAAAATTAGTATCACACCACAAACTGTCTGGCCAATTTCTCTCTTCCAGTCCAGCCCAAAATATCCAGTTTTGCAAAAATCACTAGAAAATTCGGGCTGAACTGGCTGATTGCCAATTTTGTTAGAAGCCTATTTTAGGTGCAAAAGTAGCTTTCCCAATTTGTTGCAAATAATCTGAGACAAGTCTAAATGAAAGTAAATTTTTTAACAAAACAATAGGCCTAACTATAAATACTAGAGTCTCAGGATGTTGGAAAAGATTGGGCAGTCCACCACTCTACCTCGAACTCCCTGACAACCACCAGGCGATCCACAAGCCCACCCACCCTGAACCAGGGTTGCTTCCTCCCAATCTCCATGACAAGGAGAGTGTACCTGGATTTAGCTACTTTGTGGCAGGCCTAGCTACTTTGTGGATTCTTCTTTTCCCCCACCCTTTAACCACCCACCCCTGCCCTGTTTCACCTCCTATCACTGGATAGGAGAGAAAAGAGAGAGGGGAGAGAGTTCCTTGAATCTAATTTCTTCTTGTTTCTTCTTTGAGTTCGTCTACTAACAAACCAAACAACTCTGCATCTTGGGGCTCTAGCATTTATATACCCTCAGAAAAGTCCCCAGAATTCCAAAGGTCACACAATCGCAGAAACTATCTGCAGCTGGCAAAACAGTGCTTCTGCTAAAAGCATGAGGCAAATCACAGTCAGCTGCTGCTGCCAGTCGGAAGCAGCCCCATATATATCCCCACTCCTAGGATTAAAATGAAAACGTGTTCTTACAATACATCTATGTTTTGTTTTGTTTTAAGAAACTAGAATCCCAGAATCCTCATTACAGGAGAGGGAGACCCTAAGCTTCAGAGGCACTTGATAGGGAACTCCCATTTGTACCTGATCACCAGCTGGCAGGTACAGCGACAAGGGAGAGTTGGCTTCCCTGCCCCTGTTCCAGTGACCCCTTCTTTGTCTTTATAGCCGTTTGCTTTGTTTTTCTGAGACAGGTGACTAGTCACAGCAGGCTTAACTCATTATGTAGTCAAAGATAACATTGAACTTCTGATCCTCCTGTCCTTTGCCTCCCAAGTGCTGGGATTATAGGCATGTAACCTTCTAAATGTCATTGCTTCATAGATCCCACTTACAGAAGGAGAAACCCAGGCATCACACACTTCACCTTCCTGCCCAAAGTCATGCTGCAGAAATGGTGGCCAATAAGACGGTAGCTATAGGCCGGGCAGTGGTGGGGCATGCCTTTAATCCCAGCACTTGGGAGGCAGAGGTAGTCGGATTTCTGAGTTTGAGGCCAGCCTGGTCTACAGAGTGAGTTCCAGGACAGCCAGGACTGTACAGAGAAACTCTGTCTCAAAAAACTAAATAAATAAATTAATTAAATTAAAAAAAAAGACAGTAGTCATGTGGATATTACACTCCATTTTCCCCCCTCTCTCCAAACACTGGGGATAGAACCAAAGACTTTGGAAGATCAGGCCTCTGCGCCCCTACTGAGCCACTCCCTCTGCCTGTTCCCAGCACCTTCAGGTGACACACATCGTGTCCCAAGGTGCTTCAGATTGTTTTCTGAATAAATGACCACTTCACCTTCCTATGGTGACCACACCCCTGCCAAAGTCTCCTCTGCCCATATCTTTGCCTGAGACACTGACAGCTCCAGGAATCTCACACCGTCTTTAACAAGAACAACTTGGATAGCAAGCACATTGGCTCTGCAGATTGGAAGGGCAGTGGGTGTAAAAATGAACAGAACAGACCTGTGGACTGAGACAAGAGACAGACCTGGAAATCTTTCCTGGCTTACATGAACGTGCCATACACTTCAGAACCCCCAGGGACTCAACCCCCACCTGGTGCCCTACAGCCAACCCAGTCCCACCTCCAACATAACAGTGTAAGGCTACCCACAAAGTGGGATGGAGGGAGAAGTCAGACCAGATCCGCCGACCTACAAAAGGCAGAGGGCAAATGGAACTTAAGGCAGCCACTAACTGAGGGCATTTGAACAGTGATGTGTGTCCCCAGAGATGTACTTGCATCCTTTCCCTTAAACTTGCTGGCATGGTGGTGGCACAAATGCCTTTAATTCCAGCATTGGGGAGGCAGAGGCAGGCAGATCTCTGTGAGGCAAGGCCAGGCTGTATACAGGGTGAGTACCAGGACAGCCAAGGCTATACAGAGAGACCCTGCCTTGAAAAAACAACTAACAGCACAAAACAAACAAAACAAAACACCCTGCTGGTGTGATCTAATTTGTAGACGTGTAGAAGCCTATGATGGATATCCTTATATTATCCAGGTGGGCCCTGAGTATCATGACCAGGATCAATGATCATTAAAAAATTAAAAAGAGGACTGACAAGATGGCTCAGTGTTTAAGAGCACTGCCTGCTCTTCCAGAGGTCCTGAGTTCAATTCCTGGTAACCACATATAATGAGTTCAATTCCTGGCTCACAACAATTTGTAATGGGATCTGATGCACTCTTCTGGTGTGTGTCTGAAGACAGTTACAGTGTAGTCAAATTAAAAAAAAAAAAAAAAAAAAAAAAAAAAAAAAAAAAAAAAAAAAAAAAAAAAAAAAAAAAAAAAAAAAAAAAAAAAAAAAAAAAAAGAACTAAACAAGGGGGCTGGAGAGATGGCTCAGCTGTTAAGAGCATTGACTACTCTTCTGAAGGTCCTGAGCTCAAATCCCAGCAACCAAATGGTGACTCACAACCATCTGTAATGAGATCTGATGCTCTTTTCTGGTGTGTCTGAAGACAGCTACAGTGTACTCATACACATAAAATAAATAAATAAATCTTTAAAAAAAATTAAACAAGCATGCTATGGAAGGCCCTGGGTTCAACTCCCAGTACAACAACAAACAAACAATAATCCAAACTAATCCTGTAAAACTGCAAAATGCTGCTAAAAGGAATTTTTTAAATATGTAAACAAGTGGAAACTCCCTAGATCCTTCATGGACTGGGAGACTTAACAACATTGCTAAGATGTTAATTCTGCAGCTGAAGATGAAGTTCTGTGGTAGGGTGTGTGCCTAGAGGTCTTTGGGTCCTAGGTTTGTTGCCAAGCACAGAAAAACAGTAAAAATTAATAAATAAATAATGCACTCAGGAGGCAGAGGCATGTGGATCTCTGAGTTGAAATTCCATTGGTGCTCCAGACACATGCATGCAAACGCACAATTAAGGCTCAAACTAAAACCCTATCTTGAAAAACCAAAAAAAAAAAAAAAGCTCAAACTATAAAACTATTGAAGATAGCAAAGGCATAGCATCATGGTACTTGGCAACTGTCCTTCAGATGTGACATCAAAGGCAGAGGCAACAAAAGAAGAAAAAAAACAAAATAAAAACAACTTTGAGAAAAACTTCCAAACTATGAGTGTCAGCAAAACAGGCAACACACAGGAAAAGAAAGATTTGTAAGGCAGAGACTAAGACACAGAGCATACAGAGCCCCTAACACTCACCAACAAAATCAGCACAATTCAGGGGCTGGAAAGATGGCCTGACAGTTAAAAGCATTGGCTGTTCTTTCAGCACCCTCATGGCAGCTCACACCTGTCCCTAACTCTGGTTCTAGGGGTCTGACTCTTTCTGACAGAAACAAAACACGCAAAACACCAATATACATAAAATAAAAATAAATAGAACATTAAAACAAAACAAAACCAGTTCAAACACAGGCAGGCAAAGGATGCTGAAGTCCTAGCTACTCCATATGCTGGGGCAGGAGCAATGCTTGAATCCAAGAGTTCAAGGGCAGCCTGGGTAATACTGAAATCCCCATCTCAAGGAGGGGAGGGGGGGGGAGAAAGGAAAGGAAAGAAAAAAGATGATTAAAAACTTAATTATGGGGCTGCACAGATGGCTCAGTGGTTAAGTGCACTAACTGCTCTTCCAAAGGTCCTGAGTTCAATTCCCAGCAACCACATGGTGGCTCACAACCATATGTAATAGGTGCCCTCTTCTGGTGTGTCTGAACACAGCTATAGTGTACTTACATAAATAAAAACTTAATTATGGGGCTGGTGAGATGGCTCAGCCAGTTAGAGCACCCGACTGCTCTTCCAAAGGTGATGAGTTCAAATCCCAGCAACCACATGGTGGCTTACAACCACCCGTAACAAGATCTGACGCCCTCCTCTGGTGCGTCTGAAGTCAGCTACAGCATACTTATGAAGAATAATAAGAAATGAATCCTTGGACTGGAGAGACCAACCGGAGCAAGTGAGGCTGTCCGGAGCGAGCGGAGTCGAACGGGGATGGCCGAAGCAAGCAAGGACGGCCGGAGCTAGCGGGGCCGGAGTGAGTGGGGCCGAACGGGAACGGCCGGAACGAGCGGGGCCAACCGGAGCAAGCGGAGCCGATCAGAGTGAGCCAGGCCGGCTGGAACGAGCGGGGGCCATACAGGGGCGGCCGGAAGTGAGTGGGGCTGGCCGGAGCGAGCAGAGCCGGCGGGAGCAAGCGGGGTTGACCGGAACAAGGAAAAAAATAAATAAAAAAAGAAAGACAATGGAAAATGGGCCATAACTTCCTTCCATTCCCCCCTCTGCACCCCGTGCACACACACACACACACACACACACACACACACACACACACACACACATGCGCGCGGAAAAAAAAAAACTTAATTATGTATATTTTCCTAGAAAATTAAAAAATCAAAAGGAGCTAGGCAGTGGTGGTACACGCTTTTTAATCACAGCACTCAGCAGGCAGAGGTAGGCAGATCTCTGAGTTTGAGGTCAGCCTTGTGTAAAGAGTGAGTTCCAGGACAGCCAGGGCCATAAAGAGAAACAAACCCAAAACAAGAGAAAAGGAGTGAAGTGCTGGTGAGTTATAACACTGAAGAACCTCAGGTGACACTGACGAAAACAAGCTGATCATAAGGACAGGAAGCACGTGAGTCAATTCAAACAGAAAGTCCAGAACAGACAAACCACCTTGTGCTGGTTTGTATATGCTTAGGCCAGGGAGTGGCACTATTAGGAGGTGTGGCCTTGTTGGAATAGGTGTGTCACTGTGGGTGTGGGCTTTATTTAATACCCTAGTCCTAGCTACCTGCAAGTGAGTATTCTGCTAGCAGCCTTCAGATGAAGATGTAGGACTCTCAGATCCTCCTGCACCATGCCTGCCTGGATGCTGCCATGTTCCCACCTTGATGACTGAACCTCTGAACCTGTAAGGCAGCCCCAATTAAATGTTGTCCTTTATAAGACTTGCATTGGCCATGGTGTCTGTTCACATGTGACACACCCAGACAGAATGAAGGGGAGTGGGGTTGGGGCAGGGGGAATGCTACGCTATGGCACTGGGTGGCTGCTGAAGTATGGGATGGGGTAGAGGTGGTGGCAGCTGAGCAGTGAGTACAGCTCTAATGCTGCTTGCTTCCAAGTAGTGAATGTTAAGTAAGCACTTTACAATTAGGAGTTAGCTTAGAAGCAGATTAGAGTTTGACTAGCCCAGGAGTTCAGGGGGTTGAAAGGTGATCTGCTGAGATACAATGCGGCATGCTCCAAGTCAACCAGGTCCTGCAAAGTTTGCAAAATTGTGTCCACCTCTGTCTCTGGTCCACTCGTGTATCCATCCCTCCACCTCACACTGTCCTAGGAAAGCTCAAGGACGTTCACCCTTGTCATTTACATCCCTCCAGGCTGACCCTCGGCAAAACTATAAACACAACCTTGTAGGCAGCAAAGTCACACAGTTACCCTGAGCAAACAGAAGGAGGGTTCCTGTGTCAGAGATGGGTAAAAGGACCAAGTGGGAAGTGTCACAGAATGCCAGGATGCAAATCCTGAGGGACCCTGTGCTAGGACACACACTCTAGAAGCCTTTCCAAATCCTAGTGTAACATCCAGCCAGTCAGGGCAGGGTGGCCCATAAGCGAGATCCTGGCCTGTCAATCATCTACAGATCTTCTGTGGTGCTCAGTTTCTGAGCTCAGCAAAGGTTCTATGGCATGTTGGGACAAAATTGAGTGTCTATCTGAGACTGAGCCACACCAGCAATCTTCTCAAGGGCCTACTCATCACGTGAGCAGCTTAGCCTTTAAGGCACAGCCTCAGCCTCTGCATGCCCACAGGGCAGAGGGACCCACCCTGTCACACCCAACATCTACTCTTCAATTGAGGCCCTAGGCTCTTCTACACCTAAAGACAAGACAGTAGGGCATCAGCCCCACCAACTCAGGGCACCCTCCCTACAGCATGCACAAACAGGAAGCCAACAGGCTTGTGTCCCTGGGGCAGGGCTGAGACAGACCCTTGAGCCTCTTACCTAGAGATCACAGGAACTTCCTGGAGACTCTCCCAATACATGGTAGAAGATATGAATGAACTCTTTTCACCACAGCCATCTGGGTGGCAGACAGATACCACCTGTAACCGACAAACCCACCAAGACAGGAAGCAGGCGGGGAGGGGGGTGGGGGGGCTACCAAGCTAGGGTAGTGAGACAGAGGATGACCTCATCTTTCCTCTTCAAAAGCCTTACATTGTTCTTGCTTTAAACTTTATTATCACTGTGTAGCCGGGCAATGGTGGCACACGCCTTTAATCCCAGCACTCGGTAGGCAGAGGCAGGCAGATTTCTGAGTTCGAGGCCAGCCAAGGCCTACAGAGTGAGTTCCAGGACAGCCAAGGCTACAAAGAGAAACCCTGTCTCGAAAAACCAAAAACCAAACAAAACAAAGCAAAAACACCACAAAACTTTATTATCACTGTGTGAGCATGTATATATATGTACATATATGTATGAGGTGTGTGAGCACAGGTACTCATGTGTTTGGAGGTCAGAGTATAACTGTAGAGCTGGCTGTCTCCTGCTTTTACATGGGTCCCAGGGACTGGACTCACGTCACCAGGCAAGAGCTGAGCCATCTTGCCAGCCTCTGTCTTACTTTATTGTTTTACATACTCATAAAATATGACAGAGGCCTGCCCCTCCACGGGACATGGGCACCCCAGAGGAAACATCAGGTTCCACACCACACAGTTATTCATGGAACACCTCCATATGGGCACAAACACACCATACTGATATTCTCCCTTGGCCTTCCTACCCTATGACCACTGGCTGGTTTCCCATCTCACTGGAGACAAAACACATGGGCCAACCACCTGCCTCTAATCACACTGGGTTGTACAACTTCAGGTACTTCTTCTTCACTAACCAGGTAAGCCAAAAGTTGTTACCCTCAGGAGCCTTGCCACCCCTTAACACCTAAACATGGCCTCCAGGACACAATCAGAGGCAAAGACAAGCTCCCCTCAGACAACATCACTCCTGAGACCTGCTTTCCTCATCCCCTACCAACTGGCTCAGAGGGACATTGAATGGATCAGCACAAGACAGGAAGAGAGCAAGAAGGCCGGGCCTGGGGTGGTCTCCACTGGGGCAGGCATAGTACTATAGATAGATGCATATGTATAGTGTGCAGCTGTTCTGGCCTGGGCATTTTCCTCCTAAGATAAATCAGGGCACTCTGTGGATCTTCTACTCTGCCACCTAAGAACCGAGCCAACCATGCTTCCTTCCCTCACCTCCCCCAACTGCCCACAAAGCCCCAGTCAGCAACATCATAGCCACAGAAACAGTGCGGAAGCCGGGCACGGTGAAAAGGGCTCTTGAGGTTACGGCACTGCTCACGGTGAAGTTAAGAGTCCTCACCGGGGTGAATGACTCTGGGTTCCAAGGCCCCCACTTCACACACAGCACCCACTCACTGCCCTGCCATAGTGGACAGCAGTTCTACCTGTAGCATACGGCACAGGTTAGGAGGAAATTTAAAAGCAGAGCACCAGGCTAGAAGGATAGCTCAGTGGTTAAGAGCACTGGCTGCTCATGCAGAGTACCTGGGTCTAATTCCCAGTACCCATGTGGCAGCTGGTAACTGTAATTCCAGTTTCAGGGGATCAGATGCCATCTTCTGGCCTCTGCAGGCCCCAGGTACTCATGTAATACACAGACACACATACAGGCAAAACAGCCATATATATAAGGTAAGACAAATACGTTTTTAATTGAACACTCACTGTCTTCTCCAGGACAAGGCATGCCCGGCTGTTCTGGGATGCTTGGGAAAACTGGGTAAAAAGAAAGGACATGATAAGGTTAGTGGTCAGTGTGTCATTAATCCCGTGCCTCAGAAGAACCCCCCTGAGTCAGATCAAAGTTCCCCCAGTTCCCACAAGGATCTGTTCTTTTTTTTCTTCTTTCTTCAAGGCAGGGTTTCTCTGTGTAACAGCCCTGTCTGGCCTCAAACTCACAGAGATTCGCCTGCCTCTGGCGTCTGAAGTCAGCTATAGTGTACTTATGAATAATAATAAAATGAATCCTTGAACCGGAGAGAGCAGGGGCTGAGCAAGTGGGACCGACCGGAGTGAGCGGGGCCGACCGGAGTGAGGGGGCAGACCAGAGCGAGCAGGGTTGACCGGAACGAGGGAAAAAAAAAAAGAAGTCAGAAGAAGATACACACATTTGAGGAGAGTCCTTCAGTTCTTGTTTGGTACACTCTACACAAGGCAGGGTTGTCTGAGAAAGAGGAACTTCAACTGAGAAAATGCCTCCATCAGACTGGCCCTTATGCAAGTCTGTGAGACACTGTCTTAATCAATGACTGATGTAGGAAGGCTCAGTCCACTATGGGCGGTGCCACCCCTGGGCGATGTCACCCCTGAGCAGTGCCACCCCTGGGCAGGTATCTCTGTTTCGGCTCTTGCCTCCATGTTCCTGCCCTGCTTGAGTTCCTGCCTTGGCTTCCCTCAGTGAGGGACTGTGATCAGGATGTGTGAGCCAAATAAATAAGGCAGGGCTTTTCTCTCCATAGACCAAGTGGATAAATGAGAAGCCTGCCCCAGATCGCTCACTCACCATGGATGATGAGCACTTCATCCCTGCCCTGACAGGCCAGGCGGAAGGCCTCCTCCAGCTCCATCTGTGAGGACACAGTACAAGGGTCACCTAGGGGGCGGAGGCAAGAGGTACCAATGAGGCCACAGAAGGTGAAGAGGTCTGAGCTACTCAGTACCAGTGCTCACTCAGCGGTACAGACAGAAGTTTGGGTGGGCAAAGTCTCATCATTCATGATCAGCACAGAGATTCCAGAACAGATTTTCCCTCATGGGACTTGCCTTGTAAGAACCTGTCAAGCCTGGAAGGAAGTCAGGTTCACTCACAGCCTTGGGAGCTCTTAGAGCTTGAGAGGAAGCAAATAAGACCTGGAACCTCCTCCGAGGTGGCCTAGGCTAAGGAAGAGGTTTCCCTAGCCTTGATGGACACAGAGCTGCACAAACCCAGCCCCATGTGGCAAGAGTCCTGCTGAAACTGGAGAAGCCATGTGCTCTGCCTGCTCCAGTGTCTCTGACTGATGGCTGTAGTCAGATTATCCCCCATCCCATCCTAGTTTCTGATGGGTCTGGATGTGGGAAAGAAAGAGGGGTGGGGAGACAGAAAGGAATGAAAGAAGAGAGAAGAAGGGAGGGAGGAGAAAGGGAAGAGGAGAAAGAGACAGGAGAGAGAAGAAGGAGGGAGAAAAGGAAATACAAAGGGAGAGAGATAAGAAAGGAGAGAGGAGATAAACCAAAGGCAGGGAGCAGATGTATCAGGACTAGATTTAACCTCTCCACTCTTCTAAGGAGCGAGTCCTTCTTAAACCCCAGGACACAGGAAGTCAGGTAAGGAGTCAGGTGGGAGCCAGGAGATGCCCCAAGCTTCTTCCCCCTCAGTTGAGACCAGAGGTCCCCACTTAGCAGGAACACCCCTCCTTTAGTGCTGCCCAGTCTGTACTGTCCTTATTTGCCCATTTGCAGCACCCCCTACTGAGGAACGGTTGGTTCTAACAAGTTCAGCAGTACCACTTGTGGGGGAAGCTGCCTTAGCCAAAGCCTGACCATCCCAAGACCAAGGCTACCTTCACTGTCCACCCACTTGAGGGTGAGTGGGTGCTGCTGATGCAGGCCACACATGTCTCGCACTTCCTCACAGAGGTCGTTGAATGTTGTCATGGCATCCACGCTGGTAATCAGGATGTCCCTGGGACAAAGAGGACAGAGATATCTGTCATCAGGATCATATCTGAATGTGACCAAACACTGCTTAGCCAAGTTGCCAGTTGGATAAATGAGATGAAAATCTCCTCCCCAAGACAATGAAAGCCCTCCCTCAACACAAAATAGAACCACTGACCATTTTTTTGTTTTGTTTTGTTTTTCGAGACAGGGTTTCTCTGTGTAGCCCTGGCTGTCCTGGAACTCACTTTGTAGACCAGGCTGGCCTTGAACTCAGAAATCCGCCTGCCTCTGCCTCCCGAGTGCTGGGATTAAAGGCGTGTTCTACCACGCCCGGCTCACTGACCAGTTTTTAAAACGACCCCATAACACCAGAAAACCAAGACAAGGTGACAGAAGGCGCCCCCTAGTGGAGGTCAAGCAACCGCACCTACTAGGCACCAAAGGAGAACCCCAGGATGCAGGCACAAATCCATTACCTTCATTTAAGGTAAAAACGCCAAAGTCAAGCCTTTTCCCAAAAGGTGAAAAAGAGAGCATATTACCCAGAGAAATGAACAATTAATTAATCAAAGCAGTTCTTGGGCATCCTGGTAGGACCTAACCCACCTCTTCCCTAGTGCAGCAGCAACTGTTCTGAAAGGCCTATTTCTTGAGAAATCAAATCTCAGAATGCCACTGCCTCTTATCTTTTCATTCCCAGATGGGACTTAAACCTCTGTAGTAGGAGATGGCTCAGAGACATGCTCTGGAGGAGGAGAAGTGGGGATGTTGCTCCCTGTATTCCTCATAGGGAAGGGCAGCGGCAACCGGTTCCCATGGAAGCTAAGCAGGAACCACGCCCTCACTGAAGCTTCAGTGAAAATCAACTCATGCCTGACATTCATGGGGAAAAGGGCTTAAGAAAGAAAATCTGAAAATCTCTAAAACAGAAATACTGGCTGAGGTTTCTGTTGATCCTCTGGCTTCCCCATTGGGCTATCTAAACTGGGTCATACAAGTGTCTATAAACAAAGACACTGTCTACTGACAAAATTCAGAGCAAAAGGATCAAGTACCTACCCAACTCTCAACACACCAGCCAGACTTTCTGGGACCTGCTGGCCCATAGATCTCACCTAGAGTCAGGGATAAATGTCCCCAGCTACCCCCTTTTTCTACCAAGTCCAGCCGGCTAGCACCTGCCCAGGCCCCCCACTTGTGACAGAAACAGATCCTGCTCCTACTCCCATAGAATCATGGCAGATAATAACTGAGGCACAGAGATGTCCAAAGCAGGGACTCCACAGACCAGGCCCCTGTCAACTGGGGTCACCCTGGCATAGTGTCCAGGCTGCCCAGTATACTCGGCATTGGCCAGAGTTCGAACTGGGAACTCTGGAAATCAGGGCTGACATCCCTTTCTTGGACCTCTTTCTGAACCCCTAGACACCATCCTCCACTTACAGCCTCCAGTGCCCAGAGGACAAGTAGACCTTAGGAGGTGCACCCGGGTCACATGTCCTCTCAGCCAAGCAGTCTTTGGAGAGCTCTCCTCATACCACAGCTCTAAGCAACCCCGCCTCACTGAAGTCAGACCGGCCTGGATGGACCACCCATCCCTGACTGACTCTTGCATCTTCAAGGGCCACAGCAGGTCCTCCAACTTAAGAGTTTGTAACAAGAACATTCCAGGACAGAGAAACCCTGTCTCGAAAACAAACAAACAAACAAAAGAGCCTCAACACGAGGGAAGACCCACCCTCTGTGCTGTCTGGAGTTTCAGAAAAGCAGGCACCTCAGCATTGAATGTCAAGCTGTCTCCTGTAATCCCCTGAGAACACAGAGTGGCCTGACTCCTCAAATATAGGTGACCACTGGTGGCAGCACTCCTCTCAGACCTCAAAGGATCCGAGGAACAACCAGAGGAAAAATGGCCATCACTGTCTAAAGACAGGGCTGTGTCAACTTTGTTAAGGCAGTGTCTAACCCCGAGCCTCCAAGACACTGCCTTCCTGGACAGAACATCCCCAATCCACAACTTTCACAGCTGAGAGTATCTCTGCATTTTTCATATCACTGCCAGGGGCTCAAGCTCTGGAGAGGCACCCAGTTGGCAGATTTCAGAGTAAGTGGGGAGGAAGGCTGTGAAGGAGATTCTTCCAGGGGGAGATGAAAGGAGAGGGGGGTACAGAAGGGGTGCAGGGGTGTGGAGAAGTGGGGAGAAGTGGGAGAGTGCAGGAAGGGGTGAAGAAAGGGAGAGGGAAGGTAGGGAAGGAAGGGGAAGGGGGCCGCTTTTGTCAGTTGAGGAAACTGGAGTCAACAGGTTGAATTACACTGCCAGTAACCAAAGTGCTCCCCAGGGGCAAAAGGGAGGGAGGGGTAAGCAAGACTGACAAGTCCAGGACTGGGGGAACTGTCCAAGGTGAGCCATGACCCTAAGGTGTGGGCTAAACCCGCCCTAAGGGGAGGGTGGATCCCTCCCCTGAGAGCCTCGGCTTTTAGCTAGGGGGTTCCAGGCAGATGAGACAGTCTATCAGCTCACTACAGAATCTGCAAGCCAGAGGACACAGCTAAGCGTTCCCTTTTGGCAGGGCACTCCAGGCCAGAGACAGGGCTGCAGACCTGACATCTTTGGGTGAGGCTGGCTGTCTCCACCACCCCCAACCCCCTGAAATCTTTCTTTCTCTGGCACTACCAGAAACCCACCTCAAAATCCAGGACCACCATAAGTTGGCCATAGTGAGAAAAGAAAGCCTTCTACTCAGGCAAGGAACCACCTCCAAAGGACCAGTCACTTGTCTCTGTGGCTGGGACTGGCCACTCTGTAAAACTCCTAGGAATGCCGAGAGCCCAGTTCAGCCACAGGACCAGCATTCCACTCCACTCCCTTTCTCCTTCCCAAGAGCAGCGACCCTCGACCCTTGACCTGGGAGTACCCAGGCTGGTTCCAGGACACACAGCACCTAAGGAAGGAAGACGCTGTCAAAGCCTTAGGCCTCTACTCTCTTCTGTCTACACAGTCAGGGGCAAGATTATGGAATTCTCCAACCCAGCCTGGGCGAACAGCCACCAGAAAACCAACACCACCACTCCCACTCTCATCATTCAATGCTCCTGGACAGCGATACTAACCACTGACAAGTGCTCATGCCCCTATTCGGCCCCCTCCCCACTCCACCCTCTCCCTCCCGGAAAACAAGGCAGAATCTAAGGGCCGAGGCCAGCCCCCAAAACCACCTCCAGGAATGTGAGGGAGTCCATCATCCCTGTCCTAAAAAACAGGGCAAGACTATTCTTTCTGGAGAGCTTCAAAAAGTTCTGTCCCCCAAACCAAAGCTGCGAAAATGTGCTCTTATGTTCCCACAACTTCAAGCATTCTTGTGCGTGCCTGTACCTGGGTCAAAGGTTTTCCTTACACTTAAACAACGGCCAATTTGAATAACCTTGGGTGTGTTGGGTTTTTTATTTTTTATTTTTTTAATGCACCAGAAGTTTTCACAATCTGATGAAAACTTTTAGACAATGCAAGTTTGTCCTTAATGTCCCTGACTGAGACCAACTCTAGGAGCGCAACAACACCTGCCTGCTGTGTGCTCCCAGAGAGAACTAGCTACGCGGAGAGCGCCCCGCCCTCGAGGTTTCCCTCGGGCCACATTGAAGGGCGCCACCGCAGCTCCCGGGGCGCCTCACCGTCGCCTCCCTGCCTCCCTCGCGCGCAGCACCCCGACAGCCCCGAAGTTCCACCGCCGCGCAACCCGCTTTGCCCGCTGTCCGGCGCTACGCGCTCACCCGCCGTAGTGCGCCTTCAGACGGACGCGGCCGCCGCTCCGGTCCATCTTGGGGTCTGTCCTGCTGGGCATGGCGCACTCAGCCAGCCGCCGTCAGCGCTGCTTCCAGGGCTCTCCGGCCATGGCTAGCGGCCCCAGAGAAGGGCCGGGTTGCCAGGCGGGGCAGACGGCGGAACGCGGAAGGGAGCGCGCGGAAGGGAGCGCGCAGCACGGGACAGACGGCACCCGCCTCGCCAACTCCGCGGAACTTGGGCGGTGCGCGGAGCTGGGGGCACACTGGATGGGGGCGGAACCTGGCCATCGAGACGGCCAATCCACGAGGCGGGAGGCACCTGTGGCCAATGAGGGCTCCCCGGGGCCGCCACCTGGGCCAATCCTCGGGGGGCCGCGCGGCCGTGGCCCAATAACCAGAGTGCAGGACGAACTACCTGTCGGGCGCGGCCCTGGGCCAATGGGAGCGCGCACGTTGTGGCTTTGCCCGGCAACGGGCGGTGACCCGAATAGCCCGGGGACAGCCTGGCCACTTCGCCCCGTGTTTCTGAGTCTACTGGGGCTGTTGTGCTGAAAGACGGGCAAACTTGTTGGAGGTGAGGGTTGTCCGATGTTTTCAGACCTTCGGCGTACGAACTCCAGCTGTCCGCGGCGTCCCCGAGGCTGCGAGGAGCTGAGCAACTCGTCAAAGTGCGAGCTGGTCTGGCACTCGGGTCCCAGCCCTCCTAACTTCAGGGGCATCCCGCATCCCCGGCCAGCAGGGCCTGTCTGTATTCGCCGCCTCTGCGCCAGTTAGCTTCTCCGCCGAACAGATCTGGAAAATCGTAAGGTCTTCTTAGCCCTTCGCTTTACATTCCACACGCGTGCCTGGTTCTTCTTGGTGCCAGGCACTGAGGTGACTTGCTGGAGGGCTGAAAAGACGCAGCGGCCCTGATCTTGTATCCCGCGTTCTCCCTAGAAGACACCTGTTGACAGCCACCTGGTCATCTTCAGATGCCTTTTTGTTTGTTTGTTTTGTTTTTCGAAACTGGCTTTCTCCTTAGCTCAGACTGCCCTGGAGCTCACTCTGTAGACCAGGCTGGCCTTGACCTCAGAGATCCACCTTCTTCCCGCTCCCAAGTGCTGGGATTAAAGGCATATGCCACACCTCGCCAGGCTTCAAGTGGCTTTTAAACACGTCAATCTTAAAAATAATTTTTTTTTAAATGGTGGCATGCCTACAATCCCAATATTAGAGAAACTGAGGCCGTAAGCCAGCCCGGTAATCCCCAGTAATGTCTCAGATAATTTTTTAAAACCCTTTGAACTCAAACCTGGTTCTCTCCTGTCATGGCTATTAGCACTCTTTGTCCTCACCCGCCCAGGCTCCCAAGTGCTGAGATTCCAGATGTGTGTCACACTGAGTTCACAGACACATTTTTGTTTATTTTAGTGTTGGGAAATGGACGAAAGTTTTTCCCTTGTTCCGGCCAACCCCACTTGCTCCGCTCGACCCCGCTTGCTCCGGCCAGCCCTGCTCGCTCCAGCTGCCCCCGTACGGCCCCACTCGCTCCGGACAGCCCCGCTCTCTCCGGTCGGCCCCACTCGCTCCGGCCGGCCCTGTTCGGCCCTGCTCTCTCCAGACAGCCCCGCTCTCTCCAGACAGCCCCGCTCTCTCCGGTTGGTCTCTCCGGTCCAAGGATTCGTTTTATTATTATTCGTCATAAGTACGCTGTAGCTGACTTCAGACACACATCAGATCTCATTGGGGGTGGGGAGGTGTTGTAAGCCACCATGTGGTTGCTGGGATTTGAACTCATCACCTTCGAAAGAGCAGTCGGGTGCTCTTACCCGCTGAGCCATCTCACCACCCCGAAAAGTTTATTTTTATTTTAGGTATATGACTGTTGTTTTGCCTGCATGTGTATTCCTGTGTATTTGCACACCTCTTGGGTGCAGTGCCCTGAAGAGGTTAGAAGAGCTCTGGGCTCACCCTGGAACTGGAGCAAGTTGTGAAATGCCATGTGGGTACGTGGCAGGTCCTCTACAAGGTAGCTGGTGAACCCTTAATCCTCCTGCCTCAGTCTTCCAAGTGGTTAAAATGACAGCCTGAGTTAGGCTGTGCTTCTTGGACTTTTACTTACTTTTCTGCTTGTCTGTTTGTCTGTCTCTGTGTAGCTATGTACCTGTGTATCCCATGCTATCCTGGAACTCACTCTATAGTGAAGGCTAGCCTCAAACTCAGACTGCTTGTCCCCCCCCCCGCCCCGCCCCCACACACATGCTGAGATTAAAGGCGTGCTCTACCATGTCCAGTTTAACCCTTAACAGCAACCGATTCACCCAGGGTGTTGTTCTCCATAGCTATGTCTACCTTTCTCTGGTCACAGCCTTTACATTTTACATTTTACTTTTTATTCTTTTGTTTGTTTTGTTTTGAAGACAAGGGCAGCCGGGCGGTGGTGGCTCACACCTTTAATCCCAGCACTTGAGAGGCAGAGACAGGAGAATTTCTGAGTTCAAGGCCTGCCTGTCTACAGAGTGAGTTCCAGGACAGCCAGGGCTACACATAGAAACCCTGTCTCGAAAAACCAAAAAAAAAAAAAAAAAAAAAAAAGACAAGGGCTCCTACCCTCCAATGAGTGCCCCCAATACCTCACATACCCCCACGCATTCTCACAGTTTCGACATATCCTCACAATCTACAGTGCATCCTCCCTTTGAGTTCACTAAGACCCGTTCGTTGGCTGGCCTAGCCTCCCTCTCTCTTCTGGGATCATGACACAGAGTCCAAGTTCTTAACAAAAAACAAAAACAAACAAACAAGTCAGCCCTTGCTGGGGTTGTAGTCTAGTCTTTAAAAGCCTTTGGTAGAGCGGGGTGGTGGTGGCACGTGCCTTTAATCCCAGCACTTGAGAGGCAGAGGCAGGTGGATTTCTGAGTTCGAGGCCAGCCTGGTCTACAGAGTGAGTTCCAGGACAGCCAGGGCTACACAGAGAAACCCTGTCTCAAAAAAAACAAAAACAAAACAAAACAACAACAAAAAAAAAGCCTTTGGTAGAAATGGGAGAGATGGCCCAACAGTAAAGAGTAGGGGTTGCCCTTCCAGAAGGGTTCTCTATTCTAGCACCCACACCTAACTCAAATTCCAGTTCCAGGAGATCCAAGGCCCTCTTCCAGTCTCTGTGGTCACCAACACATGTATGGTACACATACATACACGCAGGCCACACACATAAATTTCAAATGTATATGTTAAAAGCCTCTGGTTGTTTCCCTTGCCCTTGGGTGAAAGCCAGTTTTTCACCATGGCAGATAGGCTCATAGGACCTGGGACCTCGTTCCTTTCTGCCATCACCTTCCCTCACATTCACCCACCCCATGGATGACCTTGTATCCTCTGTCTGTGGAACCTTTGCCTGTGCTCTCAGCAGCACCTTCTCTGATGCCTACCCAACACACTCATGTCCATGTAAGAGGTCTGTCCCCACCCCCATCACAACTGGTCCCAACAGAAGGTGACACTGCCCGGACAGACACAATGAACATCTATCTTGCACCCCAAGTAGGAGTACACTGTGACTCTCCTGCACCCCACCCAGCAATCATGATCTAGGAAAGTTGTGCTGACCACCTGACCAGCTCTACATGTGGCGTCCTACAGCTAGCCCTATAGCCATCATGACCCCACTTTAGTGTATAGCTTTCAGTACTTCCTGATATACTGGGAAGGATAAGGCATGCCTTGGATGGGCTAGGCAATCTGGTGGAGAGGGGTGCTGGTGTGGGTCTGAGTTCTGTCCTGCTGCAGAGAGGTAAAATGTTGACCGCGCCTATCCCACACTGGACAGATGCTGGGCTTCACGGGAGCCCAGAGACACCACTCTGGGGGTGGGAAAACACAGTTTGAGGTGTGGGAAAGCTGAAGCTGGTATTCCCAGACCCCTGGGCACCTGGTCATCCATAGGGTGCCACACAGAGGAGTCAGGAACAAATGTCGGGTCCACAGGCCTGCGAAGAGGCAGGGACCAGGTGCTCCCAAACTCCCGGATACTCAGACTCCCCTGAATCTCAAGGAGTTGAGAGCAGAGTTGGGGACCTGCTGGCTGAGGATGGAGTCTAGCTCAGGGCTTGGGGTGGGGAGGGAAGCCCCTGCTTTGCTCACCAGTGAAGGTCCTTAGCTTGGCTGTGATTGTGGCTGAAAGCACAGAGAGATCTTTCTGCAGGAGGCTTAGGCTGTGGCTCTGTAGGTGAAGGCCTGCTCCATGCTCCCCATGGCCGTTCTCAATGAAAGAGTCAGACAGTCCTTGTTTCCAAACTGTTTATTGGTTGTTCACCATGGAAAATGAATGTGTACCGTACCAACTTCTCAGGGTGGACCCAAGATTAAACATCTTTTGCAGCCAGACAGTGGTGGCTCATGCCTTTAATCCTAGCCCTTGGGAGGCAGAGGCAGGGGGATTTCTGAGTTTGAGGCCATCCTGGTCTACAGAGTGAGTTCCAGGACAGCTAGGGCTACACAGAGAAACCCTGTCTCAAAAAACCACCAGGGTGGGGAAGGCCAGTGACTTCAGGTTCCAGTCCTGGACCATTACAACCAGAGGGGCCTAAGGAAAGATGTCATGCAGTGTCCTGAAGCCTCCCAGTAGAACAGAGGACTGAGCTCTAAGGTTAACTGAAGTGGAGACTTCTAGTTTATTTGGAAAGTTATGTCAAATGTTTTGCTGGGGCACAGAAGCAAAAGGATGTCTTGCTAAAGCAAACACATGAAAGACTGTTTTCCTGAAGCAGGCATGGGGGAAAGAGTGTTTTGATATAGCGGACATGTGACAGAACACTTGGTGAGGGAGTATATATATGATCTCACAGACAGTGGGAGATGAGCACTGAGCATTGGTTTGGTTTGCTTCACCTCACTATTCTTTGCTAAGGACACGCATGTATTGGTTCACCTTACATAGAGCTATTGAGCTCAGCTTATGATAACGCCACCATTGAGAGAAACCCGCCCAAGAACTGCTCATGAGGTAGGTTCCTGTGGCAGATTGCCACCTCTGCAGCCTCGCCTCAGGCTAGTTGGCGAGCCTGGTGGTTTCTTCAGAACTGAACTACGGCTGCTGGTTCATGCCTGGCGTCTGCCTTCCTAGAGGACTGGTCTGTAGCTGCTGAGTCATATTTGGTATTTGCTACAGGACTGAACTGCTGCCAAAGAGGATCAAGCCCACTCCCAAAAAACTATTGCTGAACAGGTCCACTTCCCCCCATCCTAATAACTTTTCTCTTCCACTACCTCTACTAAGTGAGTGGTGGACTATAGGAGAGATTGAACCCTTATTAAAAGTAGGTTGCAAAAAATGTATGCCTATGGTTAAAACCCAGTGTCCTAAGAGCTTCCCCAGCCCCTAACTACTCTTCCTTTTGGCCGTTCTCTCCTGAGGCCAAGCAAAGCAACCTCCAGACCTGTGGGAGCAGGTCACAGCAGTAACTCCCAAATCAGAACCCCCAACCTGTGAGGCTCCAGGGTGAAGGGACCTGCAGGTTTCCCCTGGGAACTGAGTTGGGGTGTTGCCTGGCAGTAGAAAACAGGATTTGTTCCCCAGTTCACCAATGAACACCTGGCTGGGTGTTCCCATGGTCTTTCCAAGTACCCAGTGTAATGAGTGGTATTTCTGGGGCCACTTGAGCTCCAGGGCCTCAGGCTCTGTCCACCAAGGGGAGGGCAGGGTTTCCACCAGCTTCCATGGAGACCAGATCAGACCAATCACAGTGAAGCAGAAAGCCAGGTTTCCAGAGCTTCCTCCCAGGTGGGTAGGGTTTGGAGGTGACCCTTGAAACCTGTGAGGTGAGGCAGACCCCAGCATGGGGCAGTTGGGGTAGCACACAGGATCCTGGCTGGGCCACTGGAGGCAGATCTTTTCCACCTCCCTAAAGTTTCTGTGGTTCCCCAGTTTTCCACAGACACTGGATACGCCCAAACACAAACTGTTTTCCAAATGAAGATAAAATTAAAAATGGGTTTATACAGATTCAGTTTCTGAGAAGATGAAGCTGTCCATGAAGCCCCTTCCCCAAAGACTAGCTGGGTGTGTGGAGACCCACATGCCTGGCTTCACTCAGATCTGTTGGGACCAGCTGGTGGATGGTGTCTTACTTCTGTTTATATTACTGTAATAAAACACTGACCAAAAGGGAGGAGAGGGTTTATTTCTCTTACACTTCCATATAACAGTTAATCATTGAAAGCAGTCAGGGTGGGAACTCAAACAGAGAAGGAACCTGGAGGCAGGAGTGATGAGCCATGGTGGAGGGCTGCCGTACTGGCTTGCTCAGACCGCTTATCGTACCCAGAACCACCTGTCCAGGGGCAGCAGAACCACCTGTCCAGGGGTGGTGCCACCCACACAGGGCTAGGCCCTTCCACATGACCAGTTAAGAAAATGTCCTTCAGGCCTGCCTATAGCCCAGTCATATAGAGGCATTTCTCAATTGACTGTCAGGCGACCATGGCTGTGTCAAGCCAGCACAGAGGGACAGGGGAGATACTTCCAGGTGTGGGGAAGGGGAAGGAGTGGCCCATGGCTCACAGAGGGTTAAGTGAGGGCTCCTCCCACCTCCCCAGGAGGCTCTACCAAGTCCAGGCTTCCCTGTGGATCTCTGTTATCTGGTTTTCTCAGAGCCCATGGGGGGGGGGAGGAAAGGTTGTTCACCTTTCCAGATGTGAGGCTGACTCGGGAGGGGTCTGGCAGGAGCCCACCTGCTACAGGAAGGGCCCAGAGCATTTGCTTGGCATCCACAGAGGAAAGAGGGAGGCACCCTACAGCAGATGTTTCCTTTCTCTGTCAGGGATCACTGGACTTAGAGAAACCAACTGAAGTGACATTATCAAATGAATTCTTTCAGTCAGTCGTCAGACGTTGCTTAATGTCCTATAAGTGCCAAAAGCGGTGCAGCCATAAGCCAGGGTTTTCTGCTCCTGCAGTCTGATGTCAGTTGAGACAGGCCACTGCTGTCAGTCTTTCCCAGACCTATAGAGATGACAGTTCTGTGGAGCTGGAGACGTGGCTCAGTGGCACCCATGTAACAACCTGTCCATCTGGCAGGTACCTGCGAGCCAACTCAGAATGGAAGGTAGAGGCAGGAGGATCACTGAGCCTTACTAGCTTAAGTGGGTTCAGGGAGAAACCCTGCCTCAATCCCACTTAAGTACACAGGGTTCCTTGCCTATTGTGATAAACACCAGTACCAAAAGCAACTAAGGGAGGAAGGAGTTTATTTGGCTTAGATATCATCCAGAGTTGCAGCCCTTCGAGGTAAGCCAAGGCAGGAATGTAGGAAAGGAACTGAAAGAGAAGCAGTGTAGGTGCTCCGCTTACTGGCCCACCTTCTCAGCCTGCTCAGTTTGCTTTCCAATACACCTCAAGGCCACCTACATGGGAAGGGCACCCACGACAACCACCGATCAAGAAAATGCTCCACAGGCTTGCAGACAGGCCGGTTGAATGGGGGTGTTTTCTCAATTGAAGTTCCTTCTCAGAATGGCTCTAGCTTCCACAAACCGACCGAAAACTAACCAGCACGCCACACATACAAATATACTCACACATAAACAGATGCCAGGGCCGGCCAAATTGGGTTATGCAGCTTTTAAATTTTTTTTTACCTTATGTATGTATATGAATACACTACCACTGTCTTCAGACACACCAGAAGAGGGCACCGGATCCCATTTACTACAGATGGCTGTGAGCCACCATGTGGCTGCTGGGAATTGAACTCAGCACCTCTGGAAGAGCAGTCAGTGCTCCTAACCTCTGAGCTATCTCTCCAGCCCTGGGTTATGCAGCTTTTAATCCCAGCATTTGGGAGGCAGAGGCAGGTGGATCTCTGTGAGTTAAGAGGCCAGCCAGGGATATACAGAGAAACTGGGGGGTGGAGGGAGGAGAGGAGATACACCACCACCACCCCCCCCCAAAAAAAACCCTAAATAAATTGTGACTCTGTTGCATGTGGAAGACCAGGTTCTGGAAGAGGCTGGTTTGGGATGCTAACAACTTATTACAGGGGAAGGAAGTGATAGGCTTGCAAAGAGGCCTATGACCCCAGGAAGCAGGGAATCCTGGGAAAGCCAACGCTGTGGAAGCAGTGGAAAGGAGGATACGGAGTAGGTGAAAAGGTTGGGGGAGACACCAGAAGTCCTAGGTGTCCGTAGCCAGTTTTGCCTCAACCTTGCATTTCGCCTACACTGCTGGTGAATAGAGATGAAATTCCAGTCCACCTGGTCCTTCCTGTCCTCCACAGGCAAGCGCAATACCGAGCATTCCCAGAAGGGGGCACAGGAGGGACGCAGCTGAGGGAGGGTTTGGCTCTTTGTTCCTTACCTCCATCCTGGTGCTGTCTTAGAAGGTGGGGGTGCTGTGCCCTACTCCCTCGCTATCTGAGCTCTGGCTGGCTAACCCCCAGCGCCATCACGTGAGCTCTGGATCTGCATCCCCACACAATCCTGCTTCTCACCTTCCAGGCCCATAAGATGTTGCCTATGTTTTCAGTTCTGTCTATCCAGCCATCTGCTCTTCCAATGGTAATTCCTCCCTCCGCTACATAGTTACTTGTGCTAATCATTCCTGGTTTTTCGGGTGTTGTTTTTTTTTTTTATCTGTGGATTGCTAAAACAGACCTCTTGCTGCAAGCCCATAATTCCCACCTGTTTAAGAGACTGAGAAAGGAATTATTATATATCAAGGCAGCCCAGACAACTTAATAAGACTGACTCAGAGTAAAAACTAAAAACGTGGGGTTGGAAATGTGGCTCTGTAGAACATGATGAGGTCCTAAGTTCAACTTTCAATAATACCCACAAAAGCAAAATAATTTTCTTCTTTTGAATTAAATGGTATTTTGTCTTTTATTTGCTATGTCACCTGGAAATTTGCTCTATTGAAATGCTCCCAGAAATTATTGCAAAGAATTATGACTCTATGCTTAATATAGAAACCAAAAATAAATACTCTTCTTCTGGGGATGTAGCTCTGTCCGTAGAGTACCTAGAATATAGAAAGCCAGGCTTCAACCCCCAGCACTGCAGAAAGGAGGCACGGTTATACACACCTGAAATCCCAGCTCTCAGGATGCTGTGTGATACACCTAAGAGGTCAAATACTGAGTGTATCTCACCTAGAAAAGGACCAGCAATACCTGTTGAAAAAAAAATAGGTCAGAGCTGGATGTGATGGTAAACACCTTTAACCATGGCATTTGGGAGACAGAAAGAGGCAAGCAGATCTTTGTGACTTGCAGGTCAGCCTGGTTTACAAAGTGAGCTCTAGGACAGCTAAGGCTGTTACACAGAGAAACTGTCTGGGACAAGGAGTCGGGGGTGGGGGGATGGGGGGAAGGAGAGGAGACCAGGCCAATGCAATATGGAATCTGACACAGAAAAACATTGTTCAAAAATTGAGAAACCCAGATAAAATGTGTCCTTAATAGTATGGAAGTTGTTTTATACTAATAAACATACCATGGCTATGTGAAGTCTTAACTTAGGGGTTACCAGTCAAAGGATGAGCAAGAACCCTGTGTATCTTGCATCTCTCCAAATTAAATTAAATTATGTCAGCCGGGTGTGGTGATGCACGCCTTTAATCCCACAACTTGGGACAGCAGATTTCTGAGTTCAAGGCCAGCCTGGTCTACAGAGTGAGTTCCAGGACAGCCAGGACTACATAGAGAAACCCTGTCTCGACAAACCAAAAAAAAAATTAAATGATGTCATCCTTTAATATCTATTATTTGTTGTGTATGTAGAGGGGTGTGTACACTTGTAACAGTGCACATGAGGTCAGAGGACAACCTGTAGGAATCCTTTCTCTTACCATGTGGGACCTCGGGATGGTGATGAGGTTGATGGTAAGTGTCTTTACCCTCTAAGTCAATCCACTAGTACAGAAAATAAAAACCTGTAGACACTAGACCTTATAACACTGAGTGTACACATGTCCCTGAATGTGTAGACATAATCTTCCTCTGTGCACACGTGTGCATGTGTGTTGTATCTGGACATTTAGAATGTGGGTAATGCTAGGTAAGCAAAGACAGAAAAGCTAAGAAAACCTGTGGGTTGTGGGGTCAAGAGGTTAGAAAGAAGGGGAGCTAGATAGAAGTATAGTAGAGCTGTAAAATAATAGACAACCATCTAGGCTGCTCCCACACACTTACCAACCAAACTGTGCAGAAGGCCCAGACCGTGCTCTAGGGCTGTATCCTGCACAGGGCACAATTGTGACTCCCTTTGCACCAGGTACCGCCACCCAAGCCTCAGCATGTCCCTAGAATGTGGAGTCAAGACTCTATTCTACATGCCTGGGAGGCTCTATACATCACGTGCTCCCAGGGTACAGACCTAAGGCCTGAGAGGCACTGGACCTGTTCCAGGATCACATGACTTTAAAAGCAGGGCAAAGGCTCAAGGTTTCTGCAGGTATTCCAGGCTACAGCAATACAACATACATATACTCACTTCTTTCTCTGTAGCTTGGCTGACCACAGAGTGGGGCTCCTGTCTCGGGCCTGCTTGAGACCAGGACCCAAGCCTGAGTTACAGGTTAGGGGCATTGTCAGAGCATATGGGCACAAAGGCAGCTGGGCTACTGAGTTAGTCGCCAGTGCGTACGGCTAAGTGGAGTTCAACACAGTCCCTCCTAAGCGAGTTCAACACTACTGTGCTGCACCAGTCTGGAGGCCGCTGCAAACAGACTGGTCCCCACTGCACCTTCCTGAGGACTAGGGTTACTTAAGACCCAGAGGAGAATGAGGGGGCTCTGCCAGAACCGTGTCGCCATGGCAATGACGGCAACAGCTCCAGGACTACAAGCACTATTTTAGCCCCCATGAAAATAGAGTCACTTTAACTCAAACAATCACAGGAGATGGTAAAAGGTTTCCCAGCCCCCAGCCTGAGACCCCTACTGCCTTTATGCAATCCAAGCTCTGTGGTCTTGGGGGACTGTGGTCAACTAAACTGAGCTCAGGCCCAGAATATGTGTGAATCATTCCTGGGTGAGGCTGGCAGGCTGTGGATGCACAGAGAGCCAAAACATTGTCCAGTAGGTCCTCTGGGCTGGAAAGGCTGCAGGATGGGAGAAGCCCCACTCCCCAGCTGCCTACTAGGGACTTGTTTTTAGAAAGCAAGTTAATGGTGGCAGCAAAGCCTCGACAGCACCCATGACATCTTTCTGATCATTCCTCCTCAGGGGCTAAGCCCAAGGAAAGACCTGCAAGTACACACAACTCTTGTAGCACATGTCATCAGCACGTTACTGTGATGGTCAGGTGGGAGGTAGTCGTAGCCAGCAGTGAAGAGTAGCCCAAAGCTACCACGGACTACACTTGACCAGTGACCCATGGCCTTTGAAATGAAAGGTTGCACATTTGGACACATAGATTGACCCCCACACATGACACTGGCACTCACACGGGCCATGCAGGAGCTATCCTGCCAGGACATAAGGAGTCATGCCCCTGCTGTGCAGCATTGGCTCCAGAGATCTAGCAGATGGAGAAGTTGCTGCTCTGCAGGGAGGCTCCAGACTCAGGCCATGCAGCTTGGCTGTATCCAGGTGTCTTTCTCTCTGGAAGCATCTGAGCTTTCTTGCTGAGAGCAGTTCATCAAGCCCTCACAAAGGTCAGGAGCCTCCTAAGAGCAGGACCCTGCTGGAGCCCTTGACCTTTCTCCCCTGACAGGGTGGCTTTGTGGACACTCTGGACAGTTCCCAGTAATGTACCTTTGTACCCTAGGGCATGGCAGCTGTGGGGCCATCCTAGGCATATGAGCTCAGGGTCCCCACCCCTGACTCCCCAGAGAAGCTGACTGCACAGAACTTGTGTCATTGGGATGCTGAGGGTAAGGGTCCCAGAACAAAGGGTTAATAGACTTCTTGGAAATGAGGAGGGTAAACACTCATCTGACAGAGGCAGAAGGAGCTGGAGTGTGGAGCCAGATGGACCACATGGCTGGGGGTTACCTCACCCTATCCAGGCCTTGAGTTCCTCACATGTGGTATGGGGCTATCATCCCATCTCATCCAGGTAGTAGGTAGTTCTGCCAGGTGCCAGCTCCATGCCAGAAGCCCATCTTTCTGCATGTCTTCCCAAAGGCTATTAACACTTAAAAAGGAGACCTGAGCCAATTAATAAAAATGAACGGTATCCACTGAATGGAGCAAGAGATAGACAATATGTTAGATGTTCTGGCAGAAGAAGCAATATTGCCTGGTTTTATGGGAAGTGCTAACTTCCTGTTGTCACAAAATACCTGGAAAAAAATGACTTGATTTTTCATGCCGGGTCTTGTTGTGTAGCCCAGGCTAGCCTGAACCTCACCATGGAGCTGTTGTGAGCCCAGTATGTCAGACACATAGATGGACAGATACATTGGTATCTTTCCTCAATGTCTGAATTTATTGGATAGTTAATAAATTCACAAGTTATGTTGATTTTGTTAGCTATAATTTGTCAAGTAGTCCTGATTTCCCTTGATAGCTAGCTGTTAGCAAACAGATTCTTTATCCAACTTAATTATTAATATTAATTCCCAGATACAAAATACACATTGTGAGTGTATAAATCTTCTCTCTCTCTCTCTCTCTCTCTCTCTCTCTCTCTCACACACACACACACACACACACACACACACACACACACAAGCTACAAGAGGGTTAAAGAAGCTGTGACAGTTTAAGGAGTTCTGATCAGAGACATGTAGAAACATCTCAGGGAGTTAGGTAATGAGCCCTGTTAGAGAGCTGCTGGAGGCTCTGCAGGAGACGAGCTACAGGGTCACGGGTTTGATTCTAACTTCATGGTTGAGTAGAGTTATGAAGGGGAGGGACAGGACAATGGAAGACAGAAGTAAAAAACGGAATTAGATTCAGGCAGCTGACTGGATAGTTGGACAGATGTCCATTTGAAAAGGTCATACAAACAGCAAGGACAGAGCCAAGCTGATGCCCTTGGACAGCTGGGAGATCTCTGGCTGATGGTCCCTTGAATCATACACTAGATGACCAGGTGACCAATATATGTAGGGCAGGGGTCCTTACCATTACAGCATGAGATGATCCTGATACAGGAAAACAGTTCACCCTCCCTCAGTGTGGTATATTAGATAAGTCCTCAGGCTTGGGTTTCCTGATACTATTCTGATATGCTCATATGGTCTAAGTTTACTTTGGGGAGGGTTTAGGATGGCACCATGTTTACTCTCGAGAATAAGTTACCAGTTTTTGACTTAGGCGGTGACAGACAGGTGGCATTTAAATGCATAACAAGAAACATAGTGCCCCTGCCCCAGAAGCTACACACAAAACAAAAAATCAAATGCTGCTTGTAAATCAAGTCTCTCTAGGAAAACCAAACCAAACCAAACCAAACCAAACCAGTGTTCTATACAATATGGAATAACACCTTTTGTTTTGTTTTGTTTTGTTTTGTTTTTTGTTTTTAGAGACAGGGTTTCTCTGTGTAGCCCTGGCTGTCCTGGAACTCACTCTGTAGACCAGGCTGGCCTCGAACTCAGAAATTTGCCTGCCTCTGCCTCCCGAGTGCTGGGATTAAAGGCGTGTGGCACCACCGCCCGGCTGGAATAACACCTTGATCCTCACCAAAACACAGGCCAGCCTCCAGGTTTTAACAGGTCTGCTGCCTCTGACTCCTGAATGCTTGGTTTAGAAACCATGCTTAGCAGTTCAGGGGTGGGATTTATTTTGGCCCCTAGAGTTCGTGGTTTGTTGATCCTATTGCTTTGGACCTGTAGCACGGCAGAGCATTGTGGCATGTAACATGGTATAGCAAAGCGCTTCTCTCATAGTCACCAGAACAGAGAGAGACAGGATAGAGCACACCCCAGTAACCTCTGCACCCCACCAGGTCTCCCTTCTAAATGTTTTTACTATCTCCCAGTAGTGTCAAGACTTCAACACAGGGTCTATGGGGGGTTACATTTCAAACCATTAACCGGGCAGTGGTGGCTCACATCTTTAATCCCAGCCCTCAGGAGATGGAGACAGGCAGATCTCTGAGTTTGAGCACAGCCTGGTCTACAAAACTAGTTCCAGAACAGCCAAGGCTACACAGAGATATCTTTGTCTTCCACAAACAAAGAGAAAATTCAAACATTTAAATAGATGAAGACGTTGAGGTCCTGGGAGACAGTACTAGGGAGACAGCCACTAGGATTAGAACTTCTCAAAGACATTTATTCCCCCAAGGGAAGGCAGGATCATTTTCCCCAAATGCACCTCCATTATACTGATTTTTTTCTTAGCATGTTCTGGTACCCCATCCCTCATCCTCACAGTTATGATCAGCTGGGGTACAGGCCCTAAGCAACGTGTGGGCAGTGTTTTATCCAGAAACCTCATTTCTGGCCCATGAATATTTCTTCCTTAGAGCAAGGGAGTTGATACCAACTCTGCAGACAGAAATGGGATTTGGCTAACACACTTGTGGCACGCATTGGCATTAACACCCTCTGTCTAACCCTACTCCTTCTATAGTCTCTTGAGCTTATATGTTTGGTCCTTTTTTGCTTTCTTTTGTTTTTAATTTGTTTTGTTTGTTTTTTACTTTTCGAGACAGGGTTTCTCTGTATAGCCCTGGCTGTCCTGGAACTCACTTTGTAGACCAGGCTGGCCTCGAACTCAGAAATCTGCTTGCCTCTGCCTCCCAAGTACTGGGATTAAAGGCGTGCGCCACCATGCCCGGCTGTTTTAAGATTTATTTATTATATATATAGTACATATATGCCTGAAGGCCAGAAAAGGGTGCCAGATATCACCATAAATGGCTGTGAGCCACTATGTGGCTACTGGGAATTGAACTCAGAACCTCTGGAAAAGCAGCCAGTGCTCTTAACCTCTAAGCCATCTCTCCGGCCCATGTTTGGTCCTTAAAATAACTCCAAGCCAGTAGGAAATTGGGCTGCTCATTAGTGCAAGGACAACAACCTAGATCTCTACTAGTAGAATACAGGGTGATTGATGCCAGTCAACCTTTGGAGCCTTCCCTAAGGCTGATACTATAGCCAACTATGGCCTCAGGGATGCATAAAGGTCAGAAACTTGTCCAGGATATATTTTAAAAGACTTTTTCCGGTAGACAGAGAGCAGACAGTGCTGAAAATCAGGCCCCAAAACTAATCATAATGGCTGTTGACCTCCAAGGAGTCTTGTGAGTTTGATTGATGTGTCTCCAGATGGAATCATTCCCATAGAATCTACTGCATTGCACCTCAGTGGTAGAGGAGAGGAGGTTCCCCTGTCTGAAGTCCTCACAAATGTCCTGCATGATGGTGTCTGTTGTCTTAGTTTTCTGCAGCTCAGCTACTAACAAGTAGCCACAGGACGATAACACAAATGAACTGTCTCACAGTTCTGAGGACAGAAGACTGAATCTTCTCTCACCATGTCCAAGAGCAGTAGATAGGACCAGTCTTCAATACATCTTGAACAAACATCAGGTTTTTGCTGGGGACAACAGTCTATTGTTGCTGCGTCCTGGGCCATCTGATCTGGCAGAGTTCAGGGGTCAGCTGTGCAAGTGGTCCAGAGAATGACTGGTGGGGGAGGGCTTATGAGGATATATTTATCTGACTCAGGATTAAACTTCCCATAGAGGTGGAACAGTCCAAATACACCTTAGTGGGCCTTTGAAACTAGGTCATGATGGTTGCCGGCTGTAACAGCTATTCCTGGTTGTCAACTTGACTATATCTGGAATGAAATACAATCCAGAATTGGAGGGCACACCTGTGATCCAGATCTTGAGGCTGGAAGACACAAGTTTCTGACCTGGATCTTGGCATGGAGATCTTGAGGCATAGTGGCCATGAAAAATTTGGGTCTAGGAAAGGCAGTACACACCCTTAATCCCAGGAGGCTGAGGCTAGGACATCTCTGAGTTAAAGGTCAGCCTGGGACAAAACAAATCCCAGATCTAGGTGTGGTGGTACATACCTTTAATCAGGACCACATCTTCTGCTGGAGGCCTACATAAGGACATTAGAAGAAGGAAGATTTGAGCCGGGCGTGGTGGCATATGCCTTTAATCCCAGCACTCGGGAGGCAGAGGCAGGCAGATTTCTGAGTTCGAGGCCAGCCTGGTCTACAGAGTGAGTTCCAGGACAGCCAGGGCTATACAGAGAAACCCTGTCTCGAAAAACCAAAAAAAAAAAAAAAAATGCTGTCAAAAGAAGAAGGAAGATTTAATCTTCTTCAACTGTTTCTGCTCCACTCACTGCGGGGTTATATCCAGGTACCTAGTGTACTTTGAATGGCAGAGCCCTGTTCCTAAGCCCTGACATGCCAGGCTGCTCCCTCCCCCAGGACCTCTAACTGCCAGGTTCCATCCACAGAACATTTTAACTTCCCTACAGAGCAAAAAGTCCAGGCTCAGTATTTAAAATCCCACCAATCCCTATCCTGAAATCTCCACCCTCCAAGAAATCTTATATAAACTCTGTGTTAGTGTTGTAGATCTGAGGGAAAGGCTTTCCCTATAGCAATGTTACAGCTCTGTTGCTGGCTTCCACACTGCAAGTATAACAGCAAGGTGAGATTTCCCCAGTGAGAAATCTGCTCCTGTAACAATGTTACAGCTCAGAGCCTGGCAGTAAGGAGCCAAGGATTACCACAAAGTTGCACCTTACACAGGAGATTCACAGGGAAGGAAAAACCCAGGAGGGTGGGCGAAAAGCAGCAAGCAATTAAGGGAAAGCAGAGTGAAGCTGGAGAGGTGGCTTGGCGGTTAACATTACTGACTGCTCTTCCAGAGGTCCTGAGTTCAATTCCCAGCAACCACCTATAATGAAATCTGATGCCCTCTTCTTGTGTGTCTTAAGCAACAGTGTACTTACATAAATCTTTAAGAAAGGAAGTTCAGGGATTGGTGGGTGTTTGTGCTTAGTGGTTGGTGGGTTTCTGTGGCATGATCAGGATTGGTGGGGTTCTGTATCTTGGTTCTGATCTTGGCTTGGGGTGAAGTCAGGGTCAGGATGTTTTTTCTTTGCCCCTTTTACCCTACACTCTGTTTTCTGTGGTGTGACTTTGTCTCTTCCTCTCAGAACTGTAACCCTTGCACTGATGACTCAGAAAAGCTCTCCTGGAGATTGCATTCCCTCTCAGGGGTCTGAGATGTACTAGGATCCTACCCCTCATCTCTGGTCCACATTCTCACCTTACAAATCACTGATAGCCCAGCACCCCATCCACCAACAGCACTGGTGTAAATTTCCCCTTTAGTCAGTGTAAATGCTTCCCTGAGTGAGAGGAAGCAACCATCCAGCGCCCAGCACACCTCTGGTACTATTGGAAGCAGAGGTACTCCCATCCATAATCTTTAAAGCCCTCTTCACCTGACCCTACCTCCCTCACCTTGGACCTGCAAGGTTTTCTTAGGCCCAACTGGGCAATCACACCCCTTCCTGCCCACTTCACCCACCTTCCCTTTAGGGCAGCCTGTAGGCTCCCAGCTCCTCTAGGCACTCTTAGCTTCTGTGACTTCAACCTTTTCCTGTGGATGAGGACACCCCTTAACCATGTCTCCTTCTCTGGGGCTTTGTTGCAGGAAATATTAATGACTGGCAAGTTCCCATACTACTGCCAGCAACTCTCTGTCCCAGCATGATCCTGACACCTCTGTCTCTAGCTAGCCCCCCTCAGCGACTGGTCACTCTATTCCCAGCTCTGGTTCACTTGTCTCTGGAGTCGCTAGTTCCTTCTCAGCCATAAACCCCTGTGGTCGGTGGTCCCACATTCCAGTAACCCGGAAAAACAAAACTCTTGAAGCTTATAATTAACCAGTCAGATTTATATATCAATAAGTTCTCAATTCACAAGATGCCCACACAATACTTTCTATGCCAGTTGATAATGATACAAGCTACCCCCCTAGATTAGATAAGTTACCCCAATTAATTTATCTCTATATAATAACATATCTACCTGTGGTTATTCAAAGCCACACTGGTTCTGAATCATCCTGTCCATCGTTCATCTTGCTTCCTCTCTCCTGAGTCGTCCCCTGTCCCTGCAACTCTTAGCTCTGCCTCCCTTTTTCCTGTCCAAACACAGGCCTCCTGCTGCACTAATATTTTTATGTAATTGGACAGGGAAAAATCCTGCCACAGGGCTTACCTCCATGCTTGCTCTCTGACAAACAAACAAACAAAAGATTACTGTAAAAAGTGGCCAGAACTTTAAAGAGTTACTACCCACATTGATGCAGTAAATTCCATGGATCAAATCTGGGCCGTCCTATTTACACATCAGCTACTGAGTTATACTATGCTCAGCCACTTTGAATTATACTGCGCCCAGCCACTTTGGATTATACTGCGCCCAGCCACTTTGGATTATACTGCGCCCAGCCACTTTGGATTATACTGCGCCCAGCCACTTTGGATTATACTGCGCCCAGCCACTTTGGATTATACTGCGCCCAGCCACTTTGGATTATACTGCGCCCAGCCACTTTGGATTATACTGCGCCCAGCCACTTTGGATAGTGCTGGTTGTGTGTCCCTCCCAGGTCAAACTCATGGGCCACCAGTTCTTAGTCTCATTCATTGGGCTAAGGGACACTCTCACCATGCCTCTCAGTTGCTCTGAGTCAAGTCCCACTGCCCCCTGTCTCTCCCATATCTTGTTCAGTATTGCAGACTGTTCTCACTCCTCAGGGACACACTTCATAGGCACTCTGGGTCCCTCAGGCTGTAATAACACCTTGACTCTGAGCACTGTCACCTGGCCCTTATGTCTGAATGCTCACAATACCTCCATCCTCTGGGCACCTAGGTTTACTGATGCCTACCTGCTAAATGGTCTGGGACTTGTGCCCTGATGTCCCTTTTTCCAAAATCAGGAGTGGTACCCATTAAAGAACCCTTGCCAATCGTAGTGGCAGGGCATGACAACTGAGTGGCTAAGAACCTACCCTTTCTTGAGGTCCTGGCTATAGCCACTGGTGTCCCACTGGGGTATCAGGACTGACTACTTCACTAGCTGTTTTCATCTAAGTTTATTCAGGATCTCCAACAGGTGGTTCAGAGCATCCTTAACCTCCAGGCTGAACAGACTCACTGGCCACTATACTGCTACAAAGTGAGCGTGGACTGGATTTACTAACAGCAGAGAGAGGTGGGTAGTCTTTGCCTCTTCCTCAGGGAGGAATGTTTGTTTCTATGTCAACCACTCAGGCATAGAAAAGATGAGATCTGACAACTCCAGATGGATCCCCTTAAAAGCACAAGAAACACCTGGATGGTTCTAGTCAGTGGCTCATCAATACAGAATTGGATATTACCCTTAAATTTCCTTCCCCTCCTTTTCTCAGTCCTACTTCTCTGGATTTCTTCAACAATAAACCCAAAGGATTTCTTCCTTTTTTTTTTTCTTTTTTTTAAAAGAAAAAATACACACACACACACACACACACACACACACACATATACATATGTCACTGCATCAGAGGCACCTATACATATGTGTGTGTGTGTGTGTGTGTGTGTGTGTGTGTGTGTGTGTATGTATGTATTTATGAGTACACTCTTGCTGTCTTCAGACACACCAGAAGAGGAGGTTGGATTCCATTACAGATGGTCGTGAGCCTCCATGTGGTTGCTGGGAATTGGATTCAGGACCTCTGGAAGAGCAGTCAGTGCTCTTAACTGCTGAGCCATCTTTCCAGGTCTCTTTTTTTTTTCTTTCTTTCCTTAAGACTTATTTATCTTATGTATGTGAGTACACTGTCACTGTCTTCAGACACACCAGAAGAGGGCATCGGATCCCATTGGAGATGGTTGTGAGCCACCATGTGGTTGCTTAGACTTGAACTCAGAACCCATGGAAGAGCAGTCAGTGCTCTCAACCACTAAGCCATCTCTCCAGCCCTTTATCCAAAAGATTTCTAACTAGACTTTTAATTAGTTGTTATTACAGGATTATTGGTCCCTAGCTACTGAGCCAGATCTAGGAATCCCAATTATACCCTGATGGTCAAGGTAAAGTTTGCCCCAAGTATTTTAATGCCTTCGTTCATCAGGAAGTAGTCTAATAATAGCATCGCCCCCCTTTCCTGATCCCTTATTGTTTATCGATAATAAACAAAATAGGGGGGAAGTCATGCAAGTGGCCAGGCCCCTCTCCCAAGTACCTCCAACCATCAGGTTCCACCCATAGAACACTCCAGTTGCCCTAACAGCTGGACCCAGCCCCTGCCTACAGAGTAAAAAGCTTAAACCCAGGACTTGAAATCCCACCGAATCCCTACCCTGGAAATCTCTGCCCCACAAGAAATCCTCCATAACCCTATCTTCTGATTAGCTTTCTGCTGCTTCTCACCCGAGCAGAGGCAGCCACCCTACTGAGTTTTCCCTCCCATTAAATATGCTGTGGGAGGTTTATTGTGTACTGTGACTTTGTGGTATTTCTTGGCTGTCAACCACCAGGATGGATACCTTTCCCATTAGAGCTTAACACACCACACTGTTGTTTTCTCCACCTGTGAAACAAAGTTTACAACAGAAGACATCAAGTCAGAGTCTCTGGTTTGGGGTTAACATGTGAACCTCACAGAGGCTGGGAAGAGAAGTTCGGGATGTCAGAGGACTTACTACTGGAGTTTCCCTTGGGCATACCAGTGACTGCTGTGTGGTCAAGATGACCAAGGCCGGCACCTGGAAGGGCATATGTCACTGCATCAGAGGCACCTAAACCTTGAAGTTTGATAGAGGAGCAGATTCATGCAGGTATGGCCTCACTCCTCCCGGCTGCTACAGCTGAAGGGATAGCTAAGCTCATCGCATCAACCTCCCATTGTCTTTTTTGGTGGCTGTTGCTACAATGTTGCTACCATGACAGTTGCTACAATGACAGCTACATAGGCACCACAAATGGATTTAATGTGGTGCCTAAGTGTATGCAAGCAGTATTAATGGCTGAGTCAGAGATGACTCTGGTTGGCCCTGGTTTAAGCAGGTTAAGCCAAAAGAGACAGGTCTTGCTTTCTCGTGATACCATGGCACTGGAGATGCTCACTCAGCTTGAAAGCATTAGGGACCTGGGGCCAGTCGTTCACTGGGCGTGGTTAGAGATGATGGATGATGGATGCTCAGTGGCATGCCCACTCCTTGCTCTGGGTCACGAAACACATTCTCTGCTTTTCCTCTTTCCCATTCTCTCTCTGCATCATACTCTCCTGCTTCTGGGGTTGCCATCTGTACTGAGCTGAACAACTTCCCCCTAGGACGCTTCACACCCAGAACCTCAGAATGTGGCTTATTTGGAAATAGGGTTCTTGTAGATATAATTGGCTAAGATGAACCACGCTCGAGTCTGCAAGTGTTTGTGTAAGAAGAGAAAGGACAGAAGCCAAGCGTGTGATAATGGACACAGAGGTCAGTCAGGGCAATAAATCTTAAATCCAGGGAGTGCAGGCCACCCAGGAAGCAGAAGGAGTTCGGGAAAAATTTTTCCCTGGAGCCAGCCTGCCTACTCCTAGGCTCATGACTTCTGGTCTCTATAGCTCTGATAGAACAGTTTGTAGCCCTAGAAAATAGAAACCCTGGCCCCAGACCTGTCTCAGCTCTTTTGATACCCTGCATGTCTTCTCATCTTGAGTCTGGGAGATTGTCCTGTCCTTGCTGCCAGAGAAAAGCAGGTCTGTCTCCTGACATCCAGGCCCAGCCTCGGGGAGGTACAGTCCACATTCAAAGCATGCACTCCAGCCCAGGACAAAGAGGAAGGCACTCTCAGTTCCAAGAGCTATCCCTGCTAGGATGAAAAGCCCCCTGCCTGTCACCCTTTGTCCCTGGTGCCATTGCAGGCAGGAGGCACTGACATCCTCTTTCCAAGCTGGCTCTTCTCAGCTGCAGCCCTTGATCCACCCCTAGCCTTCAGTCAGCTCCTGTCCTCACCACTGGAACAGAAGCTGGTGTTTGAAAAGCATCAGTCCTTCCTGTCCTTCCTCCTGCCCTGTAAACATGTGGGCAGAAATAGAAGCCTGCAGGCTGAGGGAGTGATTGCTGGTTGCAGAATCAGGCGAAGGCTGCTGCCCGGGTGGGCCTGGCTGCGTGGGAGCCCAAGGCAATCGCAAAGGACGCTTTAAATAGCTCCCCGTGGGTACATGCAGCAGAAAGAGGGCAGACTGCAGGCGGCAAGAGGCAGGGCAGAGGCGGGTGCTGAAGCTGGCAGGTTGTGTAGTCGGAGGGATGTTAGGCTGCTGGCCTCTGGGTCCAGGTGAACTCAGCAGCTCTGAAAACTTGAACCCACCAGCTCCTCCCCCAAAGGCCCAGAGAGCTGGAGCTGACCCTGCTCTCCTGGGAGTGGGACCTAGACTGAACTAACTGTAAGATGTAACGTTAGGTTGTCTTGGCTAACTACATTGTGCCCTATGTGGGGCACAATGTGTCTCCATCCCCAGGTAACTCTCTGAACCAGTGGAGGTGGAAACAGTAACCATGTAGGAAGATTGAAGAACAGACATAAAGAGATGAAGGAAAAGTCCCAGCCCCTGGGCTCCAGAAGGGACATTCCTGTCCTGTGGCGTCCCAAGGTGGTTGGGTTTGTTCTGCCTCTCCTGCTGTCAGGAACTGGAGCCCCAGCTGACCCAGGTCTGCCTTTGCTTGGCCACCTGCTCCCTGCTGGCTCCTAGACCCATTCTATCACTGCCGTTCCTGATCATACCAGGGCCCAGTGCTTCTGCCCTCTGGATGACCTGTAAAGACACACCTCATCTTTTAGCACAAAGTAGCCAAGGTGGCAGGAGGAAGGCGTGCTTAGGTCATGGATCTTTGAGATGGAGAGAAAGAATGAGCACATGGGGCCAATGCCTTCCTCTACATTTTGAGAATAGCATTGTCATGTGTCTCTCATGAGCCCTGCAGTGGTGTTATAGTACTGCTACCTACATTGGTTTGGGGGCTGTGAAGGGCCATTGCCCAGGTCCTACTATGGTCACTTACTGGTTAACACGGCCACTTGCCAAGCATGCTACAGGACTAATGGAGCACAGTCTTGCTCCACCCTCACTAAGTAGAGTTGTGGGTTTGCCTGACTCTGTCACCTCTTGAGCTGCTAGCTGCTGACTTTGAACAGATCAAGGATGAAAAGCTCTTCTGCTAATTGTACCCTTCGCTTCCTCTACACGGAAGACTCAGTGTACGGAAAAGCTGAACTCCTTTATTGGGAGCTGCCTGCCACATGCTCCAATGGCTTCCGAGTCCTCAGGCTGCTGTGAGGAGTAGCTAAGGGGTGTGTGTAGGGCCTGAGATGTGCTGTGAGCTCCCATTACCTCATCCAAGAAGGCACTGTAGTGGCACCTTAGGCATGAGCCCTCTGGTGATCAAGGGATCAATGACTTCTTAAGCCATACTCAGGTTTCTGCAACTCTGCCTTTCCTGGCCCTTCAATTACAGCCACACAACTTATCCTCTGGGATGCAACCTCTGAACTTCCCTGGCTCCAGATCTGTTCCCATTTCTGAGATTTTGGGGAAGGCATTTCAGAATTATGTGGTTTTGGAATCCAGCTAGGGTTCTCAGCTCATGCTCCCAGCTCTGCTTCTGCCTTAGTGAAGATGGATGGCTCCAATGTAGTCCCAGTGACAGGGAGGGACAGATACCAACACATCCTGGTGGTTTCATCAATGCTGACATCACTAATGATGATGTCTCCAATGCTGATGTCATCAGTGCTGATGTCACTCGTGGTGATGTCACCAAATGATGATGTCACCCACAATGATGTCACCAACAATGATGTCATCAATGCTGATTATTCTTCTTTCCAAGCCTGGTGTCATCCTCTGTTAGTCAGCCTCCCTGTTGGGACCCTGACCCCACACAGTGCATGCTTACCCTAGACTTTCTGGGTTTCTATAGGCTGCTCCTCCCCACATCCTTCCTATGTTGCCTGTGGCAGAGAAGCACAGGCAGAGAAGACCACAGTGCAATTGCCATATGCAATAAATACAGAGACCAGCGGCCAGGTCAAGGCTTTATTTCATGCTGGGACCAAAGAGGCCTCACTGCCTTTCTCCTCCAGTTCACCATGAGAGTGGTCATCCTCCCCCACTGTTTTTCTCTCTGATCCTGATCCCACGGAGAAAAGGCCTAGAAATCAGGACCATCCTGATGTGAGGCTAAAACTTCACAGCTCCCAAGGGCCCAGCAGCACTAGGCTCAACTTCAGGGTCAGGCCAGCTATGTATGACCCTCTATGCAAAGCCCATCCTGTTCCATCTACAAGAAGTGCAGGCTTGTCTTTAGAGCAAAGTTGAGGTAAAGCCCAGGAAGCGGAGTCTCCTCTCTGTCCCATTTTGGGACCCATGGAGAGGGATGTTCCTCCAGGAGTTTGTGGCAACCACCTCATGTGGTACAGGCACAGCTGTCACGTGGTGTACATACTGCCGTCACCTGGTGCACGCACTGCTGTCACATGGTGTACGCCGCCCAGTAGATGATGTTGACCGCTGCAAAAGCTGCCGGGAACACAGCGCGGGCATAGATGTCGATGGTGTCTGCATCGATGGGTTTGAGTCTGGAACGGATTCCTCCTGGGCCCCCTGGGCGGGACCCCCCCTCCTTCTTTGCCTCCACTTCCACAGACCTATAGGAACCCATGAGGTTCCCAGGGACCCGGCCTTGACGACGGGAGATAGCCAACTCCTGACTGACCCCAGCAGCTGAGAGGGAGAAAAGGACGATGGCGTTCCTCACATCCATCTGCAGAGGGTGGGGCAGGAGACAGGAGGACAGAGCTGAGGATTCCCTGGCTGACTGTGCAGTACCCTGTTCCTGTCCGGTTTTATTAAGCATCACTGTGACCCTGTAGCGGACGATGCTAAGGAGCTGGCCCCAGGGACAGGGACTCAGGGCCAACAGTGACCTCAGAGCTGGCCAGCAGAAGAATAATACTTCTTTCTGCTTCCTTGCACCAAGCAGGACTCCATCCCACTCTCTCACCTCTGCCCTTGGCTTGGTGACTTTGACCTTGGCTTTCCGTTTCTTCCTGTAGTCAGCATTGAAGTGGGCAAATGCATACTCCACCAGGGCAGCAAACACAAAGACGTAGCAGATCCAGAAATACACATCCAAAGCTTTGATAGCTGAAGCTCGGGGCAGGGAGGAGCGGGCACTGACCATGAGTGTGGTCATTGTCAGCACAGTGGTGATGCCTGGTGGGAGTAGATGGTCAGCGATGAAGCCCTACCCTCTCCTCCTTACCCTAGCCAAAAGGGCTGGGTTCCAAGGAAAGGGAAATTCTTCAGCCCTCCACTCCCATCCTAGGCTCATGAGGCCAACCCTATTCCGACTTGACATTGCACAGGGCAGAATGAGGTCTAGAGTCCAAAGAATTGACTCATGGCTAGCAGGGTTCTATTATTATTATTATTATTATTATTATTATTATTATTATTATTATTATTGGTTTTTCCAGACAGGGTTTCTCTGTATAGCCCTGGCTGTCCTGGAACTCACTTTGTAGACCAGGCTGGCCTCGAACTCAGAAATCCGCCTGCCTCTGCTGGGATTAAAGGCGTGCACCACCACGCCCGGCTAGCAGGGTTCTAATATATCTCTTCTACCAGCTCATGGAAAGGCAAGACAAAACTCATACCTAGAGATACTCTGGCAGGCACGGCTGCCTGGCTAATCCAGAAGGAGACCCAGGACATGGCAACCAGGAGGACAGAGGGCATGTAAGACTGGATGATGTAGACACCCCGGTTCCTCCGAAGCTGGAAGTGTAAGCTGAGCCGTGGGAACTGGCCAGCTGTGGGGACAACCCACTGTCAGATGAGCTCTTCCCAACCACTCCATCTGCCCCATATTCCTCAGGGAGGGCACGTGATTGGCTGTTGGTTCCACTGTGAGGCTCATATGGAAGACCCCAGAAAACCCACCTTCTACACATTACTCTAGGTCCAACCATAAGGATGTTGGCTCACCCAGTCTAAGAAGAGAAGGGTCAAGTTTGCTGAATTGTTTCTGAGCAACCTGCCCAGCTAATGTCAGGGTACCTATTGCCTCTCTCTGTGCCTTCTGCCCTACTCTATGCATATCCACACACTGAAAGGAAAGGTGACCATGGAAGGGGCTTAGTCATGGGGCTATGGGCCTATAATATTCGCTTTCATAATCTCTCTAAGCCCGAAGTACTGGGAAGAAATAACCCAAGAGTAAGAAGGTAGAACCTGGCTGTGTGGCATGTTAGCATGTTCCTATTCCATCTGAGCACATCCAGCAACACTCAGCTAATGCCCAACTTGGTGGTTTTCCAGGTGCATCCTTGACCCTCAGAACTGGCTGGGAGCTCAGTTATAAAGCACAAGAAACTTGCGGGCAGCTCACAGGAGAGGCCACATTACCCGATTTGAAGTTCATCAGCTCTGTGGTGAAGCGGTAACTGGTGATAGTGAACTGGGCCAGTTGCAGCCTGTCCAGCCCGTGGATCTGCTCCTGGTTTTCTGACCAATAATAGACAATGTCCTCAGAAGAGTAGCCATCTGTAAGAGAGCCCACCGGTGGGCAGCAGGGTCTAGCTCAGTCCTTGGAAGCCTCAGAGAGAATGCCCCATCTACATGGAGAGCCTGAGTGGTGGGGCTGACCGGGTGACAACAACAGAGACCTCATTCAGTCATGTTCAGTCAGGGGTGAGGATAAGAGATTCAGGGGAGCGTCCTCAGCTCCAGCACAACATTCTACATCTCTGAGAGGGATGACAGGGCCAGAAGTGCTGACAGAATTGGAGCCATCCTTGATGCAGAATACAAAGGGACCCAGGTTAACTGAGCTCTGTTCTGTTCGGACAGCTTGGTTGCCACAGCCAGATTTTCTGGGCTCTTCTCCTCTTGTGCTGGCTAAGTCCCTTTAGGTCTTCTAGCTCTATTCAGACTACTGGCTCTTAGGGAAGTCCTACCCTGGATGCTTTCCTGTCCTCTGATCCAGGCCAGCCTCACCCTGGCCCTGAGCTTCACAGACCTGACTGCCCTTCCCCACTGGATGAGTCAGTGCAGCCCCAAACAAGAAGGATCCGACCCCAATCTTGAAGAGGGCACTCACAGCTTTCTAGGTCCAGCATGCACTCCTGCTCATCCATTGGGTACTTGGCGAGGTCCATGTCACAGGCCACTGTGGAGGTGATGCTGTACAGACAAAGTAGATTAGTGAGGTCATGGTGCCCCTTAGAAGCTGGCAGGTCCCTTACCCTTAGACAGCAGATATACCCCCCTACACCAACACAGAGAAGCCACCTACTCATCAGGAGCCACATGCCACTCCCGATGCCTACTGTAACATCTGAAGCCAATGTCAACTGAGCAGCCCCTGAAAGATAGTGGGGACAATGGGTACCACTGTCTACCATCATGTATCTGTGTGGTGGCAGAATGAGGGTAGGTGCTCATGGGATGCTCTTCCAGAAGGCATGGGAAGGTAAGCCCAGCTCACCGGATGCTGTATAAAATCACCCCATCAGGCTGTAGGCGGATTAGCTTGTTTTCCACAGTCACATCATGGAACCAGGCAGACTTGGCATTCACAATGAAGGTGTCAGGGAGCCACAGCTTGTCCACAAAGCGGCTGTCCAGGCCTAGGGTCTCATTGGTATGGTTGTAGGACAGCCTGCTATCGCGCCAGCTTTGATGCAGGAACACTGTCATAGTGTATTCCTGTAGAGAAGGGGGTTAAGCACTGGCCCCGTTGTCCCCTGGTGGCACACAACCCAGCGAGCAGTGTTGACTGGCACCTACCATGTTTGCCTCTGAGATATGGTCAATGCTGGCCACCTCTAGGGCAAGTGCCACATTCACAGGAGGACCTGTAAGAAAGAGGGGCCTGCTAATGTTGTCATAGTAGAAACCCCCGCCGAGCACCCAGCTACCCTTCTAGGCCAGCCCAGACAGGTAGGACAGAATAATATTCATGACCTATTCAGGGAACTTGGAGCCGTTACACATTTGCCTCAGTGCCTGGGGAGATATGTCTTCCATCTGGCATGCCTGGGGCTTAAAATCCAGTGAACCCCTGGAGTTGCCAAATCGGAGCCCAGCAGAGCCCACACCCACAGCAGATCCAGGGTTGGAGGTGTTTCTGCTCCTACGCCATCATCTGCCTGTACCTCCAATGCCTGGTCGGAAGTTTCGGGCATAGCCCTCCATTAAGCCATCCAAGTTGGGGAGCCAGGATATCTCCAGGTTGGAGCCCACGTAGTCCCCAATGTCATTCATTGCCCTGGGAACACAAGGCCAACTGGTCACAGCAGGCAGAGCATCATGGCCTTCGGATGGGGCATTGCCCTCAGCACAGGTGCCAGGGAAGAGTAGGGGCCGGCCCCTCTGGGCCCTTCAGGCAAGACACAGGAAAATGAAGAGGGCTTCCACACTTCTGCTACCTTTCTGATCAGTTTCAAGCACCTTCCTGTCTGCTCCTGAGAAATGATGCCCTGTGTCCATCCCAGAATAGAGGCAGAGCTCCCAGACTCCCTTGAGGTGTCTCCCTAGTCCCCTCCCTCCATGTATTTATGGAAGGAAATTATCCAGGCTTGGCAACTGGAGTCCTAGTCCCCAAGGCTTTTCTCCAAAGCAGAGAACCCTGACGAGACCACATAGCCTTCCTGTCAGCAAAGATCCCCTGGATATGGCTGAAGAGAAAGAAGTGAGAGATGCCCAGAGACTCGAGCTCTGTCTTCTCAGGAGGGCCCCAGCCAGCCCCACCCTCCCAGCCCAGCCCCTCAAGTAGCCATGCATATCCGGGGCTTAGCCTGACCCAGGAGCAGCTGGAAACAACAGTACAAAGACTTGTGCTGGCCCTGTTGTTCCCAGCAGGCCTACCAGGTAGAACAGGAAGGCAGGAGAAATCTTGGAGACATGAGAAGGGAGAGGAACTCACTCACTTGGAATCCAGTTGAAGCTTCTGGCCAGTAGAGAAGCAAGAATTCTACACAATCAACAACTATTAAGCCTCTCCCTTTCCTGCTGAGCTGTAAACTTGCATTTTTTGAGGACTTTCACCAGAACACCCCCCCTTACAAGGAAAAAGACATGTTCTAACCCCCATGTGTAATTTAGTGGCTTCTGGTTCTACCAGGGTATTGCCTGAGCTGTCCTATATCCTCAGTTATCAGGAGAGAAAAAGAAGAAAAAGGCTTCTTAGCAACACTTTGATATGTAGCTAGAAAACCACAGAAAGGGTAAAGCTAAGACAATTAATCAAGACTCTCCCTTGAGAAGCCTGTATGTTTTTCTTCCCACTGCTTGCATTTGGGAAGCATGCATTTGCTATATGGCCATCCTTCTGACTGATTTCTCTTCTCTTAACCCTCACGTTTAAGCATATATTAAAATATTGCTAATAAAATCTGGCTCTATAACTCCAACACTCAGGAGACGGAGGCAGGTAGATGCCTGCGAGTTCAGAAAGCTGATCTCGTTTATATAGTGAGTTCCAAGCTAGCCAGAGCTACATAATGAGAACCTGCCTTATAAACAAACAAACAAACAACATCTCTATCTCTACTCAATAAACTAGTTAGTCCCAATTTTTTTCTTTTCTTTTTTTTTTTTTTTTGGTTTTATCGAGACAGGGTTTCTCTGTGTAGTCCTGGCTGTCCTGGAACTCACTCTGTAGACCAGTGGCCTCGAACTCAGAAATCTGCCTGCCTCTGCCTCCCAAGTGCTGGGCCCAAATTTTTTCTGTACTAGCCACAAATCCCAATATTGTCTGAGTTGATGTCCCTAAAAGTTTGGGACACCCCTCCAATGGATCCAAAACTTTACGTGAGGCAGACATTGGAACCCACCCTACCATCAAAGCAGGTACTGTCAGAGCAGGAAGCTGGTGGCAGCCTCTTCATACTTTCCTCTGCTTGCTGAAACCGAGTTCCCACCCTTCCTCACTGCCCCCCACCCCCAGCCTTCATTTCCACTGGGAACCCCAGTATGTGGACCTAATCTGAACATAAAGTCTTTGTGAGTGTTGTTAGGGAAAGGCCACATTGCAGTAGGGCAGGCCTCTTAGAGGAAAACAGACGGCAGAGATTGGGAAGCAGATAAAGACAAGGGTGGTGCCTCTACAAGGTGAGAAGGGATGAGTACTGCTGGCCGCCACTAGAAGCAGGAGGGAAGCCCGGGGCAACTGTCCTCAGATGGTCCAGAGGGTTGGGGGTCTCTGCCTCAGAAGTACAAAAGAATCATTTCCTGTTGTTTGAAGGCACCCAGTTTGTGTAATTCGTTGTGGCAGCCTAGGACACTAATGCATGGTACGCTCCTGCCTACGGGGGAAAGGGTCCACCATGAAGGAGGAGCCTCTACTAAAGCGAGGGCATGATGTGGGGTAGGAAGGACTTAGATGTGACATCGGAGGAAAATGAGGCTGCATCTTGGTATCTCTGTCTGCTATTGGTTAGAATGTTCCTTTGTGGTTAAACATCCTTGAAACTTTAGTGAGGTTGTTCCCTCCACACCAGGAACAAAAGCACCAGGGCGTTCTCCCACACTTGTGCACTAGCAGAGGGTCTGTGTCCTCAGGAGACTTGTTACAGTATCTCCTGCACTGGGATGTTGACACATAACTTTTTAATGCAAGTCATGAGAAGAAACATCCTAAAAGAAAGATCCTGTCCACCCCGATTTGAGAGGAAAAAGGTGTTATTCTACGCCATAAATACACCACCTGCCTCATACACATTTATAAAAGTGTCTTTTAAAGTGCACAACTGAGAACCTCTGAGCTGCTCCTTGCCTTGGCGCAGCCCACTCCAGGCTCTTTCTGAGTACTTGCTCTGCTAAATAAACTTCTACTTAAATTGCCTGGGTCTCTTGACAGATTCCTTTCTTCAGGAAGGCAAAAAATAATTTAAAAAAACAACAAAAGCAACAGTGGATGTCCTTATCAGGAACAGACCAGTCAGTCAGTGAATTCCAGGGACAAGAGAGTAACTTTGGACATGGTCTCCAGAGACAGTGGGAAAGAGTCCTACCTGGTACTACCAGAAATGCAGCCTCTTTCTGAGTCACCTTGTCAGGCCCCTGCAACAGCCCCCTCAGCCCTCCTGGGTACTGAATACCTGGCTCTACTCCTCTACTCTGCATTGCCTGATTCTATTTCTTAATTTTTGGTTTTGTTTTGGAGTTTATTTTGGGGGGGTTCTTTCTTTCTTTCTTTCTTTCTTTCTTTCTTTCTTTCTTTCTTTCTTTCTTTTTTGGAGACTATGTCTCTCTACACAGTTCTGGAACTCACTCAAACTCACAGAGATCCATCTGCTTCTGCCTCCCGAGTAGTGTGATTGAACGCAGGCCCCAGGAAGCCTGGCTGACTGCTTCTTAGTGCAGGGTCACTCAGTCAGGTTCGCCTTCAGTCTTCTGTTTCTTCTGGTGGCAACTGGAAATCACAGCATTTGCCTCCTGCTGTGTGAGGACCGCCACCCCCCCCCCGCCCCCCCGCATGCCATGAAGGCCGACATCAGGCTAACTTCTCTCTCCACCTCACACCTCTTGTACCCCTGTTTTACTGAAGACAATGCTCTTCCTCCCACTCTGATCTTCCCTGTCCCCTCCCCTGACTCTTCAGCTCTCCCCAGGTCTTCTGCACCCCCCCCCATTCTCTCTCTCTCCAGCTTCACCCACCCAGCTTCCCTGTCCTTCCAGTCCTTCTGGCTCCTCTCCCTCCTCCCCAGATGCCAATTCTCTATTGTTTTTCTGTTTTGCATTCAAGCACTCCTCAGGAATTATTCCTAACTATCCATCTCTCCACTCCAAACATCAAGAGACTCCCTGTTCATGTGTGGGTACGAGTGCATGCATGTGTATATGTGTGGATGCATGTTCGTGTATATGTGTGTGCATATAACCTTGGATGCTATTCCTCAGCTGCTGTTTTTTTGAGACAGGGTCTCTCAGTAGCCTAGAACACACCTAGTATGTAGGTGTAGTGGTTTGAGTGGGGATGACACCCCCATTGACTTATATGTTTGAAAGCTTGACCCACAGGGCATGACACTATTGGGGGGTGTGGCCTTATTGGAGTAGGTGTGCCCTTGTTGGAGGAAGTGTGTTACTGTGGAGGTGGGCTCCTGCTTGTATTTTCACATTGCTGGCCACCCATCATTTTTACATGTTGGGTTCAAAATCAAGACCTTATCCTTGTGTGGCAAACACTTTGCCAACTGAGCCACCTGTCCAGATCATCAAAGACCCTCTAAGGCAGAGACACAGACAGATGTCACAGCCCAGGTTAGGTAGCAGTCCAGGGATTGTGGGAAAAACCAATGTGAGTGGTGTTAAGAGAAATGGATTCTACAAGTGGGACTTCAGAATCTCTTCTGCCTAGGCTGGAGGTTATACAGAGAGACAGCCTCCCGGAGACAATGGAACAGAGAGGGCCCTGAAGGCAGGAAAAGCCTCAATCTGGAGTCAGGGGAGAGGTTCTAAACAGCAGGTCTCACAGTTAAGCTCACATTTTAAATGCACAGTTCTGTCAGGTGTGGTAGCACGTGCTTATAATCTCAGAAGTGGAAGGAGGAGGATCAGAACTTTAGGGCCAGCCGCAGATATACAGAGAGTTCAAGGCCAGACTGGGCTACATGAGATCTTGTTTCAAAGAACCAAATAGGGGAGGGAAGCAAACAGACAGTAACAACAACAAACACCCCCCCCCTTAAGTCCCTCCTGCACACACACACACACACACACACACACACACACACACACATACACAGTTCTGCTAGAACTAAAGTGGCTAGGGGAGCTAGACTCAGCCCCACCTTTCTCTGCACATGGTAAGATCATGCTCCTAAGACTTTATGTGCTCTTAGGTATGTCTTGGGAATACCATTTAGTTCATGTGCTTCATATCCTGAACTTTGAAGAATCAGCTTTCTATAGAGATTTCCTTAGCTAACAAAAGTTTCCAGACCTCTGGCCTTCAAAGCACTGATGCATCAGCCCATCATGAGGAGCAAGACAAAGCATCAGGTCTGTTGTTTATTCCAAACAGAACCACGGTCCCACCTCCAGCAGTTCCCTGGAGCGATAGGCAGAGCTGGAAATGAGACAATGTGGTTACAGGGTATGAAATGGTTAAACCAAGTCCTAGTCTTCACAAAGTACAATTAGGAATGCAAATGAAAGTCATCCTGAAGGCCAGATGTGAAGGGACTTGAAATGGGCTTTATTTTTGGACTACCCAGCTGTCATGTAGCCTGCTCAGAATGAGGCCATCAGGAGACACTGTCCTTCCTGGCCCTGTCTCAGGGCAGTGGCACATGTGTGCACATGTTTCCTCTATCTTCATACAAGGTCTGATCGGAACATAAGAGCAAGGTCGCAGAAGTAAGATCTTCAGGGAGAACACCTTCAGTTGGCAGAGACAGGCTCTTACTACATTCTAGAAGCAGGAAAGGAGGAGACCTTACTCGCTCCAGAGTCTCTTCTTCGCTAGGAGAGTGACTGCCATGTTCCAGCTCTGAATGAGTGCAGAGGACTGGAATGTGAGAAAGCCCAGCTACATGCCAAATCCTGGGATCTGAAGTCCACAGTTCCTAAAGCTCTACTCTTATCCAATGGTTCATGACAAGTTTTACAGAAGGGGTAGGCTAATGGGCAGGGAGTGCACATGTTCTGCACTCAAGGAACACACATGGAGTAAAAAGGTCTCCATTCTTACTAGTAAGTTACACTGATCTTGGCAGACGGCTACTGGTGCTCCCAGATCCCTTGGTGACCATTGATAACCTGGGGTTAGGACATCATTTGGGTAGATATGGACAGAGAGGCTTAGAGATGCATGTCAGGCTTTGGTTTGGGGGATTCAAAGTCTTGGAGCAGGGTAGATGAAGTGAAAACACATTAGCTTCCCCCTCCCTCCTTGAACTACTTCTGGTGTATTATGGGAGCTTCTTCCCTCCTCTCCCACTGAGAAATGAGCCCACCCTTATGCCTCTGGAGACAGAAAAGGAAGGTGGGTGCAGCTGATCCAGGCAGCGGATGCTCTTCACTGCAGCATGCATCCACTGTGCACACATAAGCCCACGGATCCCACAGCTCTGCTTTTAGAGCAGCATGCTCCTTGCTAGCATCCCAGTTACCAAGGCAAAGAAGAGTACTGTGACCATCGCACCATGAGTGCCAGGGAGATAGATAGAGGTGCCAACAGCCTGGGAGGGACACCCACACGGGTGTGCAGTTGACAAGCTCAGTGCCCACTATAGATGTAGGTCTTCATACTCTACACCCAGCCCACAAATATGACACGGATGCTATCCTCCTATCTCAAAGCCTTTCCCACAAGGAACCACTGAGACCAAGACTGAGGAGGAGCTGGAGACTAAGAGGGGAAGCTGTCCAAAGTAGAGGGGCCGGAATACGTGAGAGGGCAGAGATAGCACCTGGCTAAATCTGAAGGTCACCACAAGGGCTGAACTGGCAGCTGTGTCTTTGGCTCTTTCCCTCTCTAGAGAGATCCTTTAGCCCTAGCCCTGCCCTACTGACAATTCCACATTGTGTAATTGTCAGGCCAGGCCAAGAGAAGAAGTTCTGGACAGAGCCATCTAAGGACAGACTTTAAAGATATGACAAGACAGTAACTATTTCAATTCGAGAATGAAACAGAAGCTCAGCAGAGCAGTGCTTCCTCTACTTTGTGCACGGTGCTGATCCACATAAGATTAGGATAAGGGTATTGGGTCCCTCGGCTCCCCTGTGTGCCCAAGAACACAGGTACACAATCCCTTGTGCAACGCCTCAGAAGCCTCACATAAGCCAGGATTTAGACTTTCTTCTTCTCCCCCCCCCCTTTTGGGAAGGGGATAGGCTATGCATGCAGAGTTGAGGGAGGGGTCTGGAGAATTTCCCAGCAAGCAACCTATAAATAGGTCCTGTAAATATAATAAATAGAAAACGAGCTCTGTGTCAGACAAGATTTGCCAACAAATGAGTTTTGGTGTCATGCTCAGACTAAAATGTTGGGGTGTCAGAGCCTCTCAGTTTTCAAATTCTTGGCTATGTGGCCATGGTCACAGCCAACATCTGACCTCAGAGCCTCAAACATGACATTTGCAGCCATGTTACTATGCTTCACCCTCTGAGAAGAAAGGAAGTAAAGCTCACAGGGACTAAATAAGGAACAGAACCCTTTTCTGGGCATTGTCTGATTAGAGGCTTACGGTCAGTGGCCATTCTCTGCTCTCCAACCTAGTTATAACATTTGTAGCCAGATCTAGGCCTTCTGGACCTTTCCCCACCTGCCAGCAGAGAGGCTCAGACACCTGCATGACACGCTTCCTGGGAATCTACAGCCAAAATATAGTTGGCATGCAGCCCATATCTGTTGTCCAACCCTCTAAGTCCGTGCCAGTTGGCCCTCAAGTCCAGAGCTCAAGGGACCTGTCTCCACTGTTTGACTTCTGCCTTTTCCTCCAAAGGATCTCACAAAGACCCTTCACTTGCTTCTTATGACTCTCATGGTAAATTGCTCGGCCCAAGATGACCATGGTTGGGTTTTAAGTCTCAGCGAGAAGAGAAAGAAGACAGGGACTGTGGAGTGTTGGAAGCTCCTGAGAGGATGCCCCAGCCTAAGGCCTCCCTGCTTAGACTCTTCTTGCTCTGGGAAAACAGCCCTCTTTTATCCCCAAGAATATAGTCTCCTTCCATGGGGGTATTCAACAGGACTACTTGGCTGCTGTTCACCTGCAATCAGGATTCAGTCTGTAAACTTGGCAGCAACTGCTGAGAGAAGACCCACAGTCACCATTGCCCTACTGACAGGGTTGGGATAAACCTTCCTGAGGCGTCCATGCAAGCCAGAGGCAAAGGATGGTCATTTCTCAAGGGCAGACCCACTCCCCACGACCCCCATTTCTTAAGTATTCCTTTCTTCTTGACCTCAGCTCCTCCTGCTGAGCTTCAGCTCTGCACCTGGAAGGGTACCAGCGGAGCAGGAACCAGCTTAGTGGGATGGGGTCAAGGACAAGGATAAAGAGAGGTTTCCACATTAACCTGGCCTGGCGGCTCCAATCCCGCCCCAAAGCGCAGCGTTCAGCACCGAGGACGGCGGACAGCACCCGGGCAGCGGGAGAGAGGTCGGCCAGGTCCTTAGATCTGGAAGAGCGGCACGCGCAAAGCAGAACAGGGTGGACTTAGGGATGAAGACTCTGGGTCCTGACAACTCGGAACTCTGCCCCACCGAGAGTGCCCACCAGAGGACGAGTCCCTCCTGCCCCACATCATCCCTGGCCCACGAGCTGCTCACCTGGCGCCATGGTGCGGCTGCGTGCACAGCAGCAGGATAGGCAGCAGCAGCCAATCCAGAACGTCCATGGCCTTGCAGGCTCTGCGCGGGACAGGTCCGGCTAGCCCCAGCGCAAGCAAAGTTGCTTTGCCTGCGGCCGCGCGGCGGCACCAGAAGGGCGGGAGCGCGAAGGAGAGTGGAACGGGCGCTGGGGGAGGATGGAACGTCGAGCCTGCCCCGCCCCGCCCCGCCCCGCCCCGCGCTACAGTCCCACCCCCGCTCACACGCCCTGCCGCACGCGGGAGGCTTCTGAGCACCGCATAGCACCCGGTGGGTAGCTCCGCTGCGCTCCGAGAGCCTCGCACACCGTGTCCTCTCCAATGCTGTCAGAAGTCAGGCGGTCCAGACCCTCCTCCAGCTGTGGTCCTTGCTGTCTGCAAACAAGTTCCTCCACACTGGAGGACAAATGACCAGGACGCAAGACGAGTGGATTCGCTTATGCAGGTAGTGCAAAACCTCATCCCTGAGGCCCTGCTTGCTTGAGAGGTTTGTGAGGGTCTCAGGCTTGGGTTGCCTAGGCAGGGGGCGTTCCTGAAGCCACCATTCCCTCTATCAGGGAATATCAGACACCTCCCCACACTCCATTCCCTGGACACCCTCCACCTGGACGACCTCCCTCATAAGAGAGAAAACTGGTAGGTACTATTGACTATCTCACTGATCGGCACTTGAAAACCCTACTGGACAAGAGAGGATACTGATACCTGAATCTGGGTGGTCAGGCCCCATCTTACCATTTCTCCCTTTCCTCCCTCCAGCATCTCGTGTATACTACCACTGTTTTCTCTCTTTCGAATTTATGGCCTCTTTTTTTCATTAATTATTGCTACATGTAAATATGTATATACATATATATTCCTAAATATGACTGGCTCAGTCTGTATAATGCTACTTTGTATTTTGTTCTCAAGGCTGACCCTTTGATATTGGATAACCAATTAGTATGCTCTTCCCTGGACACATCTTCCGTTTTAATTCTTTTGAGTACAAAGTTTTGAAGGATTCCTTTTAAAAGCTACTCACAAGCTTTAGCCCCTGTTTCACCTCATTCACTGACCTTACTGGATGCCTGGGATCACAGAAAACACTTTAAAATAAGCAGATCCCACCTACCAGTGGTGAATACGTGGAGTTCCAGCTGCTTCAGAGACTGAAGCAGAAGATGAGGGGTTTAGATACAGCCTAATCAACATAGTAAGAATGTCCTACTCTCAGGTGACCTAAGTCCCCTGAGGATGTCTGGAAACTGACCAGTCAGGTGTGTTGAAAAAGATGACTTATAGAGCTTCTAGAACAAGGGGCTCCTTAGATGTTTTTCATTGTTTTTTGCTTTCATTTTTCAGACAGGGTCTGATGTAGTTCAGGTTGGTTTTGAACTTGCTATATAGTCAAGGATGACTCTGGAAGCCACCCATCCAGCTTTGCCTCAAGTCCTGGGGTTACAAGCTTTCAAAATTTTGTTCCTAGCAAGAGTTGTTTGTAGTTTCTGAGCTTTGGTTCCTTCCTACACATATACATATTGTATGTATACATTTTGAACTAGTTATGGGTCTGTCTTTACCTCTCACCTGGGTTCTACTCGGGGGAATTAGGAAAGATAACTATGGAGCTGACTCACCCAAGGTCAGGAAACAAAGCCTTGGTCCTGCATGGCTGTTAGAGTCTTCAGCTGTTTCTTTTCTTTTTTTTAAAAAAAAAAGGTTGATTGATTGATTGATTGATTGATTGATGATTGATTTAGTACAGTGTTCTGTACTACACGCCAGAAAAGGGAACCAAGATCACATTACAGATGGTTGTAAGCCACCATGTGGTTGCTGGGAATTGAACTGAGTACCTCTGAAAGTGTGGTCAGTGTGTTCAACCTCTAAGCCATCTCTCCAGTCCTCTTAGGCTGTTTCTAACATGCCTGGCCTGCTTCTTCCTCTACAGACACTATAGATTGTTCTTGTACTCTCTCCATCCACTCCCATTCTTGCTCTGAGGGAGAGCCTCACACTGTCTACCAGAAAGGCCGTCCATCTCAGAGGTGTGTACCCTTTGCCAAATACCTAAAGAACCTCCCCCACCCCCTTTCTAGTCTTAGTTCACCTAGACTAGAGTATGGGTTAGGGGACCTGCTACCCTGATAGAGCAGTAGTGAGGTGGGGCTGGGGAGATGTCTCAGTGGTTCAAAGCAATTTGTTCTCTCTCTCTCTCTCTCTCCCTCCCTTGCTCTCTCTCTCTCTCTCTCTCTCTCTCTCTTTTGAGACAGAGTTTCTGTGTGTCACACTGGCTGTGCTGGAACGTGCTCTGTAGACCATACTGACCTGGAACTCAGAGAGATTTGCCTGCCCTTGCCTTCCATGGGCTGGCATTAAAGGCATGCACCACCACTGCCCCACAATAGTTGTTACAGTTGCAGAGGAGCTGAGTTTGAGCCTCAGAATCCACAAAACATCTTACAAACGAGTTCTGGGGGATCAACAGCCTTCTTTTGATCTTTTCAGGCACTAGGCATACAGAGTACACTTGTATACATGCATGCTAATATTCATGCACAATAAAGTTAAAATACATAAAACTTTAAACAATAGCAATAGTGAAAATGAATGTAGGACTTCATGCCTACTTGTATATCCATAGAGCTATGTGTTCTTCAGTGGCTGGCGTCCATGGCTCACTTTCACTGTTAGATTGGAATGGCCCAGGAGATGCACCTTTGAGAGACTCTATGCTTCTTCCTGACTGCAGATGCAATGTGACCAGCTGCCTCGCTCCTGGTCCCACTGTTCTCACTGCCAGGCTTCCTCCACTGTGGTGGGCTGCACCTTTAACCTGTGAGCTAAAATAAACTCTTTCTTCCTTAAACTGCCCTGTTGGGTATTTCATCAGAGACATGAGGCCACTAAATCACATTCACTACTACTTATTTGACATGCAAAACTCTGGCTTTTTCATTGGGTAGAATCTGTTGTTGGATGATAAAGGCACTGGCTGCTGCCTCTTCGTTCCAGGGAGAGAGGCATGCTGCCCTCCTGATGTGGTGCTGAGCAGGAGAGCTGGAGGGTTGAAAATTCTGCCTCCATAGGCAGCCCCAGGAGCCATCAGCTCAGTTTATGCATGGATAGCAGAGCCCCATGCAGCACTGAAAAAGCCACAGAGGTATGGTTTTCTGGGCAGCTCACTAATCATGACTGGCCTGCAGTTTTCTTTGCCTTAGATTTGGACGGTCACTTTTTCGGCTCACACAGCACATGGGAAGGGATGATACAAATGTGAGACCTGGGCAGGGGAGCTGGCCTAAGCCCATTACTGCAGCAGGTTGGCCCCAGGAGGTGGAGGTGAGTCACACAGCCTGCAAAAGGAAACGACAATGGGCTAAATTTAAAATCCTTCCTTGCCTGATGCATTTATAAAGTTGCTTTGCTATTTTCCTGGGGAAATGCACTAAATACAGAAAAATGACAGTGATCCAAATAGGGTTTCATTGAGCCTAGAGTGTAATTATTAATCTTGTGGTTTTCAGTTAGAGTTGTTCATCTGGATAAGCAGGGTAAACTTGGCAGAAAGGATCAAGTGCAAAATACTTGGAACAGACTAAAATCCACAGGCCGCTCAAAGATAGCATGCAGTCCACTCAGAAAAGGGTTTAATTATCACTTCTTCAATAATTTCAATCCCACTGAAGAGTTACCCAGGACACTCGGAACATTTGCTTCTGCCTGGAGCAAGACAGCCATTAAAGTAAAGTACCATTATTGGAATTTCTACTCTCAAATTCTGTTTTGAAACTGACATATTGAAATGTTTCACATGATAGAAAATGTTGGACACAAATTTCTTTCTTTCTTTCTTTCTTTCTTTCTTTCTTTCTTTCTTTCTTTCTTTCTTTTCTGGTTTAAAGTAATTTTTATTGCCCAGGATTTTTTTTCCTTGTGTCTTTTTTTTTCTTTTTTTCGGTTTTGTTTTCATTTTATAACTATAAATTCAAGTTTAGGGAAGCTTGTTTTTGTCCTGGAAAACAAAACAAAGACTAAACAAAGCTTTTATAGTATTATTTGCAAACCTGACCTCATTTAGAAAGAGATGTAACCGCATGGCTAGAACACAGCTTCTGGCATGAATGATGCAGGTGACTGTAGTACTAAGAGGAGACAATGCACTGTTGACAAGATTGTAATCTGCTGGTGGCATTGCTGAAAAAAAGCCCTTGCAAGTTTCTAAACAACAGTTAACTCTGTTAGGAATCTCTAAAGTGTTTTACAGGCCAAAAAGGGAGCAAGGTTAGTAAAATGCCCCAACAGAGTTTGAGTAAAATACTGGATTTGAGAGTTATTGGAATTGGGTATGTAAAAATAAGGTTGTAGGTGGGGATCATGCTTACAATAGGTCTCAAATTCAAACTACAATACACCACTTCACAGACCACATGAATTTCCAGGGGCTTTTCGTCTCCCTCAGTAGGTGCTGGCAGAAGGTGTGCTCAGTCATCAGCCCCAAGGCCAGCACATGAGAAAGGAAGAGAGATGGGATGAAGACTTTTCGGCACTCTGCAGAGAAAATGCCCCCTTTCTTCATGGCTCCACTCTTCCTCATACTTAGAGACGCAGCACGTTCAGGTTGTCTGAAATGGAACTCTTTGGGTGGAATGTTTTCGGGTCTACTGGACCAGTCTGATACCCAGTCTGCACTTTTCTTTAAAGCCTCAACTTCCTTTTCTCCTTCTACAACTTCTTTTTTTAAAAAAAGATTTATTTATTTATTATATGTAAGTACACTGTAGCTGTCCTCAGACACTCCAGAAGAGGGCATCAGATTTCATTACAGATGGTTGTGAGCCACCATGTGGTTGCTGGGATTTGAACTCTGGACCTTCGGAAGAGCAGTTGGCGCTCTTAACCACTGAGCCATCTCTCCAGCCCCTACAACTTCTTCTGACTGAGAGCTGTGGTCCCTGCTGGTATGCATCTCAACATCAAACATGATCTGCCCATCTTCTTGTGGTGAAGGGCTGTCACAGTGAGAACTGCCTCTTGAGCTGCTCTGTCCCGACTCATGCTGTGCATCCAGAAGGATCTTCTCCATGTCTCCACTGTGGATGGAAGACAAGGAAGAAACATGTTCCAGCCCCCCATTCTTCCCATTTCCATCACCATTGCCATTGCTGCTACTGTTGCTGCAGTTGTTGTTGTTGTTGCTGTGCAAGTGCGGCTGTGGCTCAACTGAGTGAGACATGGCCTGGAGACTGGAAGCAGCACGGCCACAGGATGACAGTATCTGGCTCTCGAGCAGCAACACAGACAGTCAACCAATGAAAAACACTCTATACTAGATGTTAGCATGAGTGGTCTATGTTCCAAAACTCCTAAAAATGACAGTAAGGAGATCCTATACTAGACTTAATATACAAGGGGTCAGACCAGAACTTCAGTGGCTGCCCTGGGACACCTTGTGAGAAAGGTTTACCATTGACCTGCCTCCTGGACCTGGACTCTTTAATTATGTGTGCTGATATCTAACAAGTCAATGAAGGTTTGCTAGCCAGGGATGGTTGTGAATACCTGAAATCCTAGCACTCAGAAGGCTGAAGCAGGAGGAGTTCAAGACCCGGCTGAGCTACATGTTCCAGGCCTTGTAGTTTAAATAACAAGATGCTGTCATTTCTTTGTATATATACTTTATAAATGGAGTCACACAGTATGAACCTGCTGTAGGTAGCCTTCCAAAGTTGCTTCCAATGATCCTGCCTTTGGTTCCTAGAACCTGCTTCCCTTTATAGGATCTGGACCCAGTGCTATTCCTGGGATGTAAAGGAATCTCCTTGGTCACAAAACCCACGGGATTAAGTCTTGCAGGTACATCTGGTGTTTCCATTCTTTGATGAAGAATACTTCATACTCATCGTGAGATGACAGATGGCAGACCAGGAAACGAGGGCAGCTTTGACATACTCATAGCCAGGAGGAACATCAGCCTCAGCCTCAGCCTCAGTTCCAGTCCTCGTCTCTGGATAGAGAAACTGAATCCTGCCCCCTTCTTTCGTGGAGTTTCAAGGTAGGTATGTCTGAATTACCTCGAGTCCACTGAATCTCAGGTGACAGGTGACTGCAGAGCCGGGAACCAACAAACATTTAGTGGCTGCATGCATCCACATTTAGGGGATGGGAGGGGACTGGGGAGGACCCTTACTCACAGAAAGCTGCCCGCCTTTGCCTCCTGAGAGCTAGGACCATGCTTGGCCATCAGCAGTATTTTTATTGCTGAACTGCATTGCCCTGAATGTACTTTAATTTGTCCAACTTCCCACCTGTTGGCAGTCGTTAGGTTATTATGAGTAAAAGTGCTTTGAACATTCAAGTACAAGTCCTGGAGTGGACATATGTTTTCATTTCTTTTGGATCAATATGTAGGCGTAGGATTGTTGGGTTTTAGGGGAACGAATGCTTAATTTATAAGAGACTTCCAATCTGCTCTCCAAAGTGGCTATACGACCTAAAGAGATGTGTGACATCTCATGTTGCCTTGCCTCCTCACCGACAAATCTGTAATTTGGACCAATCTAAAGCTCTGTAGTGGTATCTCGTTACAGATAATGAGAATTTTTGCAACGACTAAGGTGCTGAGTAACTTTTTGGTGTTTACCTTTAATTTTTTACTAAGTAAAATAATGAGGTTATTTGCCTTCTATCTATTGAACTGAATAGTTATGTTTGTTTCAGACAGATGTTTTACATATATTTTCACCCAGTCTCGGGCTTCTCTATTTAGTTACCATTTCAGTCAAACTTTTGCAGGCCCAGAGTTTGTTGTTTTCATTTGTTTGTTTATTTGTTTGCTAGACATGGTTTCTCTGTGTAGCCCTAACTGTCCTGGAACTCACTCTGTACACCAGGCTGGCCTCAAACTCAGAGATCCTCCTACCTCTGTCTCTCGAGTGCAGAGATTAAAGGCTCATTCCACCACTGCCCTACCGGTCCAGAATTTCTAATTTTTATTAAATAAGCCATATTATCTATTTTCCTTTATTGATGCTCTCTTGCCTCAAACATGGCCTAGACACTTTCCTTGGTAGAAGTTGGCATTGTCTGAGGGCTCTGTGGTGGTCTGAATGAGAATTGCTCCCATGGGGACCTATATTTGAATGCTTGGTTCCCATTGGGTGGAACTGTTTGGGAAGGATGAGGAGGTGTGGCCTTTTTAGAGGAGGAGTGTTCCTGACTCAGGTTATCTGCAAAGCTCCTTTTCTCTGACTCATCCTTGTGGGTCAGATGTTAGTGTCTCCAGCCCTTGGCTGCCTGCTGCCATGCTCCACCAGTTTTGGTCATGGACTCCAGCCCTCTGGAAGTGTGAGGCACAAACTAAAAGCTTTCTTCTATAAGTTGCCTACATCATGGTGTTTTGTTATGGCGACATGAAAATAATTAAGATAGGCTCCATCGCTCCAAGATGACCTGATGCCCAATAACTGAGACCTGCTATTGTCTTATGTATTTTGTTCAGTTTTTAAAAGTTGTTCCAGATAGGAGGAAAGTAACAGAAATTTCCCTTTATTTTTCATGCATTTATTTGTATGTTTTGCAGCACAGAAGGTTTGTTCCCTAGGGCCCTACACATGCTATATATGATTGATGCACAAGTTACACTGCCTATCCATCTTCATTTTCTTTTACAATTTATTTTAGGGGCTAGAGATATGGTTCAGCATTTAGGAGCATTTGTTACTCTTACAAAAAACCTGGATTCAGTTCCTAGGGCCCACATGGTGGCTTACAGACATCTGTGACACCAGTTTTAGGCAATCTGATACCATCTTCTCACCTCTGAAGGCACCAGGCATGCATGTAGCACACATATGTACATACAGGCAAAACACTCACTCATACACACAACATAAAAATAATAAATCTAGCTAGGCGTGGTGGTGCATGCCTTTAATCCCAGCACTCGGGAGGCAGAGGCAGGTGGATTTCTGAGTTCAAGGCCAGCCTGGTCTACAGAGTGAGTTCCAGGACAGCCAGGGCTATACAGAGAAACCTTGTCTCGAAAAAAACAAAATAATAATAATAATAATAATAATAATAATAATAATAATAAATCTAAAGATAAATTTATTTTTCCTTAACATTTTATTTTTAAAAGTGTGTGTGTGTGTGTGTGTGTGTGTGTGTGTGTGTGTGTTCAGACTTCTTCAGAACCCAGAAGAAGGCATCAGATCTCCTGGAGCTGGAATTACAGAGGGTTTTAAGCCACTGACTTGGGTGTTGGGAATGTAACTGTGGTCCTCTGATAGAGCAGCAAGAGCTCTTAACCTCTGAGCCATCTCTATAGCCCTTTATTTTTAACTTGTAATTTTTATTTATACATATGTGTGTATGTCTGTGCGTGCATATGCCATGTGTGTGTAGGTGCCCTCAGAGACCAGAGGGTGTGTTCACACCTGGTACTAAAGTTACAGGCAGCTGTAAGCTGCCCAGTGTGAGTGCTGAGAACCAAATTTAGGTTCTCTGAGAAAACACTCATAATCTCTACGTGTGTGTGTACGTACACACACTTTTTAAATTTATACTTTTTGAGACAGGGTCTCATGTAGCCCAGGATGTCCTTAAACTCACTATGTAATTAAGCATAATGCAGATCTCTGATCCTCCTGCTGGGATAAGTGCCACCATGTCTGTTTTATGCAGTGTTGGTGATTTAACAGAGGGTCTGTGCATGCTGGACAAGCACTCTGTCAACTGAGCTACACCGTATGCCCAACTATTATATTTTAAACAAAAACAACTTTACTGTTACGGTTTGCATGCCATAACATTGTGTTCATTTTCTTTCTTTTTTTTTTTTTTTTTTTTTTTTTTTTTTTTTTTTTTTTTTTTTTTTTTTTTTTTTTTTTTTTTTTTTTTTTTTTGGTTTTTTGAGACAGGGTTTCTCTGTCTAGCCCTGGCTGTCCTGGAACTCACTTTGTAGACCAGGCTGGCCTCGAACTCAGAAATCCGCCTGCCTCTGCCTCCTGAGTGCTGGGATTAAAGGCGTGCGCCACCACGCCCGGCTCCATTGTGTTCATTTTCAACAGCCGGCTTCCCAGGGCATAGGTAGTTAGGTTATTGGTGCACCTGTCAGTCAGTCTGTCTTTTGCTTCTTCTCCTCGGTGTTTTCAGGATGTCTCTCCCTTGGATTGTGGCTCCGTTTCTCTTGGTGCACTCTGTAAAACTGGGTATTTCCTTTGGTTGCTTTAAGGAGTTTTTATTTATGTCTTATCTCTGTTTGTGTCTTAGTTAGGGTTTTATTGCTGTGAACAGACAGGCCCAGGGACTGGTCCACAGGTTAGGACTGTGGCCTAGTTTTGGTAAGCCTGTTCAACAAAGACTAAGTCATTCCTGGAGCTCAGTCCTGCTCCAGCATTGCTTGTCTTTTGCTCTCTCTGTGAGAGATCAGGCTCCTACCAACCACCAAGACAGCACCAGATTTCACAGCAGTGTTAGCATTCTACTGACCTCCAACTTTTCATGATCCCTCTGTAGGGTACTAATACAACTGAATTATAGGTGGAACATTCTCCAATACTCCATGTACTGGCTAGTTTTTGTGTCAACTTGGCACATCTGGGTTATCACAGAGAAAGGAACTTCAGTTGGGAAAGTGCCCCATGAGATCTAGCTGTGGGGTATTTTCTCAATTAGTGATCAAGGGGAAAAGGCCCCTTGTGGGTGGGACCATCTCTGGGCTGGCAGTCTTGGGTTCTATAAGAGAGCAGGCTGAGCAAGCCAGGGCGAGCAAGCCAGTAAGGAACATCCCTCCATGGCCTCTGCATCAGCTCCTGCTTCCTGACTTGCTTGAGTTCCAGTCCTGACTTCCTTCAGTGATGAACAGCAATATGGAAGTGTAAGCCCAATAGACCCTTTCCTCTCCAACTTGCTTCTTGGTCATGATGTTTGTGTAGGAATAGAAACCCTGACTAAGACACTCTACAAATGTACACCTTTCCCTAAAGTCCACATCACTGCACCAGCCACCACTCCAATTTGTTGCTGATAAAAGTCTCACAGATGAGCTGCTTCATTAGACAAGGTATTCACATGTTGCCTAGGCAGGGCTCCTTATTGCCAAACAGACAGTGAGTAACCCATTTCCAAATCCCCTGCAGTCATCTCTCTCAGACCATTTCTTGCATCAATGGTGCCAACTCATGTCCTCTAGTTCAAAGTCATAGGATAGAACTAGGTACACCAGAAATTTAGTAGGCATCTTGGATTGATTAGCAGAGGAAAAAGAATTGAACTGACAGGGTCTGGAGAGATGGCTCAGTGGTTAAGAGCACAGAATGCTTTTCCAAAAGTCCTGAGTTCAATTCCCAGAACACACCATCTGTAATGGGATCTGATGCCCTCTTCTGGTATGTCTGAAGACTGCAACAGTGTGCTCATATAAAATAAATAAATCTTTTAAAAAAAAAAAAGGAGAAGGAGGAGGAAGAGGAGAAGGAGGAGGAGGGGGAGGAGGAGGAGGAGAAGGAGGAGGAAGAGGAGGAGAAGAAGAAGAAGAAGAAGAAGAATTATTAAACTCAGAAATCCTTCGGTCCTTGATTCCCAACTGGCATACTGAGATAAAAGTAGAAGGGAGGCAAACCTAATGTAAACCTGACAGGCTTGGGCAGCCTAACAGAGGAGCACAGTATCCCCTAAAGAAAACTGCATATACCAGCCATATACCAGGGACAACCCAGAGTAAGGAGACCTAGTTCACATTCTCCCTTAGCTAAACGTTATGTACCGACTGGCTATCTTTCCCAAATTGCTTTACTAGGACATCCGGTTTCCATACACAATGCTCTAAACTTATAGGACACCTGGGTTCAATCCCCAGCCACACACCCCCACACACACACCCTATATAGTATTGCAGTGGTATCTCAAGGGAGTGCAGAGGTGTCCCCTACCAATCTCCACTGACATTTCTACAGCCTCTGTATTATTTTGAGGACTTCTTAACGCTGAAGGCTCTCCATATTCAAGACAAAACTACAGGAGTTGCCAGTCATCCCTGCGACCCTGAGGAAAGGGAACATGTCCTGTCCACTGTTGAGCCCACCTCCTGCCCAAACTAGTGACAACGCCAACCACCAAACACAATCCAAGGAGTCCTGTGGGTTATACAGAGGAGTCAAATGTCACCACCTAGAGGGCACAACATAGGCTGCACAGGACCTGGGAGAGCCAGAATTCAGATCCAAGAGACAGGAGATTCCAAATTTTCCGTAAATGTTCTTTTAAGTTAGCAGTTGACCCAAGTTTCAACTGGCTTTAGACAAGTAATTGAGCACCTCCTGCCCCAGTCTCCAGGAGAATCGTCTGGGCAACAGTCAGCTCCGACTCTGCCCTCCGCAAGGCTGCCCCCACTTCACCCCCGCTGCTGCACTACGCCTGCGCGCAGGCTCTCCCTCCGCAGCCACAGCCCCGCCCGCTACCTAAAAGCAGCCTTCCGTTGCCATGGAGCTGCGCGCCCAAACTACGCAGCCTCAGACCCACGGTGGCGGGAGGGGGGGGCAGTCGGGCCGTTAAGAGGCCATCGTCAAGGGACTTAAGGAACTGATCCTGCGGGGCCAGTGCTGAGGAACCGTCGCCGAGGATCTGTTTCTGGGAGGCGACCTAGTTACTGGGCCACTTTCTAGGGGTCATTGGTGAGGAACTGTTGCTAAGGGGCGGTCGCCTGGGACCATTCTTGAGAGGTTGCTGCTGAGGGACCACAACCGAGGAACCGTTCCTGCGGGGGTTTGCCAACAGTCCAGCCCATTCCTGGGGAATCTTTGCTGAAGTTTCATCGCTGAGTGACATCACTGGGCTGAACAGAGAGGTGGGTACTGGTGACTTCTGCCGTGGGGCTGCACTGAGGATGCGCTGAACAGGGGTGGCTTCTCTGTGTGGACGCATGGCAGTGAGTCACGTGGTTACCACAGCCTAGGAAGCGGCAGGATCAGTCCTGCAGGTGAAGAGCCAGGCATCAGTCTGAGAGGTGAAAGTTAAGAGTCACCTCCCACTGTTCCAGCCTGGCTTTAAATACAAAACCCTTCATTGCAAGTGGATAGGCCTCCTTGGCTTGATTTTCTATAAAATGATTCCCTTATCTGGGTAAAAATGCTTAGCAAAATATTCCCAAAATGAACGTCTGCTGTGGGCCAAGTAATGAGTGGACTAATAAGTAATGTGAGCTAGGTAATGAGTAGACTGCTCAGGTACTCTTTGAAGAATATTCTCTTCAGACAAATGATGCCTAACTTCTTGTGTACAATTTAAGGATTGATTATCAAACAATTATCAAAAGCCCACCCAAGCAATAAATAGAATCTTGTCTTCACCCATAACACAATACCCTCCTCTCCTGGTTAATATGAACAAACCCGTGATTCTCACTTCTACTCGTATGTAACCACACACCTTTGCTTATCATAGATTAGAAATTTATTCCGGAACAGTAGTTTTTGTTAATAGTTTGATTGTTTTTTGAGAAAGGGTTTTTCTGTATGGTCCTGGCTATCCTGGAACTTGCTCTGCAAACCAGGCTGGCCTCAAACTCAGAGATACACATACCTCTGCTTCCCGAGTGCTGGGACTAAAAGGCCTGTGCCATCACACCCAGCTTGAAGCCCTGTCTTTGAAAGAAATAAGACAAGCTTCAAGACTGACAGAATATATCTCTGTTGTGTAAAGAATACAAGTTGGGGGCACTTTGTTATAGCAACCCTGGAAAACTACTGTGACAAGTGAGAGTTTCTCTAAGGAGAGGGTCGTCCTCTCAGAAGAAAAGTTAGAACAGGCAGTACAGTGGCCCCAGAGACACCCAACGTCCCAACTCTGAACTAGTAAAAACATAATGTTCCATGGCTAAGAGGAACTGAGGTGACTCATCAGCTTCCCTTGAGATGGAAGAACTATCTTGGGTCATCTCATTGGAAGAGGGAGACAGGAGAGAGATCATCAAAGGCTACGGCAGGACGGGCTCAGCTAACACTGCATCTTTGAACATGTTAGATGAAGTCAGGTGTGTGTCAAGGGGCAAAGGCAGCTTTAGACAGAAAATGAAAAGCCAAGAAAGTAGCCACACCCTCTCTGCTTTCCAAGAAGGTGCACACAGCTCTGCTGTTGCAGGACAACCTAGTCCTAATTCATAAGGACAAGCCTCAAGGTACTGTGAGACTGAAAAGAAGAGAAAGACAAATCTAGGGTTATACCAAGTGCAGTTTGCTGCTAGGAGTTAGGGGACAGGAAGTATGTAAGTATGGGCCTGAAAAGCAGCAGACCAAATGAACCCAAGTGTGAGTCAAAAACTTGGGGTCAAAATGAAGAGTGTATTTGTGGAGTAGAGCAAAGAGCCAAACTTGCTGGGCAGTGATGGCACACGCCTTCAATTTTAGCACGTGGGAGGCAGAGGCAGGCCATCTCTGTGAGTTTGAGGCCAGCCTGGTGAGTGCTGGGGTTAAACGGAGAAACCCTATCTCAAAATAAAACCAGAGCAAACTCATTCTTTCTGTAATCTGCCTGTTTATCTTAAAATAGTATCTGTAGTAACAATTTGGGAGTTTTAGTTTCTTTAAAATACCCAGGAATAGCCGGGTGTGGTGTCGCATGCCTTTAATCCCAGCATTGGGAGGCAGAGGCAGGTGGATTTCTGAGTTCGAAGCTTGCCTGGTCTACAGAGTGAGTTCCAGGATAGCCAGGGCTATACAGAGAAACTCTGTCTCGAAAAACCAAAACCAACCAAACAAACAAACACCTACAGGAATATTTAAGAATATATTTTTTGTCTTAATCCTAGGTGTGGGGTATGGGGCTGCTTCAGACTGTCCACCATAGCTATGATTTCCCTCATGTTCTAGCAGGGGTGTGATTTTGCCAGCTGCAGATGGTTTTTGTGAGTGTATGGGTGTCTGGAATTCTGGAGACTTTTCAGAGGGTATTATATAAATGCTAGAGCCCTAATAGGTGGGTTATTGTTGGGTTGTTGGTTGGTTATTGGCTGCTGTTGGTTATTGGCTGTTGTTGACTGCTGTTAGTTGTGGTTTGATAAGCAAGCCTAAACAAAGAAGAAAGAACAAGATTTAGATATCCTAACATGAAGAGCAAACTTGCCCCAAGGAACTCAGTGCCCCTAGTCAGCAGGAAGTATTCTAATGATAGGTGGTGCTATCATTATAGCACCACCCCCTTTCCAGCCCCTAACTATATTCAGAGATCTCTTTCCTTTCCTCTCTATCTTTTCTTTCCTATCTAGTGTTAGGGGGTTGAATGGGTGGAGAAAAGAACCCACAAAGTAGCCAAAGACTGGCTACAAATATCAAAGCTGGATACCAGTGGCACACTATTGTAATCCCCAGCTTTCAGGAGATTGAGTCAGGAGGATTATGGATTCAGGGCTATATTGAGATACTGTCAAAAAAGGAAAGGCTCAACCGGGAAGTCAGGATGTCTCTGAAGCAGAATATGGCTATAAAGTCCCACATAAGACACCAATGATCTCATTAATTTATGCTATGCTGAGAAAACACACACACACACACACACACACACACACACACACACACACACACAAAACACCAGCCAGGGCTATTTGTAGAACATCGTAAGTGTGACTCAAGATGGAAGACCTTGTGTCTGGCTGGTTCCACACACACCTGTGGACACAGTGGCTCTATACCCTTGAGACCCAGATGCCCAGCCTCTGGAGTGGGGTTCTCAGCCTGCCTAACTTGGTGGGCCTTTAATAGAGTTCCTCAATGCTGTGTTGACCCACAACCATAAAATTATTTTTGTTGCTACTTCATACTTATAACCGTAATTTTACTACCATCATGAACCATAACATAAATATCTGATATGCAGCAATCGAAAGGTCCCAGACCCATGGGGTTGAGAACTACCTCTCCAAGAACAAGATAAATTTGCACTGTTTTAAGAATAATAGGAAAGCCGGGCGTGGTGGCGAACGCCTTTAATCCCAGCACTCAGGAGGCAGAGGCAGGTGGATTTCTGAGTTCGAGGCCAACCTGGTCTACAAACTGAGTTCCAGGACAGCCAGGGCTATACAGAGAAACCCTGTCTCATATAATAATAATAATAATAATAATAATAATAATAATAATAATAATAATAATAAAAATAAAAATAAAAATAATAATAGGAAAGGCAAAGAGTGTGTTCTTTTATTTTTCTTATAGAATGCTTAGCTCCTAATTAACACCCAAGCCCCAGTTCTTCAAATCTCATTCAACTGTGGAGCCTTGGAGTCTCTTTACTGTTTCCTGTCCTCACCAGTGCCTGCTAGATCTTCATGCTCTTGTGCTCCAAAGTCTGACAAACATGTAGTGACAGGACACTGTGGCTTTGCTTTGCAGTTCCCTTATTCCAGACCATGTTGAACAACTTTCCTTTCTTTCTTTTCTCTCTCTCTCTCTCTCTCTCTCTCTCTCTTTCTATTTTCCCCTTTGGTTTTTTTGAGACAGGGTTTCTCTGTGTGGCTCTGGCTGTCCTGGAACTCGATTTGTAGACCAGGCTGGCCTCGAACTCAGAGATCCACCCGCCTCTGCCTCCCTAGTCCTGGGGTTAAAGGCGTGCGCCACCATCACCCTGCTCAACATTTCTTAAGTTATAATCATGAGATGGTTTATTATTCAAATGAGGGCTCCATTAAATGACACTTGGAGAGCAGCTGTACAGACAGGGATGCTGATGAATATTGGCTCCTGTGTGTGTTGGCTGAATGCCTCTTATTATAAAACCCCTAGCATGAAGCTTCTGCCTGATGGTAACCTTTCTAAGTTATGGGTCATAGTTACCCTCTGCCCCATAGCTTTTCTCCACATCTCTTTAGGATAGCACCTATTGGAAGTTTCAAATACAAATAAATATAGGTGACTCTATCAGCATTTTCTCTCATACCTAGTATGTCTGGTGTCTTATTTAGGAACTTTGATGTCATCACCCCTCTTGGCCACTGCCTCTGTGGTGGTTTCACTTTTCATAAATGAGCTCTTAATCCACTAGAGCTGATTTTCCAGGAAAGGGTCCAGCTTCTTAACATGCCCACTTATATAAACCCAGCTCTTCTGCTGGTGAGCAATCAGATTTTGTACTAAGCAGCCTCAGTCGTTAGCAACCAATTCCTGGGCCTGTTTCTCTGTGCCTGGTACCATTGTAACTTTGTAACTTTAGAATAAATACCCGCAGAACCCCCCCCCCTTATTCCCCTTCAATACTATTGTTCTTTGTTCTTCAACTTATATTTTAAAACTCACTGGCAAGCTTCTGACCTATTTTCCTCAAGCAGCTGCACATGTACAGACTCTTGCTGAGACTCGATGCAGTTTAGAGAATCTAAAATTGACTTACTGACTGTAGGACATCTGAGTCTGTTCATTTGTTTGCTTGCTTGCATTTTCTTCCTTTTGCAATTTTTTTTCTCTTACAGAAAAGTCCAGAATCGCAAAAATAAAGGAGAAATAAGCTGGGGAGATGGTTGAACTGTTAAGAACATTCGTGGCTCTTGCAAAGAATTAAAGTTTAGTTCCTGGTGCCAATTTGAGGCCATTTACAACCACCTGTAACTCTAGTTACAGGGAATCCAAAAACCTCTTTAGCCTTTTCGAGTACACACACACACACACACACACACACACACACACACACACACACACACGCGCGCGCGCGCTAATAAGGAGAAGGATAACATGAAGTCTAGATTCCAACCACCCTTCATCAGCAAGATCAGTGCTATCTTATTCCTGTTCCAATTGGGCTAACACATTGTGAAGATAACATGTTGGTCATAATCTCATCTCTCTTTGAAAATGTTACTACGTACCTCTGTACTTATAGCCAACTCACAAAGTCATTTATTTCATCTCCCATAAATTAACAGTTATTTCTTCATAAAATCCAATATCTGTTGCCAGTTTTCAGTAACTATCCCAAGAATCTCATTCAGGGCTGTCTGCTTGAGTCAGGAGCCAAACACAATCTTCACAAGACATGTGGTTGGTTTGTCTTTGAAGACTTTGATATGAGAGGCATCCCCACCTCTCGGCTTACTCTGTGATGATTATTTGTTGAAGAAATTGGGTCATTTGATCCTTTTAGTACTTTTAAAATCTTTGTGTATGCCGGGCGTGGTGGCGCACACCTTTAATCCCAGCACTCGGGAGTCAGAGGCAGGTGGATTTCTGAGTTCGAGGCCAGCCTGGTCTACAAAGTGAGTTCCAGGACAGCCAAGGCTATACGGAGAAACTCTGTCTCGAAAAACCAAAAAAAAAAAAACCATCTCTGTGTATGTGTGTATGTGACAGAGCACATGTGTGGTTAGATTTCTCCTACCAAGTGGCCCCGGGGACTGAACTCAGATTGTCAGGCTTGGCCGCAAGCACCCTAACCTTCTGAACTGTCTCAGCAGCCCAGACCAGACATATCAGGTGAGAGTGAACAGACAGGTTTACTCTCCATTTCTGCATTTTTTTTTTTTGCTTGTTTTTTTAGAGACAGGGTTTCTCTGTGTAGCCCTGCCTGTCCTGGAACTCACTTTGTAGACTAGGCTGGCCTCGAACTCAGAAATCCACCTGCCTCTGCCTCTGCCTCCCAAGTGCTGGGATTAAAGGAGTGCATCACCACCAACAGGTCCATCTTTGTATCTTGTTTGCAACATGTATTAAACAGCCTTGACCTTTTGCAAGTTTGTAGTTTTACCTTGTTCATATTTAGTGCCTCTGTCTTCTGGATACAAAGTTTTGCCACTGTCTCCTCAGTATTTTTTTTCTTAAGCTCTAGCTTATACATTTTCTTTTTGTTTGTTTGTTTTTTGTTTTTTTTGTTTGTTTGTTTTTGTTTTTGTTTTTTTGAGACAGGGTTTCTCTGTGTAGCCCTGGCTGTCCTGGAACTCACTCTGTAGACCAGGCTGGCCTCGAACTCAGAAATCTGCCTGCCTCTGCCTCCCAAGTGCTAGTATTAAAGGCATGTGCCACCACTGCCTGGCTACTTATCCATTTTCTTTCTTTCTTTCTTTCTTTCTTTCTTTCTTTCTTTCTTTCTTTTTTTATTTTTTTTATTTTTTTTATTTTTCGAGACAGGGTTTCTCTGTGTAGCCCTGGCTGTCCTGAAACTCACTTTGTAGACCAGGCTGGCCTTGAACTCAGAAATTCGCCTGCCTCTGCCTCCTGAGTGCTGGGATTAAAGGCGTGCGCCACCACGCCCGGTCCTTATCCATTTTCTTAATGGATATTAATATACAATCATTACTTTTTTGTACTTTTGAGTCTTGTTGTGTAGTCTATGGTACTCTCAAATGTCTCCCTTCCTCAGCTTCCTGATTACTGGAACCCTGGGTACATGTCTCTGCACCCTTAAGTTATTAAGAAGCGTTAGCATTTTTTAAACTACAATCTTCTTGATATATTTTATAATAATATTTTACAGCTAATTTCTGTCTCCCAGTATGGAAGAACCTACTGTCCAGTTTTCTGATGAGGACCTTGTGGACAACTTCCCTCCCATGGATGACGGTAATAGAGGTCTTTTCCTAGCGCAGACTGTTTCAGAACACGGAAGACAGTGTATTTTCTGGAAGCCCTTTATTCCAGGGAAAGTGCATCTTCTAAATTCATTTATTTCTTGAACAGGGAATTCTGCTATTGTTTTTTAGTTGAAAAATAAGAGTGATTGAGACTTTGAATGTCGCGGTCTGTATTTTTCTAGTTTCCATTAATAAACTGATGCCAGTTTAAATCTTAATCCTTTGAATGTGACCTGTTTTCCTTTTCTGGAATGTTTTAGAATTTCTTCTAAATTTTTCTGATGATCCAAACTTTTATGAGATGTCCTTGATTTGGCATTCCTCCCTTCCAGCCTACAGACTTGACTCCCTGACCATGTTTTCTGGGTCTATAAGGACCCCTGACCCTGACCTCTCTGACCCTCCCTGACTCTGACCTTGGGTTTTTATGTTCCTCTCACCCAATTGCCTCTTTCTCATCCTCCTTGTGGTGGTAGGCTCATGATTTTTGCATTTTTTTCAGTTATTTTTCACAGAGATACAATAGGGATATGGAGTTAAACCCATAATTCTCCATGTTTTTTAAAAGTCTACAGGGATGGTCTCAAGACAATGTTCTCAAAAAAAAAAGTTTGTTTAAAAAATAGGGGTTAGAGCTGGACGTGGTGGCACACTCCTTTAATCCCAGCACTCATGAGGCAGAGGCAGGCAGATTTCTGAGTTCAAGGCCAGCCTGGTCTACAAAGTGAGTTCCAGACAGCCAGGGCTATACAGAGAAACCCTGTCTCGAACCCCCCCCCCCAAAAAAATGTGGGTTAGAAAGATATTTCAGAGGTACTGCTGTTGCAGAGAACCCAGGTTCAGTTCTCAGTATCTACATGGCAGCTCACAACTGTCTATAACTCCAGCTCCTGGGAATCTACCACCAAGTTCTGGTCACTGCAGGCACACACAAGGTGTACATGTATAGATACAGGCAAACACTTACCAAAAAATCAAAATTATGTTTTTTACTTTGTGTGTGTATGTGTAGGCCATGGGTGTGTGGAGGTCAGAGGACAACTTGTTTGAATTGGTTCTCTCCTTTGAATATGTAGGTTCTGTAACTTGAACTCGGGTCATCAGATTTGGCACGCAGGCTCTTTTACCCACTAAGCCATTTAGCTAGCCCTTAGGTTTTTTGAGAACCCTTCTATATCTACACTTACTAGAGATCCAGAGAACCTTTACCACTTCTTTCTACCCACATTTACTCTGTGTGTGTGTGTGTGTGTGTGTGTGTATGAACAAACTTGGGCCAGGCATGTTGGCACACAACTTTAATCCCATCCCAGAGTCAGAGATCTGTGGATCTCTGTGAGTCTGAGGTGAGCCTGATCTCCATAGCGAGCTCTAGAGAAGACCAGGCTACACAGTGAGAACATCTCTCTTTACTTGAGACCAGGCTACACAGTGAGAACATCTCTCTTTACTTGAGACCAGGCTACACAGTGAGAACATCTCTCTTTACTTGAGAGGCCAAATCAAGGGGAACTGATGTGAGTTCAAGACCAAGCTAGGATACAAAGTGAAACCCTGTCTCAAACAAAACCAAGTCATAAATAATGTAAAAACCGAGTCCAGCTTGGTCCAGCTTGGTGGAAACATCTTTGAAACTCCAGCTGAGGCAGGAGGACAGGGGCAAGGGCAAGGCTAGCAGCATAAGCTACAAATATCTTATCTAAGAGAAAAAAGGAAAGTTGAAATACTTCTAAAAAGCAATAATGAACTTGCAATAGTATCCAGATCAACAGAGAACAGTCACAGCACCGTACATGTCCTGTGGCCACCACAAACTCCACCAAACAGTGAAAATAAAAAGGAAAGCAGGGGTTGGGGATTTATCTCAGTGGTAGAGCACTTGCCTAGCAAGGCCCTGGGTTCAGTCCTCAGCTCTAGGGGGGGAAGAAAAAAAAAAGAAAAGAAAAGGGAAAGCAGCCGGGCGTAGTGGCGCACGCTTTTAATCCCAGCACTCGGGAAGCAGAGGCAGGCGGATTTCTGAGTTCAAGGCCAGCCTGGTCTGCAAAGTGAGTTCCAGTACAGCCAGGGCTATACAGAGAAACCCTGTCTCAAAAAACCAAAAAAAAAAAAAAAAGAAAAGGGAAAGCAAAGTGTTGGTATTACCATGGAAACTGTCTAATGGCGACTGAGGATGCCCAAAGTTCCCTGGATACGTGTGTGTATACTCTCTCTCTCTCTCTCTCTCTCTCTCTCTCTCTCTCTCTTTTAAGTATTTTTATCTTTTGACAATATTGTTTTGTTTTGTATTTTGAGGCAGGGCCTCACATAGTCCAGAATGGCCTCAGACTTCCTAGACCTGACTTGGAATCCAGCTTCTGCTTTTATCCTTTCTGCGCTGGAAGCGTTGGCCTGAGCCACCATACATAGCTGACTATGGATTGGCTCTTTGTTGTTTCTGTTTTGTTTTGACTGTTCCCTTGATTTCTAGAAAGAGTCCAGCTGGAGGATCTGGAGTTTGAGATAGAACGGCCTCCTGAGAGACTAGAGGATGATGGTGGCCACAGGTAACTCACCGAGATGCATGGAAATTCCTCCTTTGAAGGAAGGCTGCATGTCTAGTGGGCTGTGGAGCTGCGGGGTGGAGAGCTGAGCATTAGGGTTTGTGTGTGAAGCAAGTGCTATCTTTTTATGTCAAGTTCAGCGAAAAAGGAGAGCGAGGGTGCCGGGAAAATGAGGAAGACAACCACTAAAGACCGAGTCCAGGCGTTTCATCTTCGAAAGAACTTGAACCTCCTAGACAAGATGCATGAGGAAAAGGACGTGTTCATCCAGAAGACCAAGTGAGCCCAGTGCTGAAAACCTGTGGCTGGCCATACCTTCTGTGGCACAGCATCTGTGTGGGAGGTCCCGCCTTTTCTCTTTCTTTCTTTCTTTCTTTCTTTCTTTCTTTCTTTCTTTCTTTCTTTCTTTCTTTCTTATATGTAAGCACACATCAGATCTCATTATGGATGGTTGTGAGCCACCATGTGGTTGCTGGGATTTGAGCTCACGACCTTTGGAAGAGCAGTCAGTGCTCTTAACCGCTGAGCCATCTCTCCAGCCCCCCACCCCCCTGCCTTTTGTTTTCTTGAGAGCTCTGTGCAGGAGAGTCTTTACAGGGAGCAACCTCACAAGCCTGAACAGATGGGGAGCGCTCCACCTCCTTTCCCTCTCCCTCAGTCCAGACAACTAAGGTGCTCCTGGGTCCTGCTGGGGCTTCCATGAACATCTGCACATTTCAGGTGTGACTGAGGTTATTCTTGGTGGATAACCTGCTACTTCTCAGGGCCCTGCTGGCCTTGGCTCCCTGGCACTTGGCCTGCCAGCATAGTCAGCTGAATACTGAGTGTGTCCCCAACACACAGGAAAGTTGGACACTAATAGGAGGCGACTGTCCCCTCACGCCACCCCTAGATCATTGTGGTCAGCTTTCCTCACTCTTATTTCAGCATCTCTGAAAAACAAAAGTATCTTTCTTCATGATATCAGCACCTGATGTCATGTGGGTATAGGATTTTACCCAACAGCAATGGCATGTTGCACTGTCCTGACATCCTTTGGGTGTCCTTTAGAACTCATGCTCTGGGTTGTGTTCAGTCACTTCCCGCTGAGGTGAAAGTCAAATAGCAGGAGTGAGCCTTTCATCCAGGCCTACACAGGGAACTACTCTGGTCTGTGTGGCGGCATGCTGATGAAGAGCTGTAGCCATGTGTAGCTGCATGCTCCTCAGGCCTGTGCTTATACAGATTCACATTAACTGTGTTTCCCTTGGTTTCCTAGACATATCATCTTTGGGAAAAATTTACATGATTAGCCCCTTTGGTGGGGTTTTTAGAAAATACCCCAGTCCTGTAACTTGATAAAGTCAGAGACCCCTAGAAAAACAAAGTGTTATTAGTCCTTGGCCTGGACCTTAGGCTTTCTCCCTCCTCTGCCCCCACTGGCCCCTTCTGAGGCTAGAACCTTAGGAAAACATTATGCCAATTCTTATTTCAATGTTCTAGAGGGGAGCTGCGTATCTGTCGTCAGAGGATGGACCTCCTCAACAAGCAGCAGGAAAGCTTGGCAGCTGAGATCGCCAAAGAAAAAGAAGCCAACAACATGTAGGTCATCCTGTGGCCTACAAGGAAGTTGGGCAGCCAAGTGTGACCATGATGGCCAAGACAGTGTCATATCTCAGAGGCTCATTCACTCATTCAACAAAGAATAGTGTTAAGTTCCATCTGTGTTCAGATAGTTAAGAGGCAAATAGCATCTCTCCAGGTGACAAACAGACAATATAACACAAAGAAGAAATGTCAGTCTAGGAGCTGGCTCAGTTGGTGAAATACTTGTTACCCAGGAGTGAGAGCCTGCATCTGACCCCAGCACCCATGTGCAGAGCAGTGCAGAGCATACCAATCATCCCAACACAGGAGAAGCAGAGACAGGAAGGTCCAGAGGTCTGACTGGCTGGTGAGACTAGCAAAATCTGTGAGTTCCAGACTCGGTAACAGAGGCTGTCTCAAAAGAATAAGGCAGAGAATGATCCAGGAAGATATCTGATGTTGGTGTCTCAGCACATGCTGTACATACGTGACAGTGCACATGCATATACACACACATGGACATGCGCACGCAAGGCCTCAAAGGAAAGAACAGAAATGCTAGTATAGGATGCTGCGATGGGGAAGAGACAAGGCTGCGTCCATGAAGCTCGTGAAGTGGAAGTTGTAGTGTTGTTGGTCACTGGTGGAAAGGGCTTCTTTGTAGAGTGTTTATATCTGTTGACTTATTTATTTAGAGACAGACTCTAACTCTGAAGTCTATCCTATCCCCAAATTCACAGTCCTCTGCCTCACAAACCCCAAGTGCTAGGCTCACAAGACTGAGCCACCACACCTGGCTCTTTGTGGGGTTAAAAATCTCATCTGAGCCGGGCGTGGTGGTGCACACCTTTAATCCCAGCACTCAGGAGGCAGAGGCAGGCGAATTTCTGAGTTCGAGGCCAGCCTGGTCTACAAAGTGAGTTCCAGGACAGCCAGGGCTATACAGAGAAGCCCTGTCTTGAAAAAACAAAACAAAACAAAACAAAAAAAATTCTCATCTGATTCTGTGGATCAGCAGCTCAGTGTCCACAAATGATGAGTCGATGAGTTATGGGAAATGTGCCCACCAGCACTACACACATGCAGGAGCACTTCATCCATGTCCTGTGCTCTCAGGCACTTCTCAAAGACAAGACCTTCCGGCTTTCCCTCCAAACATGTTACTGCTGAGAGGAGGTCTCTGCTCACCCTGCATAAAGTCTTGCATCTGGTATGATTGGGCCTCAACAACAGCAGACGGCACACTAAGAGCTGGATGCTAGGAAAGAAGGGACAGAGTGAAGACTCAGAGTAGTTCTCAGGGAAGGCCTGACAAGTAGGACTTTGGCTTCTAGTTTCCTAAGAAAAAGCGAGAGGCCAATATCAAGAGTACATGAGTGGAGATAAAACAAAACCGCACCCAGCCAACCTCCGACCGCCACAGGCCCCAGATAGGGCCCTACCTTGGTCCTACTTTGGCCAGCTGGAAATGGGTGTAGGAAGCACCTTACTTGATAGCACAGGATCTTACCTCTGGTCATCTGCTTCTGATGGACTTCCTCCTGAGTGAGGGATGGCCAAGGGAAAGCACCAGGCTGTCCTCAGCTTTATCAGTAAGGCCACTGTGCTGACCTGCGGTCCATCCTCTATTCTGTTGCTGTTCTCCAGGGCTGCTATTGGCCGTCTCCAGGCTGCATCCAGGTGCCTGCAAGCAGAGCTAGAGAACGAGAAAGATCTGCAGTCCAAAATCACAGCCATGCTGAAGGACAGTGAGTAAGTTTGCAAGAGCCTGAAAGACAGGCTTTGTAAGTTAGCACCTGGCTAACTTACACAGGACACAGACCTCAGAGCAGTTTGTGGGACAGTTCCTAATTTGAGTATAAAGGATAATTTGCTTTTCACTTTCTAGATGCTTAGGAATTAATGAAAAGGTGACATGTTAAAGCAGCTGAAAGGAAAACTTTCTACACTAAGTTTTTTTTTCAGTCTCCTCACTTTTGTTTATAATCTTAGTAACTAAAACAACAAATGTTCCATTTTCACAAGGAATGCCATGTGGCACATTGAGATCCAGAAGGGGCAATTTGAGGATGTCCGGAAGCACCATGAAGAAGAGGCAGAAGCTAGACAGAGGGCCCTTGAGGTGCACTCAGCTCAGCAGCTTCAAAGGGAAAAAGAAGCCATGGAGAAGTCAGAAAGGAACCGCCTGCTGAGGGCCAGGTAAGTGCCACCCAGACCCGGCCATAGCCAGTTCCTTCATGTTCTACACCTAGTCTTTCTAGAACCAGCTCACAGTTCCCTCTCTTTGCATCTGTGCCATGGGTCCTGCAATGGCTCCATGTTACATGCCCACAGTCACCATTGACCTGCACCATCAGAACCTTCCTTCTGCATATTCCTTTATCCCTTCCAGCTGTGCTGTTCTCTGGCTCCATCACACATCTGGATACCCCTTTGCCTACACAAGCCTCAGAGAGCACTGAGTCCGCTTAACCACCAACCCCCAGGGACTTCAGGGCTACTGGATTCTGCTCTCTCAAGATAGAAGCCTATCCATGCACCTTCACACTGTCAGCTTTTATAGAGGTGATCAGCACCTAAGGCTCCTATAGCTCTGTAATCGCCAGGAATGCCTGCATACATCCCTATTGAAAGTGCACATTTCGCCAGGCATAGTGGCACACACCTCTTATCTCTTTATGCCACCATCTTTGCTGGGCTCTTCTCCTGCCAGATTCCTGCCCAGCCTGGGTCAAACCCTGTTTTTGGTGACTTCGTCACACCAAAGGTCCCAGCTGCACTTTAATATCTGTGACAGGCAAGTATATGTGACACTTATTCCTGTTTCTGCTTGTGTCACTGCAGGAAATCTTTGCATACACAAAAGGAGCTGGGGCTGAGACATCAGAAGCTAGTGGAAGATGCCCAAAGAAACCACAGAATCGCAGTGAAGTTTCTGAAGGCCTCTCTGGGAAGGTGGGTTCTCAACTTAAATCTTTCTTCCATCAATGCCCTTGGGGAATACAGGAATATGGGTTCCTAGATTTCCTTTGAAATCCTCTAATTAAGTCATTAACTAATTATCAAAAACAAATATATCTGCAGTTTTATTTTAAGAAGCTATTTGTAGGGCTGGTGAGATGGCTCAGTGGGTAAGAGCACCCAACCGCTCTTCCAAAGGTCCTAAGTTCAAATCCCAGCAACCACGTGGTGGCTCACAACCATCTGTAACGAGATCTGACTCCCTCTTCTGGAGAGTCTGAAGACAGCTACTTACAGTACTTACATATAATAAATAATAAATAAACCTTTAAAAAAAAAAGAAGAAGAAGCTATTTGTATTTGCAAGAGGAGCATGAGACACAATGAAACCCTAGAGTGTAGAGAACATCTCAGCTACGGATCTTACGGGCACAGCCCTGAGAGAGAGCCTATCCATGCACCTTCACACTGTCAGCTTTTATAGAGGTAATCAGCACCTAAGGCTCCTATAGCTCTGTAATCGCCAGCAGTGCCTGCATACATCCCTATTGAAAGTGCACATTTCGCCAGGTATAGTGGCACACACCTTCAATTCCAGCACTCAGGAGACAGAGGCAGGTTGATCTCTGAGTTTGGGACCAGCCTGGTCTACATAGCAAGTTCCAGAACAGGTGGAGATGCATAGAGAAACCCTGACACAAAAGAGACAAACAAAAGTAAAAAATAAATAAAATGCACATTACTGCAGAGTTCGTGAGCGAGAGCAGAAGGAAGAGATGGAGTCACACAAGCGCATGCAACGACGCATGGATGCTGTGCTGGCCCTGAAGAACAACATCACTGCCAATCGGGTAGGTGGAGCCTCCCCTCTAGGCTGCCTGGGCCCCAACACCAGCCTCTCCAGGACATCTAACCAACTGGCTACCTACCCCCTGGGTCTTGCTCTTGGGAACCAGAATTCTTCTATCCTTGGGCTCCGGCCATGAGCCTGCCAGCCTACTCAGCCTGAAGGTTTACCACACCACTACCACAGACTTCCTAGCTGGACTGCAGACAGGAACCATGATCCAGCAGAAAGAGAACAATTTAGCACTGTTCTGAGAGGGCCTCATCTCGGTGGAACAGTAGTCACAGGGCCCAGGGCAGTGTGAGGGCCAGCACGAGGGCTCAGACCTGGGTTAGGAAAGAGTGGGCCACATCATGACAATTCAGGGAATGGTAACCACTAGGAGAGGGCCAACATGCACACCACTGCACAGAGTCAACATGCACACCACTGCACAGAATCATCATGCACACAGCTGCACAGAGTCAACATGCACACAGCTGCACAGAGACAACATGCACACCACTGCACAGAATTCTAGACCCAGGGGCCGGGCCCAGGGCTGTGTGTTAGGTGAGAAACACAAGGAAAACTATGGGTGTTGAACTGCCTACTATGGGACCCACATGCTTCAGCACTGATTTAAAAACATCCATTCAAAGAAAATATATGAATATGAGTATATGCAAGTTGTGTGTGTGTGTATCATATGCTGATACTGTGACTTTAGAGCTCCCTATTTCCAGGAAACACTAAAAAAGTTCCAAGCATGGGGCCAAACCAGGGCAGATCTTGCTAAGCAGAAGGCCCTTACAGAGAAAGAAATGATCCTAGCCCAAGGTGGAGATGCCTTCAAGTACCTTTTCCATCAACGCAAGCACCAGGAACTAGAAGCTCAGAAGCGGTGAGACACCTGTCTGGGAAGTGGGCACAGAGAGAGCCGAAAGGCTCAGCACGCATCACCTGATAGTAACAAAGCTCACTCCTCCCCAGACTTTTCCTGGAAAGCCCATGTGGGTTGTGGGAGAGGACCGCAGCATCCCCTCCCCAACTCCCAAGAAAAGTCTCTGCCACTTGGGGGCTTTATGTAGAGGCCCTTGGTGGGGATATGACACAGCTTTCCTCATTTCTCTTGGCTTCCTGAACTCCTGTGACCACCTCCACCCTGGGTGTTTGCCTGGGGCTCATTTCTCACAAATCATCCTTCTGCTTCATTCTTTGGTCTCCCCCAGGCTTGGTCCCACAGAGATTCCAAAGGGGCCTGCCTCACATCTGGATTTTTCCACCTTGCAGACACCAGCTTCTCGGTGTCTCTGCCTAAAGCTATCTCATTCTGAAGGGCCAAGCCCTTTCTCCCAAGTCCCTCTTCCCTGCTGGTGACTGCATAGGATCTGCTTGGATATTGCCTGCTAGCTTTCTTGCCACAGGGCATCCTCCAATTCATAAAGTCTCACAAATATGCAACACACACACTCTACAATGGCTACCAGAATTTTGATGTGTCCTGTCAGTCTGCCCATGTGTGTTTGGTATATATCGTTTGCCTGAGTGGTGCCCCCCCCCCATGGCTATAAAAAAATCAGAGACTGAGTGAGAGGTCACTGGGCCTCATGTTGCCCTGCTTTTTGTATCATCAAGGACTCCTCAGCAGCCAGTCTATAAACTAGGGTGAGGAGGCTCGTGAGGGTTTGCTGTAGACTTGTAGACTGGGCTAAGTGAGACACTTCAAAACTAGACAGATGAAGGCTGGGCGTGGTGGCGCACGCCTTTAATCCCAGCACTCGGGAGGCAGAGGCAGGCGGATTTCTGAGTTCGAGGCCAGCCTGGTCTACAAAGTGAGTTCCAGGACAGCCAGGGCTATACAGAGAAACCCTGTCTCGAAAAACAAAACAAAACAAAACAAAAAACCCAAAAAAAACAAAACTAGACAGATGAAATGCAGAGCTGGACAGGGCAGGGAGGGTTAAGGTGAGGAGAGAGTTGAAGTGACACCTCCAGCCACCTTGCCCTTATGAAGTTTATCTGTTCTACTGTCCACGGAGCATAGAGCTTGCCCAAGACAGGGTATCCATACCCCACATCCGTCCTAGGCTGGACCTGAGCTCTTGGCTTCCCAGAGAGCTAAGAGTACCATACATAACCCTAGTAGAGACTGAGTGCCCAGGTTGCAGGTGCTGCACCGGCTCTTATCTGAGAAGTGCCTCCCACAGGGCTTTTGAAGAGGAGCAGAAAGTACGGAAGCAGGAGATTGTAAGTCGGATTTTGAAAGAGGAAGCTGAGGAAGAGCAAAGGAAAAGGAGACAGCATCAGCCCTCCCAACCTATAAACCGCCGGACTCTGAGAGACAAGACCTGGAAGTACATCTCTGACTTTTGTGAAGGGAAGAGTGTGCTGACCAGCCAGCAGGTTTGTAGGAAGCTACAGGTATGTTTCAAGCTGAGGTCAGACTCTTGACACTGCAGGTGGGAGGGCCTAAGGTTCAGCCTGGAAGAGGAGGCTGTTCCCTGTCCCCAGAGCCATGGCCCTGTGAGGCCCACCAGCGTCATCTTCTCCCTCATGTAAGTTCCTCACATTGGCCAACGGTACTACTGCAGCCCTACAGAGCTGCCTGTCTGTGAGACAGGGGAAAGTCCCTCCTCCATTCCTGCATACAATGTGGAGGCACCCTCATGTAGAAGGATGTGTGTAGCCAGTCCATACACATGGTATCACACCACTGCCAGGTGTTCCTAGTGTCCCTGAATGCTGAATATTATGCTCACTCACACTAAAGGCCTGATCTGAAACATTGCCTACATAGTCAACATCCCGAGCTGGGAGATTTGTTTCTACCTTTCCTCTCCTTGAGGGTGTGGTGTAAGGATATTGGCTGTCCCGTAACCTGTTGCCCTGCACCCTACATGAGCCCCGTTCTCGGGCTGCCTGGTCTTTGGCCTCTGGAGCATTTTCCTTTCTGTTTCAGTGACATACCACAGTCTGTTTTCTGTTTATCTCTGGGCCAGGTGAGGCCTCTATCTCTCAGCCACTTCCACCGTGGGGCCCATCAGTTCTTTGCAACTGTCCTTCCTTGGGGGCACATTCTACATACTTTCTGAAACCTCTGTTCTGAGTGGCCTTCCCTGTCACATTTCTAATGTTCCTGCCCCACAGCTTTAATCTATGCTACTGGGAACACAACCCAGGGTTCACAGGGTTACCTCCAGGAGGGAAGGCCCTGGTTTCCTGGAGCCGTCAAACAAGTCCTGATCCCCACCCCCAACCCCCACCGCTCCAACAAACCCAGGACAGCCGGTTTTTCTGAGTTTTCACAGGCCTTTTCCCAGGGTTGGTGTGCGGTCCCTCACGAAAATTCAGCACATTGAGCATGGCTGCCGTAGAAGAAAGAAACAGTAGAGAAAATAACAAGCATCCACGACTCACACTAATTTCCCATGAACAAGACTTTGCAGTGGTCTCTGCTGAACACTATAGGAAGGCATTTGGTAATCCAGGGACGTGTGTTGTGTTTTAAATGGAAAAGTTACACAGATTTATGAGTCTACAATTGTCTCTGTAAAGAAAAACAGAACTGGAAGAACCATGTGAGGTTGTCAGGCCGAGCCTCCAGCAGGCATTCACAGGGAGCTGGGGGGAGGAGTGGGGGGTGTATTTCTACTATCAGGCTCCACACACTGCGATGAGCGTGCACTGACCGGCTCAGCTGCACACAGCACACAGTCCATTCTGTAATGCATTGCTCTTCTGCTGGCAGGAGCATGAGCTGCTATTATACCCCAAGACTGTGTGTGTAATAAAAGCCATCTCTAATGAGTCTGTTCAAGTGGACCTGGGAAGCATCAGTACAGAGGACGAGGTACTGGCTGAACCAGATATCCCAGGGCTTTGGAACAAAAAAGAGTCATACCAGGTAACAGCTTTCCTCCATCAGGTCCCCGGCAGGGCGGTCACCCTGAGCCACATTGAGATTCCAGATTCCCAGATGTGATTGCCCACATTCATGCCCACTCTGTACCTGCCACTGCCTCCTCCAAACTCTAGGTCCTTCTCCCCTTTCCATAATCTCTAAGAGAAATGGCCTGTGTCAGGCGGTGGTGGCGCATGCCTCCAATAGAGGCAGCAGCAGACAGATCTCTGAGTTCAAGTCCAAACTGGTCTACAAAGCGAGTTCTAGTACACAGAGAAACCCTGTCTCAAAAAAACCAAGACAGACAGAGAGACAGAGACAGAAAGAAGAGCTGGGATGTGCATGATGATCCCACACTTTTAGACTCTTCTTACTGGGGCGCTGGGTTCAGCCACGTACTGCTGCACATAGCCTGGAGCAACAGAGGTACTGGAAGGGTCCCAAGCCGGGCTTGTGTTGCTCTGCTTACTACTGAGAAAACACTCCTTTCTAAAAAGTATTTTCTTTTTACTGTGCATGTACCCACAGGCACTCATGGAGGCCAGAGGGATCAGGTGTTTACATGTAGCTAGATCACAAGTAGTTTTAAGCTGCCAGATATAGGTGCTAGGAATCAAACTAGGGTTTTCTGGAAGAGCAGCTATGCAGTTTTAACTGCTGAGACATCTCTCTGGTCCAAGAAAACTTACTTCTATAAAAATCCATGAGTTAATACTTGCTTTAATGGCCCTTTTCAAGAAACACACCTCACAGAATGCTGGTTCTCTGGATTACAGTTTACAAGAGGTGCAGGCTTATATACAGCCCCATCCCTAAGCAGAATCCTCTCAGCTTCTGTAAACATTAGTTAGCATCACTACCAGAGCAAAGAGATTTTATTCTCCTGCTTCTAGGGAAAAAGTGAAGAAGGCAGGCTGGGTTAGCCATTCTGTTTAAATTCAGCGGAAAGGTGGTGGGCCTAGGCAGGCATCAGGCACTCTCCACCCTGGAAAATCAGGGAGAAATCCAACCAGTGGCCTGGATGCCCAGGGTCTTCAGGTAGACTTCACACAGATGTCAAAAGGAAAATTTTAGACCCATCTTGGATTACACTTTTTCCAATTGCTAACATTAGTTAGTAAGGTTGCCTGATTTGCACTAATATTGCCATTCAAGAAAACTGTGACCTGCAGAATTCCCCAAGTCTTCCTTTGTCCTGACTTAATAATCTAGAACCATAGTTTCTGCTGTTACTGCTCAGGGAGTCTTACATATTTCTGCTTTTCTCTCTTTCTGTCTCTTCCTCTCTGTGTCTCTTTCCCTGTCTCTCCCCCTCTGTGTGTGTCTCTCTCTGTCTTTGTCACTGTGTCTCTGTCCATCTCTGTCTCTGCCACTCTCTGCTTCTGTGTGTCTCTCTCTGTCTGTGTGTCTTCTTCTGTTTTTGTTTCTGTGTGTCTCTGTCTTTCTGTGTGTGTCTCTGTCTCTGTGTCTCTGTTTCTGTCTCTCTGTCTCTGTGTGTGTTTCTTCCTCTCTTTGTCTGGTATCTGTCTCTGTGTGTGTCTCTCTGTGTCTTTTTGTGTATGTCACTGTTATCTCTGTCTCTATCTGTCTCTGTGTGTGTGTCTCTCTCTGTCTCTATCTCTATCTGTCTCTGTGTGTGTGTCTCTCTCTGTCTCTGTCTCTCTCACGATGGGATCCTTATGCAGTCTCCTGGGTGCAAGCTCTCCTTCTTTGCCAGGTTAGGTCCTGCACTTTGTTCACAATGAGGCTTTGAACAAACATGGACCTCTGTCTGTTTGAACTCAAGGTGCCCAAGGAAGACATGGAACGAAAACCTATGGGTGGAAGTAAGATGGAAAAGGATATCCTGGCTCGGACTATGGAGCAGCTGCGCAGTGGGGTGGTTCAAAAGCAGGTGGTATCTGGTCGGGAGTTCAAGGGCCGCCCATTCAACAGCAAGCCTGAGGTCATCCACTTCAAGGTGAGCCTTGAGGGGTGGACAGCAAAGCAAGCCTGTTGTCACTCTCCTGCCTCAGATGCTGTTTCCACCATGGGAAACCCAGACAAGTCTTTAGCTTTGGGGCTGGTATGCAGGGCTGGGTTAACAGGAAGCACCTGGGTACTCCGTACGTAATAGGGGCCTGGACTTCGGAGAAGGAAAATAACAGGATAATTACCTGTTAGGCAGGCCCCTTATGCTTGGCAAATTCCACCTTCTCATGAGGTACCCCAAGGACCCACCACCAGCTAGCTAGTATTAGCATTTACAGAAGGGCAGACTAAGATACACAGCCGGTGCTTCTGTCCTCCCCCACCCAACCAGTCCCCCATAAAACTCATATCCTGCTGAGGAGAAAATTCTCATGAAGTAGGCCCTTCCCTGTCCTTCTCAGACCTCAAGGTGGACATCATGACCCAAGGGAAACCTTTTCTACCTCAGGATTCTTTTTTTTTTTTTTTTTAAGATTTATTTATTTATTTATTTATTTCCCTTGTTCCGGTCAACCCCGCTCGCTCTGCTCGACCCCGCTCGCTCCGGCCAGCCCCACTTGCTCCCAGCCACCCCTGTACGGCCCCCGCTTGTTCCAGCCAGCCCCGCTCGCTCCGATCGGCTCCGCTTGCTCCAGTTTGGCCCCGCTCGTTCCGGCTGTCCCCGTTTGGCCCCACTCGCTGCGGCCCTGCTAGCTCCGTCGTCCCCGCTTGCTCCAGCCGTCCCGTTCGGCTCTGCTCGCTCCGGACAGCCTGGCTTGCTCCGGTTGGTCTCTCCGGTCCAAGGATTCATTTCTTATTATTCTTCATAAGTACGCTGTAGCTGACTTCAGACGCACCAGAGGAGGGTGTCAGATCTTGTTACGGGTGGCTGTAAGCCACCATGTGGTTTCTGGGATTTGAACTCATCACCTTCGGAAGAGCAGTCGGGTGCTCTAACCCGCTGAGCCATCTCACCAGCCCTCTACCTCAGGATTCTTAACCTCTCCTGGGTCAGCATCAGGGTAGAGCCCTCTTCCCATGACCATTTCTTGAATCTTTCTGGGGGGGCTGCCGTCTATCTCTGCAGGACTTTGATATTGGCAAAGTGTACAAGAAGAAAATAACGTTGATCAATGCTACTTACACAATCAACTATTGCAAGCTGGTGGGTGTGGAGGAGAACCTGAAGGACTTCATCCACATTGAGTAAGTCTTTCGGAGTCTGGGCATGAGACCATGAGCCAGCTTGCCTTAAAGAACTGGAGAGGTCACAGAGACCAGCCCAGTTCCTCTGAACACATGACCAAGCTTTCAGAGGGGCCGACTAAGTCTTCTAACACGGTGTGTTGGGTTTGGCTATGAAGGAGTCCCCATTGGCAGCTGGAATGTTCTCTCACATTTCAAGTCGGCTCTTCTGAACCATAATTTACTTTTTCTTTTTGTGCTAGTGTTTCAGTTTTCTTCTTCTTCCTCTCAGACTCTCCTAGTGGACATGCCGTCACTTCTCTGCTGGCTTTTTAGCTGTGTGCTTCGTGGTTCCCTCCCTTTGATGCTTCTCCATCCCACACCACCACTACCCCCTCCTACCTTGCTGCTTCTCCATCCCACACCACCACTACCCCCTCCTACCTTGCTGCTTCTCCATCCCACACCACCACTACCCCCTCCTACCTTGCTGCTTCTCCATCCCACA
>LR749639.1:777402-824069 GCA_902729485.2 Mus minutoides | reverse complement strand
CTAACCTGTATTCATCATGTAGTCCAGGCTGCTCTCAAACCTTCAATCCTCCTGCCTCAGTTCCGAAATAGCTGACACTAGAGTTGTGTTTCACAGTATCCATATTATAGGCAGGTCAGTTCATATCTCAGGCCACCTAACAGCTACATCTGTTACTGTGTGTGATATGCAATTTCCAAAATGGGGACTCCTCTGTGCAGGGTGGAAAAATTATTTTATTTGCCTGAGGTATTTGTCATCTCAGAGGTTTACAGCCTCCATCTGCTAACCTAGACCTCGTCCTGGGAGCATCTAGCCTTGGTACAGTCTTATCTAAGCCTAGAATATTTTTGGCCTGAGACGTAGAGCTGAATAAGCTCACTCTTTCTAGCTCTTTCTGAACTCTGGATAGCTGGTCAACTCTGCTCTGCACTGACTGATTCAAACTGGCTTCTCTCAGCGACTGACTGAATTGCTCTGCTTGGCCTCATACTAACTTTGGCAATATGTCCTTATCTTCTGGCTCCTTCTGATTCTCTGGCAAGTTCTCTTGTTCTCTCTCTGTCTCTCTTTCTCTCTTTCTCTCTCTTTTTCCAACCTGTCTCTGTACAACTATCCTGGTAAAACTTTGATCTCCCCTCCTCTCTTTCTACACTGCTGTCTCTTAAGTAGTCTATCTTTCTCTCTGTTCTGGTGAGAGTTGGGCATATCCTATTCTGTCAAAACTTTTTCTGGTTCATCACTTTGCCTCTCAAATAGACATCACTTTCAAACATGGTTACTTCCTCTACAAACTAACTTTACTAATTCCTAATTTCATAGGAATTAAAGGTGTATACTAAGGGTGAGTCTGTATTCCAGCCAGAGTAGCCATGTTCCTGGATTAAAATCCCTCTACACCAAGGCTCCCTTTTAAGATGTCTTCATGAGGCTGCTCCCGGGGGAATACATTGCTTTATCGTTTCTCTATGGGCAACACTGGCTGACAGAGCTCTGATAAGTACTTCCTACCTGAGAGGTGCTGTCCTCCTGGGAACTGAGTGGAAGTGGCCAGTAAGATCTTTGGTTCTCTTCCCTCTTTCTGGAAATTTGTAGAATCTCCTAGCTATCTGCAAAGTGCTTGCATGGAGAGAATATTGCTAAAAATTGTTTATTTTACCCACCATGTTCATTTGAGACCTGAGAGCTTCTCTGTCTTTTAGCATGATGAGTCACTTGCTTCTGTTAGCCTGTATGATTTCTGAAGAGTGTATAGAAGACTCGGGTTAGGTGGTTACCACAAAGCCCTCCTTCCCAGGCCTGGATCAAAGATTCTCTATTCTCTCCATTTCTGTCTTCTGATTTCTTCCTTCCTTCCTTCCTTCCTTCCTTCCTTCCTTCCTTCCTTTCTTTCTTTCTTTCTTTCTTTCTTTCTTTCTTTCTTTTTGGTTTTTCGAGACAGGGTTTCTCTGTATAGCCCTGGCTGTCCTGGAACTCACTCTGTAGACCAGGCTGGCCTCGAACTCAGAAATCCACCTGCCTCTGCCTCCCAAGTGCTGGGATTAAAGGCGTGGGCCACCACTGCCCAGCTGCCTTCTGATTTCTTTTGCTGTTGTAGCTGTGTCTGTCTAGAGTGTTCCTGGCCCTGTGTCCTGGAGCCCCTACTTGAGCATGCCCGAATCATTTGATTCTCTTTAGATTCATTATACATCTTGGATCTGAGGTTCATATCTCTGAGCAGCTCTAGAAATGTCTTATTCCTAGCCGACAAATATCATCTCTCCCTGTTTGTTACCTCTCCCCATGACTCTCTGCCCTGTTCCCCATGCAGAACCTTCGCCTTCACATTCCAGCCTCCCTGTCCTTACAGCACCTGCTTCACACTCTCTGCCTATTCGGGGAGTGTATGTGATGTCCCCAGCTTACTGGTCTTTTCAGCTGTGTCTAGCTGGCTGCAGAAACTGCTGACTGTGTGTCTTGTTTCAGTACTTTCTCGTTTCTAAAAATTCCTAGTCCTTTTTCAGATGAGCTGGCATTTCTTAACAGTGTCCTTTTCTTTCCTCCTGCCCAAAACTCTGTATCTTTATGACTTTCTTATTTTACCACATGCCTTTTAGAAGCTCCACTCAATCATGCAATGGTGTCAATAGTTTGTCGTGCATGTTCTTAAGAGTTTGGCCCTGCTTCTCACTGCATTGGTTCATGAACATTCCACATGTACATAGCCTTGGATTCTTAACACTTTGTCTGTAGGTGAGGGCCCAGGGACCTCCCTGTCTCTGCCTCCCCCACCTTCCCCCCCACCCCCCTACCCCCCCACCCCACTGCGAATACAGCTCACATCACCACACCTGGATTTTTTCTAGAGTTCTGGGAATTGAACTCTGGTCCTCATGCTTATATAGCAAATAGTTTACTAAGATACTTCTCCAGTACACAGAGACACATTTTTTTTGTTGTTGTTTGTTTGTTTTGTTTTTGTTTTTTCGAGACAGGGTTTCTCTGTATAGCCCTGGCTGTCCTGGAACTCACTCTGTAGACCAGGCTGGCCTCGAACTCAGAAATCCACCTGCCTCTGCCTCCCAAGTGCTGGGATTAAAGGCATGCGCCACCACGCCCGGTGAGACACATTTTTATATTAAGTTTTGTGTATGTCCAAGCCATGCAAATTATGTAAAATCCAGCATTGTAAAAATATGCCTGATATAAGCCAGGCGTGGTGGTGCACACCTTTAATCCCAGCACTTGGGAGGCAGAGGCAGGCGGATTTCTGAGTTCTAGGCCAGCCTGGTCTACAAAGTGAGTTCCAGGACAGCCAGGGCTATACAGAGAAACCGTGTCTCGAAAAAAAAATAAATAAAAATTTAAAAATATATATATATGTATATGCCTGATATTAGGAATTTTGTAGGAAGACCCTTTCACTAACCCAGAAGATGCAGTCAGAAGGGAACACAGCAGGCCTGGGGCTGCTAACTTGCCAATGCAACCAGGCAGAGGCACTGTCTCAGCTCAGGTTTCTACTGCTGGGGTAAAACATTGTAACCAAGAGCAAGCTGGGGAGGAAAAAGTTTATTTCCCCCCCACTTCGACATCATAGTCCATTATCAAAGGAAATGAGAACAAGAAGTCAGACTGGAGGAACCTGAAGGCACAAGCTGGTGCAGAGGCCATGGAGGGGTGCAGAGGCCATGGAGGGGTGCAGAGGCCATGGAGGGGTGCAGAGGCCATGGAGGGTGCAGAGGCCATGGAGGGGTGCAGAGGCCATGGAGGGTGCAGAGGCCATGGAGGGGTGCAGAGGCCATGGAGGGGTGCTGCTTACTCCCTTTGCTGACCATGGCTTGCTCAGTCTGCTTTCTTTTTTTTTTAAAGATTTTTATTTTATTTATTATATGTGAGTACACTGTAGCTGTCTTCAGACACTCCAGAAGAGGGAGGCAGATCTCATTACGGATGGTTGTGAGCCACCATGTGGTTGCTGGGATTTGAACTTATCACCTTCGGAAGAGCAGTCGGGTGCTCTTACCCGCTGAGCCATCTCACCAGCCCTCAGTCTGCTTTCTTATAGAATCAGGATCATCAGCCCAGGAATGTCCCACCCACAATGGGCTAGGGCCCTCCCACATCAATCACTAATAAAATGTCTTACAGACTTGCTTGTAGCCAGATCTTATGAAGACATTTTCTCAATTGAGGTTTTTATCTCTCAAATAACTCTATCCTGTGTTAATTTGACATAAAACCAGCCAGCACTGTGTGGTACCTGGAACAGAAAGAGAAGAGACTACAAAAGGCCCAGCTGAGTATGTAGTGAGCATCCACTTTCCACAGTGACCTAACTACCCATGTGCTGTGAATCCCTCTTTCTGCAGCTTTGAACCCCCTGGTCCCATGTCAGCCGGCATGTCCTGTGAAGTCCTTGTCACCTTCAAACCTATGGTAAGTCAAAGGTCACAGAGGGGTGCTGGCTTTTTTCTAGCTTAACAACAACAACAACAACAACAAGCTCAGCATCATTCTGCAATGCTAGTAGAATAAAGCCAGAAGGTTTGATCTGACCCGATGGACTCCTGAAGGCTGTGACATGTGTTTCTTCAGGATTTGCTTATGTGAAGCACTTTGGGACTCTTCCCCTGGGGTCTACTAGACAAGTAGCAGTGGTGACTGGGGTTGCTTTGTTTTTTAGATAAATAAAGATCTGGAAGGAAATGTCTCGTTTTTGGCTCAGACGGGCGGCTTTTCTGTTCCACTGAAATGTTCAACGAAAAAATGTTCTGTAAGTTTCAAATCCCTGAATCTCTCTCCAGGATGAGGGCCTTGGAGTACTGAGGACATGAGGCCGGAGCTCCACCACAGTAGTTTAACTACCTCTACCTCTACCTATAGACAGGGTCCTACTATGCATCTTTTAGAAAAATTTTATTTTTAAGGAAAGAGGGATTTATTTTGGCTCATGGTCTGAGGATGTGGTCCCTAAAGTTGGGGAAACCATGGCTTCAGGAGACTGAGGCAGCTGGTATTGTCACATTGTGTCCTGGGTAAGGAAGCAGAGAGTGAGGAATTGTAGTTAAAGTCGATGTATACTTTGCTAAAAGACAGCTTTTGTTAAAACTACTTGCTTGTTGCTCTCAAAGATGTTCCTAGCCAAGGTGTGGTGGCGCACGCCTTTAATCCCAGCAGGAGACAGAGGCTGGCGGATTTCTGAGTTCGAGGCCAGCCTGGTCTACAAAGTGAGTTCCAGGACAGCCAGGGCTACACAGAGAAACCCTGTCTCGAAAAACAAAAACAAACAAACAAAAAAAAAGATGTTCCTAGCATCCATGTGGTGCTATGCCTTCTTCTGAACATCTGGAGCATGCATGTGCATGCACACATGTAGGAAAAAACACATGTGCATAAAATAAAACAGAAGTAGTTATAAAAGATGGTTTTTATTGAGTTTGGTTTTTGACACTTTCCTACATGTATAGAGTACATTGGGATAACTTCAAGTCCCTCCCACCTTTAATCCTCTCTTCTCCCTATAAGTAGGAACCATTTTGAGGAAGCTGGTGCTCTATCTGTGTGTCATGGATCCCACACTCGCTCCTGCTGTGTGCCAAGTTCCTGTCACAGACACTGAGGCCCAGCTATACAATAGAAGCTCTCAGGGCAGATCTAGAGTGGGCTGCAAAAATAGTCAGAGCTCTGTCTCAAATGGGGAAAATGGCAGCCCTTGCCAGTCATCAGTAGTGGGCACACGCTGCCTCACCTCTCTGGCCTGAATCTAGACTACTCTGTTTTATACTTTGATCTGCCTGTTTCAGTACCCCATTGTCACGTCTCTGGAAAAAGGTAGTGCAGGTGGAGCCCTGGCTTTAGATTCAGTGTCCCAAAACAGCCTTGTGAGAGATGGCCGTTTGTGGAACCATGATGACACCCAGGCATGGCACCCTCAGCTTGAGCACAAAAGTCTGCGGCCTATAGCCATGGAGGCCATGAATGACACAGTCCCACTCTGAAAACTAGCACTTTCCAGGCCCTGTATCTGCTCCACAGCTTACCTCAGCCAGGAGTGACGGCTGTCAGCTTGTCCACCACTCCCAGACTCCCCTCTTTGAATTACTGTCATCTCTAAATCAGTGAGCTGCTGGTTTGACTTTCTTAAAACCAGACACAGGAGCCCCAAGTTGCCCTGGTTACTATATGAGTCTGTGATTTCTTAAGTGGGCTTTGTCTCTGATGTACAGTGCACAGAGGCCTATGAAACCCCTCCTGTCCTGACTGGAGTCTAGTGCAGGCGTCCCTGTGAAGGAGAAGAGTCAGGTTTACACTGGCTTCTTGGGACTGCATCTGATATTTAGGAGAGGAAACCTTCTCCTAATGAGATACTGGGTCCTCTGGTTCACAATTCCTGCAAGGGCCTATTTTCCCTTTGTGACTGAGGATCCAGCCAGTTGAGAGGCCGCCATGGCTTACACTTGTGTTCTTTGGCAGCTGTCCCTTGACAAGGAGCTCATTGATTTTGGGACCTACGTGGTGGGTGAGACCACATCTCGGATCATCACACTGACCAATGTCGGGGGCCTGGGCACCAAATTCAAGTTTCTCCCTGATTCTGAGTTCTATGAGATGGATGAGTCCCAGCCCCCCATGAAAATAGTGAGTGTTCTGTCAGCCTCTGACCATGATTACCAAGGACAGGGTGGGAAGCCTCCTGACCATGTGTACAACCTCACATGTATCCCAGTACAACCTCGCAACATATAAGAACAGGATGCGTACAACCTTGCATGTATAAAAATGGATGAGCAAATAAGGCTGTCAGCAAATGGGTGGTGGGGAAGAGGGAGAGGGAAATGTCAAGATAGCCTCAAGTCAGTGAGAGCAAAACGTTGGGCTCCAACGAGGACATACATGCAGTCTGGCTTCAGAGGCACACACTGACCAGGAGCATGGGGAGTCCCGCCAGAATCCAATCAGACAGCTCCATGAGAGGCCACGGCCATCTTCCCAAGGCATGAAAAGAACTTTTTGCCTTTTTCCAAGAAGACTATGCAGGGGCCATAGTGAATGGCAATAGCCTTGGGGTGGGGAAGTGGGGGAGGGATGGTGGGGCGCAGGGGGGGTCGGGGGGGGGGAGGAGTGGAGTTGTACTCAAGAAATGAGCTCACCATGCTCATGGATTGTGGAGATCATTCAGGGAAGGTGAACAAAAGGAGATGTACCTTTCCTTAGATGCTTCTAAAATATTTCAGCAGTCTTTTGAGAAGCACAGAGCAATCCTATTGGCTCTGCTCAGGTGCTCCAACAAAGACTTCAGAAAGAATCTCACCCAAGAGATGGCAGGGCAAACAGGATGGCTGTGGCCAAGGCAGGATGAGTGGTGAGCTGCTGTCGGGGAAGGAACCAGGGAACAAGGCAGGTGGAACGGGGAGACTGGGAACCAGGCTTGCTTTGGGCAGGGAGATGGGGTGCTCAGGAGGCTCCCAGGCATCTAGAAGCTCTGCCTCCAACCACCTGTGGAGAAAGGATAGTCAGCTCAACCCAGGCGAGAGCAGAGCCAGCCTCAGGACAAATGACCAAGTAGAGTGTTTAGAGGGCAGACTCAGCTGCTCACAGGTGGGAGGGATCTATGATAGAGCATAGATGCTGATAACAGAGGAGCCAGGTTGGCTAAGATAAAATAGTCATTCTTAGCCTAGGCAAGTTGATGCTGTGGCCTAACAACCCAGGATAGACTAAATGAGAGCCATAGACACATGGGTCCATGAGCCCTGGGAACAGATACATTATATCTTCTCCTGGGACAAGGGTATCTGCAAAATTGAATGGGTACTGAAGACACTAACCTTCCCCTCAGAGCAGCCTCTTCACCTGTGAGGAGAAAATTATATATGAGAAGATCATTTCCAGCCTTTCTGAGCAACAACTTGAAGTCAATGAGTCTTCCCTAATGGACCTCCAGAGCCTGAAAGAATCTGAGAAGCAGCTGGATGGTAAGGGTTGGGAGACTCGTGTGCTACCTTGTAAGTAAGAGGCACCTACCTCAAACTTCCTGCATTGATTTCTGAGCCAGCCAGGACACTTGGCCTCAGTTGCATACTGAATAGGCAAGGAAGAGGGCTGGCGTGGACACAAGGGCCTGGCCTCCCAAAGGTAAACCAAGCCACCCAGGAGCCACTCTCAGCACAGCCACCTCAGTATCTTAGGTCAACCAGAAGGACCAGAGAGCCAGAGTCTCAACTAAAGACCAACAGGCCTGTGACCGGAGGGGCGCTGGGGTCAAAGTGCAGAGTTTTCTCCAGGCTTCAGTTATGAGACAGTAAATATGAAAAGTACTCAGGCGTGCAAGCGTGCACTGGGTGCAGTGTGCATTGGAATTCTATTTGTGTTGAAACTAACAGCATCAACAGAAGCTCCAGCTATGGACAGCCAGGCTGGACACAGTGTATGCAGGTTTGAGAACTTTGAAATCCCCCCATATGCTCCCTGCTAGTGCAGGGTGTTTATCAGGGCAACCAGGCTCTGAGGAGGGGTCTTGGTTCACACCACCCAGAAGTAGTGACGATATACAGGGACAGTTTTTAAAACTGAACAATCCTGGTGCTGAGTGGAGAAACAAGTACCTTGTCAAGGCACTGACCCTGACTGGCTACCCTGTGACCCTGTGACCCTGTGACCCTGCCAGGGTTCGTCTCATCATTTACCCGTCTCCCTTCCTTCCTTCCTTCCTTCCTTCCTTCCTTCCTTCCTTCCTTCCGGAACCATCTTCCCTCCCTCCCTTCCTCCCTTGATTCTTGTTTTGTATTATTGTTGGTGTTTTGTTTTGTTTTGTTTTGTTTTGTTTTGTTTTGTTTTGTTTTTCCAAAACAGGTTTCTCTCTGTAGCCCTAGCTATCCTGGAGCTCACACTATAAACCAGGCTAGCCTTAAACTCAGAGATCCAGCTGCCAATGCCGCCCATATGCTTCGACTAAAGGCATGCAGCTGTAGTTTTTATTTTAAGATTTCCAAACTTACCATTTGTTTTGGCTGTGTGTATGTCCTTTGAGCTGTCCACTCCCACCCCCACCCCCACCCCCACCCCCGTGCCAGTGTCACACAACTGTGACACATACCTTAGAGGTAAGTCAGTAGTCTATTCCAATTTTTTTAAAAGTTGTGTTGAGGAGTTCCTCTCTGTTTACTATAGTCTAAACTCCGCTCATTCCGAGGGAGCCACAGCACTTAAAACACATGAATCTCCAACAGATCAATCACCCTTAGCCTAACTCATCTCTACCCAGCACTGGCACGCGTTCTCTCACCGTGAGGCTGAAGCTGAGTGACTTCTCCGTATCCTGTGTGTGCAATGACCCTACCGTTGCACACTTTGTTCTTGCATGCCTTCGATTGGTTCTTTTTATCATTTTCATCAGCAGGAAATGATGTGTGTGAGGGTCTTCCTGCCATCTCTCTGTTCAGTTCTTACATGGATATGATTGTCATGCCCAGGAGGAAGCAGGCCATCAACCTTACCTGGGTCAGCAAAGGGGTCACAAGAGTAGAGGACTAGATAGGGAATGTACTTCCTTTGTGGAAACTGGCTGCAGGCGGGTTAGAACACAAGGTGGGACATGAATGGAGAGGCAGCTGGACCCTCAGCACTGACTCATTCAAATTAGCTTCTGTATGTGACACTAAGCAGGGACTGAGTCAGTCTCTGTGAGGATAGCCTCTTGTTCTTGAAATTTTTACTGAAATATATGTTTGGGCTGGACAGAGGTGGCAAACACCTTTAATCCTAGCATTCAGGAAGCAGAGGCAAATGAGTCTCTGAGTTTGAGTTGAGCTTGGTCTACAAAGCTAGTTCCAGGACAGCCAGGGTTACACAAGGATGGGTTACTTATGCTAGTAATCTATTGACTATCTAAGCAGGAATCTACCTTAGGTTCTCTTTTCTGACCAGTTAATCAATTTATCTTATACTAATATACTTTCTTGGTTATCATGAACTTAGACTAAGTATTGAAGCCAGGAAGTGCCTGTTACCCAACTTTGTTTTTTCAAAGTAGTTGCTTTGCATTACATTGGTTCCTTGCATTACCTGATACATTTTAGAATTAGTTTCTTGGTTTTCACACACACACACACACACACACACACACACACACACACAGCCAGACATGTTGGCACATTGATACATATCTATAATCCCAGCACTTAGGCGGTAGAGGCAAAAGAATCAGGAGCTGAATGAAGGTCATTGAGGTCAAGGCCATCCCTGGGCTAAGCCAGACCTTATCTTTAAAAAAAAAAAAGAAAAAGAGCCAGGCGTGGTGGCCCATGCCTTTAATCCCAGCACTCAGGAGGCAGAGGCAGGCGGATTTCTGAGTTCGAGGCCAGCCTGGTCTACAAAGTGAGTTCCCGAACAGCCAGAGCTACACAGAGAAACCCTGCCTAAAAAAACCACCCCCCCCCAAAAAAAAAGAAAGAAAGAAAAGAAAAAGAAAGAAAAAGAAAAAGACAAAGACAAAGAAAAAAGAAAAAGAAAAAGAAAAAAAGAAAAAGAGAAAGCCAGGTGTGGTGGCCCGTGCCTTTAATCCCAGCATTTGGGAAGCAGAGGCAGGCGGATTTCTGAGTTTGAGGCCAGCCTAGTCTACAAAGTGAGTTCCAGGACAGCCAGGGCTATACAGAGAAACCCTGTCTAGAAAAACCAAAAAAAAAAAAAAAAAAAAAAAAAAAAAAAAAAAAAAAAAAAAAAAAAAAAAAGAAAAAGAAAAAGAAAAAGAAAAAGAAAAAGAAGGCTGGGTGTGGTGGCTCATCCCAGTCCTGTGGAAACAGAGGCAGGCAGATCTCAATGAGTTTGAGGCCAGCCTGGTCCTCAAACAAATCAAGTCCAGGACAGCCAAAGATACACAGACATACCATCTTGAAAAAACAAAAATAAAGAAAAACAAAGAAAGAAGGCCTGGGATGAATATAATTGGTATAGTTTTGAATATGTCATCAGTTTGGGAATAATATCTTGCCATATTGAGTCTTCAACCCTTAAGGATGGTGATCCAGTGGGTCGCATGAACTTAATTTTTTTTCTTAGCAGTGCCTCAGAGTTTGCAGCAAGAAAGTCTTCTTTATTCTTAGTTTACTTAATCTGATACTCTTTAACTTTTTTTTTTCCAGACTGATTATTGAGATAGGCTTCTTTGTCTTCCAGACACAGAGGTTACTTCAGCTGCAGTCAGTGCCATGACCGTGATTCCCAGTGAGGAGCAGGCAGAGATCACACTGGGGGAGGTCAGTCCACCTGCCCCACCAGGTAGCAGCTCATCTTTCTCCAGCCCTAGCCACACTCTCTTTAATCGATGACCTCCCTATTCTCAGGGGGTTACTCTCAGGGGATTACTCTCAGGGGCTCTTTCATCTGTCCAGAGCCAGACTAAACCCACAGTCTCCAGTCACCTGTTGTCTAGTACCAATGTATCCCCTTCCCCATGTTGAACGTAGGGAGGACTGGAGCATCTTAGAGCAGACACCAACAATGAGCTGAAATGTAGAGGGAGATGCAGAGAAAGGTTTGGGCTGCTTTTCTTGTCCCAGTCCAAGTGGACTGTGAACCTTAGAATCAGGAATGGGATCTTTGAAACTCTAGGAGCTTGGAGGTCAGATAGGGTGGTAGAGAACTGTGTGCCCTATACACATGATAGAAAATGCAGCCAGCTTCTACCAAGCTCTTCCCACTTCTAATGCTGGTGAAAAGGGCCTGGCTTCTGAGGTGGGCTGAGGATGTGTGGAAAGCACACAGGTGACTCACTGCTGAGTGGATCCCCAACTTCCAGTCTGTTGGGACTCCACAGTGGTAAGCACTCAAGAGCAGAGACAGCCTTAAAACTAATAATATCTGCATGTGATCAAATAGACACCCTAAGGACATGGTCCTGCTACCACCCATCCATGTAGTGGTAGCAAGCATAAGGGTTAGTAGGAAACACCCTAATAAAAACCACAATGCCTCTGTTCTTACCCAATGGCCCTCCTCTTCTTACACAGGTAACAGAGGGGGAAATCGGTCCCTTCAGTTCCATCAAAGTACCCATTACCTTCACCCCAGTTATCCCAGGAGAAGTCCAAACTAAATTCAAGGTCATGTTTAAGAATCTACAGAGTCCAACGGTGAGTACCCCTGCTGCTACCTGATGTGACACAGCTACATCAGACAGCTGCTTTTGGTGACATGAGATTTCCACTTGCTCTTGCTTAAATCTTTAGTGGGTGGCACAGACGGCTGACACCTCAACTAATAACATGCATGTGCACATGCATGTTCAGATGCAAACTACTTTGCTTTTCTCCTCTTTCTCTCCTTTCCTCCATATATATATCTATCACTGGAGATAAAACTCAGAACCTTGAGCAAGCAAGCGCTCTGCCAGTGAGTGAGCCTCACCTCGAGCTCCAGCCCATGCTCTTGTATGTAAGTTTTTCCGTATTTGGTGTACATGCCTGTGAGTGAGCACTCATAAATATGGTCATACATATGTATGTACAAACGTGCGTGCATGTTTATCTACAGAGGCCAGAGGTTGATACTGGGCCTCTTCCTTGATCACTATTTACTTTATATTCTGAGGCAAGGTCTCTCATTTGAACCAGAGCACATTGATGCAGCTAGCTAGCTAGTCAGCTTGCTCAAAAGATCCCTTATCTTCTGCATCCTGGGATTACAGGAGGGCCACCATGCCCACTGGGCTTCTCTGTGAGGGCTGGGAACCCAAACTCTGGCCGGTTGCTTACACAGCCGGACTTTCCACCTGTTGAGCTGTTTCTCCAGCTCCTCTAACCCCCTGCTCTTAATTATTAGAAATGTCTTTCTTTTTCTTTTTTCTTTTCTTTTCTTTTTTTCTTTCTTTTTTTTTTTTTTTTTTTTTTTTGGTTTTTTTCAAGACAGGGTTTCTCTGTATAGCCTTGGCTGTCCTGGAACTCACTCTGTAGACCAGGCTGGCCTCGAACTCAGAAATCCGCCTGCCTCTGCCTCCCAAATTCTGGGATTAAAGGCGTGTGCCACCGCACCTGGCTAGAAGTGTCTTTCTTAATTTATAATCTTATAGATTTACTAAATTATGATCAGAGAAGATGATGTAAACTCCCCAAGAATGGGTAAAGAAGCAATCTCAGGGACTGGAGAGGTGGCTCACTAGTTAAAAGCACTGACTGTTCTTGTAGAAGACCCAGGCTTGATTCACAACCATCTGTAACTCCAGTTCCAGAGTACCTGACACCTTCGTCTGGCCTCCACAGGCACTGCATGTACATGGGTGCACAGACATACATGGAGGAAACACATCCATACACATAAAATAAAGATCAATAATTAAGCCGGGCAGTGGTGTCTCACACCTTTAATCCTAGCATTTGGGAGACAGACGCAGATGGATCTGTAAGGCCAGCCAGACCTACAGAGTGAGTTCACAACAGCCAGGACTACACAGAGAAACCCTGTCTGGAGGGAAAAAAAATCATGAAAACTGATCAACTCTCTACCAAATGATCAGTGGGTCAAGTCAGAAAGAAAAAGAAAGAAAGAAAGAAAGAAAGAAAGAAAGAAAGAAAGAAAGAAAGAAAGAAAGAAAGAAAGAGAAGGAAAGAAACTAGAGAATGCAAAACATGTACAAACTTATGGGACACAATGAAAGTGGTGCTAAGAAGAAAGTTGATATCACCAAATGCCTTCATAATGAACCTGGAGAGATTTCATACTAGCGACTCAATGGCACACCTGAAAGAGCAACACACTCAGGAAACAGTCCAACGGAGAGCTGAATCCAAGGACAGCAATACAAAGGCTCAATGGAACAAAGAGCCAGTTCTTTGAGAAAATCCACAAGATAGAAAAACCCTTAACCAAACTAACCAAAAGACAGAGGGACAGTGTCCAAAGCAACAAAACCAGAAATGAAAAAGGGAGACATAAGAGACCACAGAAAGCCAAAGAATCATTAGGTCTTACTTCAAAAACCTGTGGTACACAAAATTGGAAAACCTAAAAGAAATGGATAAATTTTTTGATAGATACCATTTACCAACGTTAAATCAGATAAACAATTAAATAGACTGATGACACCCCCCCCCAAGTAGTAGAAACAGTCATTGAAACTCTCCCATTCAAAAAGAACCCAGAGACAGACTTTCAAAGAGCTAAATCCAATACTCCTCAAATTATTCCACAAAACAGAAACAGGGGGCACATTGCCAAATTTATTTTGTGAGGCCATGGTCACCCTAATACCCAAATCACACAAAGGTACAAGAAAGAAAGATAATTACAGATAAATTTTCCTCATGAGCAGGGCGTGGTGGCTCACACCTTTAATCCCAGCACTCGGGAGGCAGAGGCAGGCGAATTTCTGAGTTCGAGGCCAGCCTGGTCTACAGAGTGAGTTCCAGGACAGCCAGTGCTATACAGAGAAACCCTGTCTCAAAAAACAAACAAACAAACAAACAAACAAACAAAACATTTTCCTCATGAATATAGATGTAAAAATACTCAATAAAATACTTGCAAACTGAATCTAAGAACACATCAAAATAATCATCCACCATGATCCAGTAAGCTTCACCCCAGAGATCCAGAGATGGGTCAACATATGAAAATCTGTAAATGTAATCCACCATATAAATAAACAAAAGACCATATAATCATGTCTGCTCTTCTGAAGGTCCTGAGTTTAAATCCCAGCAACCACATGGTGGCTCACAACCATCCATAACGAGATCTGATGCTCTCTTCTCATGTGTGTTTGAAGACAGCTACACTATACTCACATATAATAATAAATAAATCTTTGGGCTGGAGTGAGTGGGACTGGAGTGAGCAGACGTCCTGAGTTCAATTTCCAGCAACCACATGATGGCTCACAACCATCTGTACAGCTACAGTGTGCTCATATATATAGATATATTAGATAAATAAATCTTTAAAAAATTAATTTTTTAACCCATTGAATCAAAGAAAGGCGATTGTCTCTCATCTGGTGGCCACCCACTGGCATGGTCACGTTGTCTAACCACCTCCTAAATATTTATATTTACACAATGTATAAATCTGTGTTGGTCCCAACCTCAGTCAGAAAAGCTTCTGACTGCAGTGGGTACTTAACGAGGAAGCAAGCACTGTCAGTCAGGGACTGACTGCTCAGCTGTGGCTGGACCATCACCATAGACTCCCAATCCGTTTTCTCTGCTGTGGCTGGACCATCACCATAGACTCCCAATCCGTTTTCTCTGCACTTGACGATGTTACCATCTGCTGTTATTTGTTCTTTTGCTTGGAAGATTCATCCAGAGAGACACTCTGCTCTCTTTCCAAGACTCTCTCTGTGGGAACTCCAGCGGACTGCCTCAACAGGGCGCCCCAGTTGATTTCTGATGTATTGTTGTTGTTGTTGTGGTGGTGGTGGTGGTGGTGGTGGTGGTAACAGGGCTTCTCTCTGTAGCCTTGGCTGGCTTGGAACTCTCAATTTAGACTGCAAAGGCCTCAGATACACAGAGATCTGCTTGTCTCTGCCTCCCAAGTGATGGGACTAAAGATGTGCACCACCACATCCTAAATTGCCTGGATATTCTGAGCACCAAATCTGATGTTTTACTACCATCTATGAATCATTCTGCCTTTTACCTTGGCTTCCTGGGCACCTAATAAAACTCATTCAAAAGCATAGGTATCACTATTATAGATTATTCTCTGTCAGTGTTTTGGGTTACTTAGACAACTGAACGAAGAAAGAAAGACAGGATGAATCTCAGGCTTCTCAGCAGCGGGGAGTCAGTCTCTGCAGGACTGAACCACAAACCTGCTTTGCAGAGCCTCTTCATTGTTTACACAAAGACACTTCTGTTTTGTTTTGGTTTTTTTTTTTTTTTTTTTTTTTTTTGGTTTTTCCAGACAGGGTTTCTCTGTATAGCCCTGGCTGTCCTGGAACTCACTTTGTAGACCAGGCTGGCCTTGAACCTAGAAATCCACTTGTCTCTACCTCCCAAGTGCTGGGATTAAAGGCGTGTGCCACCACCGCCCGGTCCACAAAGACACTTCTAGCAAGGCAGTTTGTGCACACCAAACACATCTTATCTGATGCAGGAGTTGACTGAAGGAATCTACAGAAGACTTCCTGGTCTGCCAAGTGTATCTCCTCTTGGGACTAAGTTATCCAAAGTCTGAATCTTTCCAAAGAAACCCCCATAAAACCTCAGATGCAATCACTGACTGTTTACGAAAGGCTACTTCAGAGCCCAGGAGCCATTATTCTGGTTCTCCTGCCATACACAGCAGCTCTGCAAAAACTCTGCAACAATCCTCTGGACCAGCAGAAAAGGATAATCACATGAAAAAAAAATCACAAAACTCTTAAACTCATGTAATGTTTAATTATTATTATTATTATTTTTTTTTTTTTGGTTTTTCGAGACAGGGTTTCTCTGTATAGTCCTGGCTGCCCTGGAACTCACTTTGTAGACCAGGCTGGCCTCGAACTCAGAAATCCGCCTGCCTCTGCCTCCCGAGTGCTGGGATTAAAGGTGTGCGCCACCACACCCGGCGTAATGTTTAATTATTAACCTCATACTTGTCATATAGCAAGTTGCAAAAATCAAACCATGAAACTTTTTGCTAAGTATTGTGTGATCACTCATTGTTATCTCCTACATTGAAATTTAAACATATGTTGGGTTTACATGTTCTGCCTTAGTTATATTTCAGAGCTACCGGTACTGCCATAGATGTGCCAGTCTGGGTGCCAAAGGCCACAGTGGACCTGAAGATCTGCATGTATGACCGACTCTACCAGGACTCCATCACTGTCCACACAAGGTGAGCCCCACAGTGGCCAGTAGGAGTATCATGCCCGGAGCTGACCAAACACCGGTCTGATGGTCACCTTAGATGGTAGAGGACTAGGCAGCTGATTAGGCTATGGACCTTGAAGAAAGTAATCCTAACTATCCAGGAGATCCTAGTGTTGAGTCATTGTAGAGGAACCCAGGAGAGTCAAGGACAGAGACAGATATGAAGTCAGAGGAAGTGACCACGAGCTATGGAATGCCAGACACCTAAAAGGAGAAAAAAAAAAAGGACTGGAGAGATGGCTCAGTGGTTAAGAGCACTGACTGCTCAGAGGTCCCGAGTTCAATTCCCAGCAACCATGTGGTGGCTCACAATCATCTATTATGGAATCTAATGCCTTCTTCTGGTGTATTTGAAGACAGGTACAGTGTACTCATATACATAAAATAAATAAATAATTCTTAAAAAAAAAAAAAAAAAGATTTTCCCCTGCAATCTCCACACGGAACCAGTCCTACCTCATCTTGACCTTTAATCTAGCTAGTCCCCCTTTAGCCTCTGTCCTTCGAGACGCTCAGAGTTACTCGTAATGTGCTAGGTCTGAGTTTGTGGAAACCGTTTCAGCAGCCATAGCACAGTTGATGCATGCCCTGGGTGCTAGGCAAGTGTCTCAAGTGCCCTCGAGGATATAGAACATGGTAGCATCAGGGGGAGCAGACAAGGCCCCACAGAAGACATCAGACGTTAGATTCGAAGTATTTTCCTTGAAGTACAACATGAGAGAGAAGCATCCAAGGTTTCATGACTTCATCAGCTTTGAACCACTGGGCGCCAGACCAGAAGGCAGATGCTGTCTACACCAAGCCCCAAGCAAGTGCCACATATGACCTGGAAGAACCGAACCCCCATGATGTGGTTCCCACCAGGCTTTGTCTTGCTCCATGAAAGTGAAGCTTGTGATGCACCCCCCGACCCCCACAATTCCTCCTTGGGAATCAGGGAGCCATAGGATGACAGTGTGCTGTCAGAGTCTTGGGAAACCTGTTGGATGGAGGAGTCTGGGGGAACCTGTTGGATGGAGGAGTCTGGGCCTTGGAAGAAGGGTTTTCCCTGTTTCGGGAATGGGTTGAACAGAGCTGTTGTACATGTTAAGTGCTTCATGGTCATGTAAGGAAGGAATCAGAAGGAATTTTTCATTCCTTTTAAATGAGGAATGTTATCATTCATACCCTAAGCAGCACATAGTTGTCCATATAAACTTCAGTTATTTTTTAAACCCACTATCATTTGTTACTTTGTTTGATATGGTAACTTATACCTACATGAGTGTAGAGAGGTGTTAATTCCTGAAGACTATTTTTTTGTTTTGTTTTGTTTTGTTTTGTTTTGTTTTGTTTTTTCGAGACAGGGTTTCTCTGTGTAGTCCTGGCTGTCCTGGAACTCACTTTGTAGACCAGGCTGGCCTTGAACTCAGAAATCCGCCTGCCTCTGCCTCCTGAGTGCTGGAATTAAAGGTGTGCGCCACCACGCCCGGCCTGAAGACTATTTTTGTGTTTGTCCAAGAACCAATGCTGGTCACTGTGTGAGGACAGTGGAGCTGACTGGCACACCTCAGAGAACCCCAAATAGCTGCTTTCCATAGTGTTCTGGGTCCTTTGCAGCATAGGCTCAACATCCATGGTCAACTGTAGTAGGTGCACATTAAAGGGCTTAGAGGCAGGTCAGAGGTCACCATACCGTGGTAATCATCTGGGCACTCATCCACAGAGCAGGAAAGAGGCAGGCTTTGCCTGTGTCCACTTGGTCCTACCTTATGAATATTCTCAGAGTTATCTATGCAGTTGTAGGCCTTCCTGAAGACTTGGCTACTTCCCTCAGTGTCCCTCATAACCTTCAGTGCCTATGGCATGACTTTACTGTTGCATCTAAATCACTGTGGACTCAGCTCTTGGGGCCATATCTGAGCAGAGATCTAGAATACCATGGGTTACAGGACATAGACAGCCATGAAGAGACAAGGATCATTCTAGAAGACCCCTGAAGGTTCTATGACTATTATTGCTCATGATCCCCAAGCAAACCAGAGAATAGTTCCCTGGGCCTCCCTCTCCAGGTCACCTTTTCTTCCTTTAGCTAAGAAAAAATTGCACCTGTGAGAGCAAAAGGGGACTCCAATAGTGACAGTTCTGGAATTTGGGGTTGTTTTAAAAAAAGAAAAAAACGGCCGGGCGCGGTGGCACACGCCTTTACTCCCAGCACTCAGGAGGCAGAGGCAGGCGGATTTCTGAGTTCAAGGCCAGCCTGGTCTACAGCATGAGTTCCAGGACAGCCAGGGCTATACAGAGAAACCCTGTCTCAAAAAAACCAAAAAAAAGAAAAAGAAAAAGAAAAAAAAAAAAGGAAAAACGATACAGAAATATTATAAGAATGTGTTTTCCTTTTAATCCCAAATGTGGGATATGAGGCTGCTTAAATTGTCCATAGCAAGGGCCGGGTGTGGTGGCACACGCCTTTAATCCCAGCACTCGGGAGGCAGAGGCAGGTGGATTTCTGAGTTCAAGGCTAGCCTGGTCTACAGAGTGAGTTCCAGGACAGCCAGGGCTATACAGAGAAACCCTGTTTTGGAAAAAAAAAAAAAATTGGCCGGGCGTGGTGGCGCACGCCTTTAATCCCAGCACTTGGGAGGCAGAGGCAGGCGGATTTCTGAGTTCGAGGCCAGCCTGGTCTACAAAGTGAGTTCCAGGACAGCCAGGGCTATACAGAGAAACCCTGTCTTGAAAAACCAAAAAAAAAAAAAAAAAAAAAAATGTGTCCCTAGCAGCTTACTATGCTTTGCCTCATGCTCTAGCAGAGGTGTGATTTTGCCAGGGGCAGATTGTTTCTGTCATTGTGTGACATTTGGAAGTCTAGGGACTGTTCAGAAGATATATAAATGTTAGTGCCCTGAGAAGCATGGTGGGTTGTAGTTGTTGGTTGCTGTTAGTTATGGTTTGTTAAGCAGTCATGAACAAAAAAGAAAGAAGAAAAAGAAATTAGATATACTGACAGCAAAGATCAAACTTGTCCCCAAGGAACTGGACACCCCTAATCAACAGGAAGTCATCTAACAATAACTAAATTCACTCACTTACCTTTCTATCTTTTTTCTCTCTCCTATCTAATGTTAGGGGTTTGAAAGGGCAGAGAAGAAGAACCTGCAAAGTATACAAAAACAGCTGCAGACTCCCACAGGGAGCAAGCCTGAGCTGCTCGCCCAGAGAACCCAGGTTCAGATCCCACCACCCACATGGCAGCTTACAACTGTCTGTAACCCCAGTTCCAGGGAGATCTGATACATCATACCAATGCACATAAAATAAAATTAAATAAATTTTTTTTTTTTTTTTTTTTTTGGTTTTTTGAGACAGGGTTTCTCTGTGTAGCCCTGGCTGTCCTGGAACTCACTTTGTAGACCAGGCTGGCCTCGAACTCAGAAATCCACCTGCCTCTGCCTCCCGAGTGCTGGGATTAAAGGCGTGCGCCACCACGCCCGGCAAATAAATTGTTTTTAAAGGAGGAGCATGGATTTGGCCACTGTCACAGACTTTGGTAGATACCTCATTTCAGGGAACGGGAGTGCAGATCTTCTTTTTTTTTTTTTTTTTCCCCCCTTGTTCCGGTCAACCCTGCTCGCTCTGCTCGACCCTGCTCGCTCCGGCCAGCCCCACTTGCTCCTGGCCGCCCCCATACGGCCCCAGCTTGTTCCAGCCAGCCCCGCTTGCTCCGATCGGCTCCGCTTGCTCCGGTTTGGCCCCGCTCGGCCCCACTCGCTCCGGCCCTGCTAGCTCCGGCGTCCCCGCTTGCTCCGGCCGTCCCCGTTCCGCTCTGCTCGCTCCGGACAGCCTGGCTTGCTCCGGTTGGTCTCTTCAGTCCAAGGATTCATGTCTTATTATTCTTCATAAGTACGCTGTAGCTGACTTCAGATGCACCAGAGGAGGGCGTCAGATCTTGTTAGGGGTGGTTGTAAGCAACCATGTGGTTGCTGGGATTTGAACTCATCACCTTTGGAAGAGCAGTCGGGTGCTCTAACCCGCTGAGCCATCTCACCAGCCCCCGAGTGCAGAACTTCTATGGAGACACAAGTAGGCCCTGATGACTGGGTACAGACATGTCTGCCTTCCTCTGTCTGGTTCTGGATTATAAATTTGTGCCAATAGCTAATACCTAGCCAGTCAGTCACCATCATCAAACCTCCTGTAAAGAGTCCTAGGTGGGAAGAATCAGGACCCTGGGGAGAAGCCATCCAGCACATCCCTCCCAGGCCTCTGTACCCGGTAGCTGCCCCCATGCTTCTTCCCAAGAAGCACTCTAGTCTCTGAGCACTGAAATGAGCGTATCTCAACTGAAATATTTATATTTGGCACGTGGCTATACACTCGGTACTTAGGAGGCTAAGATAGGAAGATTGCTTGAGTTTTATAGTTCAGCTTGGGCTACACAGTGAGACCATGTCTTAAAAAAACAAAACAAACAAAACAAAACAAAACAAAACATGGGGGAGCAGAAAAATGGCTCAGCAGAAAGGTACTCATTAAGAAATCCTGAACCCGGAGTTCAGTCCACAGAACCCACAAAAAACATAGGAAGCAATTCTTCAAGTTGTTCTCTGGTCCCCACACATACAGAAGTGTGAATATGAGCGCATGCCCTTGCACGCACACACAGCAACAATTTTTATTTTAAAAAATGTATTATAGGCAGGTATACACATGCCTTTAAAATCCCAGAACTTTGGACTTTGGAGGCAGAGGCAGGAAGATCTCTGTGAGTTCAAGGCCGGCGCAAGTTCCAGGATTATATAAAGAGACTGTCTGAAAAAAAAAAAAAAAAAAAAATATATATATATATATATATATATATATATTCATTTTATTTTATGTATGGCCTTTTTTGCCTACTCATGTGTATGTATGTATGTGTACCATGTCCATGCTTGGTGTCCACAGAGGTCAGAAGAGGGTATCAGATCCCCTGGGACTACAGATCCCCTATGGATGGTTGTGAAACACCATGAGGATGCTTGATCCTCTGCAAAAGCATCAAGTACTCTTTTTTTTTTTTTTTTTTTTTTTTGAGACAGGGTTTCTCTGTGCAGCCCTGGCTGTCCTGGAACTCACTTTGTAGACCAGGCTGGCCTCGAACTCAGAAATCCACCTGCCTCTGCCTCCTGAGTGCTGGGATTAAAGGCGTGGGCCACCACGCCCTGCTCAGCATCAAGTATTCTTAACACTGAGCTAATTCTCTGGCCCAACAATTTTTTTTAATTTAATCAAATTTCATTTTAAACAATGAATCCCTTTAAAAAGTGTTGAAGCTGATTTCAAACTATCTGTGTGCTATGAGTGCTCAGAGTTAACATGTACACTGCCTACTGCACACCTATTCTATCATTACAAATACCTTAATAAGTCAAAGGATTAAACACACACAGTCACCCGTGACCTCTTGCAGATCAAAAGCAGCCCTGCGCCTAAAGTTTGAAGTCTGTAAGGAGCTGAGAGGCCACATAGAGCTTCTGCCAGAAACAGGCTACATCCAGGCCCAGTCCACCTATTCAGTACAGCTCAAGTTCCTGCCTCGGTGAGAACTGGGAAAGCCCTAGAGCATGATGGGAGGGGATAGGGCCAGAGCATGATGGGAGGGGGAGGGGAATGCTGGTCGCTGCATCCAGGACCTGCCCCTGCTGAGATAAGAACCCCTGAACCTCCCTGTCCTGGCTTCTGCTCAGATACAGCCATCACATCTGGCTAAGCCAAGCTAATTAATTTTTAATTTTTTAAATTGAAAATAGATTCTTCTCTCCTACAATACATCCCAACCACAGTTCCCCCTCCCCCAACCACAGTTCCCCCCCCCCTCCACAGTTTCTCCTCCACTCCTCAGATCCCGTCCACCTCCCCTCCCCCAAGATCTCCCTCCATCTTCTGTCAGAAAAGATGGAGCCTCCAAAAGCCGGCAGCCAAACAGGACAACCCAAGATACAATAAGATGAGGCAAAAATCCCCCAGATTCAGGCTGGACAAGGCAACCCAACAGAAGGGAAGGAGTCTCAAGGACATGGGAAGGAGTCAGAGATAGAGACACACACTCACTGTTAGGAGTCCCACAGTAACACCAAGCTAAGCCATAACATACCCAGAGGACCTGACGCAGGTCCCCCTGCCGGCCTTGAGCTTGCCACGCAAATCCTGCTTAGCCAACTTGATGGACCACTCAGTGGCAAGACATTTCATTTTTAAAGTTAGCATATGAAGGAATGGGTTTCCTTATGTCAGTTCATACATATGACATTATACCTACATATGATGTATATATGTTCTTACTCACCCTTGCCCTTCCATTTTAGAACAGTTTTATTGTTCAAAATATAAAGAGGAAAAGTATATTCAAGTAGGTCCTACCTCTTGCAGACAATCCCTCCCAGAAGATGCAAGGAAGTATTTTGACCCGGCCAGCCGAGTTCTTGAGGCTCCGATGACCATCCGGGTAGCTGACCAGGTCTGTACAGGACACTTTCCGGGACTGTCTCCAGGGACCAGGTGGCTGCTGTGGGAGGCCAAACCCTGTACTCCCAGTGACAATACCTACACACACAGAACCCTGATTTCAGAACCTATCCTCATTTCCCAGCTGATGATGCCCAGTGGCCCGGCATCTTTGCCATCTAGCCACACAACTCTTAATGAAAGTATGAAACAAACAGGGGCACGTGTGGGTTGGAAAGAAGCCCCTCTTATTCTGGTCCAAGCATGCTGATTCAAATACTTCACTCACATATGCACACAAGAAACATTCCTGAATAACTAAATAGGGATGCACACATGAGTGCATCATACACACACACACACACACACACACACACACACACACACACACACACAGATATACATGTTCTGCTCTCATCAGCAGGGCTCCACATACATGTGCTTACAAACAACTCATGCACTCACTGCCACAGCTGATCCTTTACACTGCTGCCAGCCCTCCTCTTCACCATGGATCTCTGGCCCATTCACTGGGGAATGAGCTGCTTGAGGAAGTCATGTTCTGGAAATAGAATGCTGTTGGCCACAACAGGGCAAACTTTATTATCTGGGGCCTTTTGCATAAAGCTTCCAGTGTCTGGGAACATTCTTTGCCTTCTAAACCACAGATCAAACCAGTGAGGTTCACAGTGCAAGCCATTGTAACCACCTCAGACTTGGAAATCAACCCCTCAGAAATAAACTTTGGCTATTGCACCATCTATGAGGCCATCAGGACGGAGATCTGCCTCAGCAACCTCTCACTATTGCCCCAGGAGTTTGGATTCGTTGGACTTCCCAAGGTACCTGCTGTGGTCAGCCCTGGGGATATGGGGTGGGACATAACAGCTGACCTCCAGGTCCAGGTGTCAGCAACTCTGCCGCCCTCCATTCTTCCCAGCTGACCCTCTCCTTGTCCAGGAGGGAAAGGCCTCCTCCCTGGCCTCTCATTTTTTGGCTGTAAGGTACACCCAAAAGAGCTGCAGATTAGCTGGGCGTGGTGGCACACACCTTTAATCCCAGCACTCGGGAGGCAGAGGCAGGCGGATTTCTGAGTTCGAGGCCAGCCTGGTCTACAAAGTGAGTTCCAGGACAGCCAGGGCTACACAGAGAAACCCTGTCTCGGGGAAAAAAAAAAAAAAAAAAAAAGAGCTGCAGACTAACAAAACTTAACCTGGAGACTGGAAAGATGGCTCAGTGGTTAAGAGCACTGACTGCTCTTCCAAAGGTCCTGAGTTCAAATCCCAGCAACCACATGGTGGCTCACAACCATCCAAAATGTGATCTGATGCCCTCTTCTGGTGTGTCTGAGGACAGCTACAGTGTACTTAGATATAATAATAAATAAATCAAAAAAAAAAAAAAACCTTAACCTGACCAAGCCCCACAGGACAGTCTGAAAGGATGCCCAAGCCTGGTTGCCATCAGCCTAAGGAGCTAGGCTGTCCCCTACCCACTCCCACACTCAGCTCACTTTAGCCTCACATTCAGTACAGTTAAAACACTCACTCACAGGGCTGGTGAGATGGCTCAGTGGGTAAGAGCACCCGACTGCTCTTCCGAAGGTGATAAGTTCAAATCCCAGCATCCACATGGTGGCTCACAACCATCCGTAACGAGATCTGGCGCCCTCTTCTGGAGTGTCTGAAGACAGCTACAGTGTACTTACATATAATAAATAAAAAATAAATCTTTAAAAAAAAAAACAACACTCATTCACTCGTGTGTGCACACACATACACCTCTCTCTCTCTCTCTCACCCTCCATGTGTGCTCCAAAACTAGCATGTTTACATCTCCCCTCCCCACACAGGGTACGCCATTTCTGACTATCTACTCTACAGAGCACGGCTTTCATTTTTTACTCTAATGTGTTCCCATTTTCCAGTATGTGGACATCCAGCCCAATGACGGGTTTGGGACGATCTTGCCACTGGAAACTTTGCATCTCGATATGATCTTCCAGCCCATCAAGGCCAAGGAATACAAATTTGAGCTGGTCTGCAAATCTGAGATAAACCGGTAAGCCTGCTAGACAAAAGGGGGCATGTGACCCGTGCCTTTCTTTCCACCACTCCTCTCCTCAGATCGCAGTAGGCTGACCTCAGGGCTGGAATAGACAGTACTGGTGGCCAACAGGAACCCAGGACCCAGGAAGAGATAGGTTTTGAGTTCCCATGACCTTTGACTTTGTACTAGCTTTACCCTTGTATGTGAGGAGAGAAGGAAACGTTGATCTGCTAAACGTGAGTGTTGTGAACATGAGCATGTGTGTGTGTGTGTGTGTGTGTGTGTGTGTGTGTGTGTGTATACACTGTGAAAAGTTCTTGGTATAAGCATTCACTCATTAGTCACTGTCAAGTTTTCCTGGGTTTCTGTGGGAGGTCTGATGCTATTACAGTGTGTTGGCCTTTCTAAGTTGTTACCTTGGGCATATCTTGGTAGAGTTCTTGCTTCACATGCTAGAGGCCCAAATGAAGCAGGTATTTTAATTAGTGACTATAATACCAGCACATGGGAGGCAGAGGCAGGAGAGTAAAAGCGAGGTCATCTTTGGCCATGTAATGTGATTGGGGCCAGCTTGGGCTACCAAAAAAAAAAATGTTTCAAAAACCCCAAAACAGAAAACAAAACAAACAAAAAAGACTTATTTTAAGATTTAAGAGAAGCTGAGCAGTAGTGGCACACGCCTTTAATCCCAGCACTTGGGAGGCAGAGGCAGGTGGATTTCTGAGTTTGAGGCCAGCCTGGTCTACAAAGTGAGTTCCAGGACAGCCAGGGTTATACAGAGAAACCCTGTCTTGGAAAAAAACAAAAACAAAACCAAAAACAAACAAACGAAAAAAGATTTAAGAGGAGTCAGAGAGATGGCTCAGCAGTTAAAAGCATTCGCTGCTTTTTGCAGAGAACCCCAGTTCAGCTTCCAGCATCCACATGGTGGCACACAATCATCTATAACTCCAGTTCTAGGCAACCATGCCCTCTCTGGATTCCTCAGACTCCTGTACACACATGCTACACATAAACTCATACAGTTGAACATGTACATTCACATAAACACATAATTTTGGGGTTTTTTTTTTTTTTGAGACAGGGTTTCTCTGTGTAGTGCTGGATGTCCTGGAACTCACTCTGTAAACCAGGCTGGCCTTGAACTCAGATATCCACCTGCCTCTGCTGGGATTAAAGGCACGTGTCACACGTAAAGTTTTTTGTTTTATTGTTTGTTTGTTTTGTTTTTTGGGGGGTTTTGTTTTTGTTTTTGTTTTTTTTTGAGATAGGGTTTCTCTGTATAGCCCTGGCTGTCCTGGAACTCACTTTGTAGACCAGGCTGGCCTCGAACTCAGAAATCTGCCTGCCTCTGCTTCCCGAATGCTGGGATTAAAGGCGTGCACCACCAAGACCGGCACACGTAAAGATTTTTAAACAAATTTTTAATTTAAAGATTGGAGCCAGGTACAATGAAGCATACCTTTAATTCCAGCCCTCAGCAAGCAGATCTCTGTGAGTTTGAGACCATCCAGGTCTATATCGTGAATTTCTGGACAGCCAAGGCTATACAGTGAGATCCTATTTCAAAAACAAAACAAAAAGGTTTAAGGGCTGTGAGGATGTCAAACTGGGAGACAGAGACAATAAAATCCTCTTAAAAACCCAAGGACCAGCTAGCCTGACATGCGTGAAGGGCCAGCTAGCCTGACATGCATGGCAGTGAACAAAAAAAAGCTAGAGCCTTTGGATGGTGAGCTGGACCAAGGGGAGAAGGCACGTGCCTGGGAATCTGGTAGACGGAGAGAACTGGCCTTCACACGCATCACACACATGTCATCAAAGATGCATCACACATATGTCATTACAGATGCATCACACACACATACACAAAGTAAATATAAAGAAAATTTTTAAATAAGAGAGAGAAGAGAGAGAGAGAGAGAGACAGATGGCTAGGCATAGTGTGTCATTCGCCATTAATCCCAGCACTTGGGAAGCAGAGGCAGGCAGATATCTATGAGTTCAAAGCCAGCTTGGCCTACAAAGTGAGTTCCAGGACAGCCAGGGCTATACAGAGAAACCCTGTCTCTAAAAACCAAAAAAAAGCCGGGTGTGGTGGCTCACGCCTTTAATCCCAGCACTCGGTAGGCAGAGGCAGGCGGATTTCTGAGTTCGAGGCCAGCCTGGTCTACAAAGTGAGTTCCAGGACAGCCAGGGCTATACAGAGAAACCCTGTCTCGAAAAACCAAAAAAAAAAAAAAAAAAAAGAATTAAAAATGCATGTAATGGGCCTGGAGAGATGGCTGAGCAGTTAAAAGTCCTGGTTGCTCTTTTAAGGGACCAGGGTTCAATTTCCACCATCCTTATGGTGGCACACAATGGTCTATAACCCAAATCCCAGGGGACCTTATGCCCTCTTTGACCACTGAAAGCATGTAATTCATAGACATGAGGCAAAATGGCCACTCACATAAATTTAAAACAGTTAAAACAACACGTAACAAGCACCGTGTGCAACTAAACAGTCAAACTCTGTCTTAACTGGCACAAGGACTTAGATTCAATCCTCAGCATAGAAAACAGGTGTAATTAAGATAGAAGTTGACAAGGTCCTGGTGGCTCATGCTTCTAACCCCAGTGCTCAGAAGGCAGAGGCAGAGGTAAGCGGATCCCTGAGTTCCAGGCTAGCCTGGTCTACAGAGTGAGTTCCAGCACAGCCAGGGCTACACAGAGAAACCCTGTCTCAAAAAACAAAACAAAACAAAAATTTGTCTGGGAGAGCATGTAGAAGTTCAGGGGAAATATAGAATGTAAAACTTGCAGTGGTTAAAGTGACTACCTGTCTGGGGCAAGGAATGCAGCTCAGTTGGTAGATAGAGCACTTGCCTGGCATGTGCAAAACCCTGAACTCAATGCCCATCACCCTGCAGAAGAGACATGGTGAAACAGTCCTGTTATCCCAGCACTCAGCAGGTAAAAAAAGGAGGACTTTTAATTGTCAATAAATATTTAACATAATAAGCCAGAAATCCTTTGTGTGACTTTTTTTCTTAAATTTTTAATTTTTTTATTTACATATATGTGGGCTACTTGCTTATCTGAATATGCACCATGTACATTCAGGTTACCTACAAAAGTCAGAAGAGGGCTTCACTCCCCTTGAACTGGAGTTACAGGTGCTTGTGAGCCACCACATAGGTGCTGGGAACTGAACCTGGGTCGTCAGCAAGAGCAACCAGTGCTCCTAACTTATGGATTTCAACCCCTTTGGAGGGCGCACATCAGATATCCTGCACATCAGATATTTACATTACGATTCACAACAGTAGCAAAATCACAGTTATAAACAGTAGCAAAGAAATAACTTTGTGCTGGTATCACCACAACATGCAGAGCTGTATTAAATGGTCACAGTGTTGGGAAGGTTGAGAGACACTGGTCTGCCTGTCTCTCCATCCCTGAAATCACTTTTTTTTTTCCCTCATTCCGGTCAATCCTGCCTGTTCTGGTTTTGCCCCGCTCACTCCAGTCCGTCCTCCCCCCCCCCTCACTCCGGCCAACCCCGGAGGCCGACCCCGCTTACTCCGGTCGGTCCCACTTGCTCTCTCCAGTCCAAGGATTCATTTATTATTATTATTCATAAGTACGCTGCAGCTGACTTCAGACGCACCAGAGGAGGGCGTCAGGTCTCATTAGTCAGATCTCATTAAGCCACCATGTGGTTGCTGGGATTTGAACTCATCACCTTTGGAAGAGCAGTTGGGTGCTCTTACCCGCTGAGCCATCTCACCAGCCCTATTTTTTTTTATTATTATTATTATATGTAAGTACACTGTAGCTGTCCTCAGACACTCCAGAAGAGGGAGCCAGATCTCGTTTGAGATGGTTGTGAGCCACCATGTGGTTGCTGGGATTTGAACTTATCACCTTCGGAAGAGCAGTCGGGTGCTCTTAACCGCTGAGCCATCTCACCAGCCCCCTTTTTAGGGTTTTTCGAGACAGGGTTTCTCTGTCTAGCCCTGGCTGTCCTGGAACTCACTTTGTAGACCAGGCTGGCCTCGAACTCAGAAATCCTCCTGCCTCTGCCTTCCCAGTGCTGGGATTAAAGGCGTGCACCACCACACCCGGCTTATTTTTTGGTTTTTTGAGACAGGGTTTCTCTGTATAGCCCTGGCTGTCCTGGAACTCACTCTGTAGACCAGGCTGGCCTCGAACTCAGAAATTTGCCTGCCTCTGCCTCCCAAGTGCTGGGATTAAAGGCGTGTGCTACCACGCCCAGCGAAATCACTTATTTCTAAAGCAACTTATAGGTTTTTATTTTGTTTATATAATTTTGCTTACACTTTTTTTAGACACCCACCAAAAGTATGTATCAGCCAACACATTTTTTTCCAAATTGTTAATCAGGTAGTAAATAACTGTGATAATTAATTGCAGGAATAAGTCCTGGGTGCCTGGGACATCACCAACACAACAGACCTGTCCGTCATAGTTAGCATGTGGGGAGCTATGTGTCTCCTCACCCAGGGCTGCAGAGGGGCCACAGATGCCATGGCACAGGATGAACACTGCCTGCACTGGTGACTTTCAGGTGCTTCAAGGTGTCTTGCCAAGCAGTAGGTGTCCACCCACCCCTGGAGCTGTCCCACTACCAGATCAAGTTCTCAGCCACATCCCTGTATGACACCTCTGTCTCCACACTGTATGTGATCAACTCCCACCTGAGCATGAACAAGATGATCCACTCCTTGCCTCAGATTGGCTCAGAGGAAGCCACCCCAGTGGGACCAACATCCTTTGAGTTCTTGTTGCCTCCTAATTCACCTATCACCATCTCCCCATCTGTGGGGACTGTGTTACCAGGAAAGGTGAGCATGGGCCCCACTGACAGGCCAGGAGGTGGAGCTTTCTGGCCTTCCTCCCAGGGTTCCTGGCTTGGCCAGGAACTTATTCCTGCAGTTTTTCCAGAGATGTGTCCCATGGACACTTGATGCAGGTGGTGTAGGGCTCCCTGCTCCCTGGCTCATTTCTTTCTCTAGTCTGGTGAGGTTCTGATCCATTCAGGACTCTGTTCTCAGCCCCTTCAGTTAACAGATCCCCAACACACACAGCCTAAAGTCCACTCCAGCCTACAGTCATCAGGGAGAACCTTCCTGGAAGGTATACCAGGTTAAAATCTCAAAACCAAATTACCTTAAGAAAAATGCAGCCAGGCACATGCCTTCTGAGGGACAGAAGCAGGTGGATCTCTGAGTCTAAGGCTAATCTGGTCTACAGACAGAGTTCCATAGAAGTCAGGGCTACACAGAAAGACTCTGTCTTGTCTGTCTTGGGGAAAAAATGGAGAGAGAGAGAGAGAGAGAGAGAGAGAGAGAGAGAGAGAGAGAAACCATGAAAAGAGAGAAGTGTACCAGCAAGGCCACCTCTGCCCTCTGGGCTTCTGTCTGGGGGAGAGTTGACAATCTGAGTGTCTCTTTGCAGAGGTGTTTGATCCGGGTGGCCTTTCAGCCTGTTCTGCCAAAGGAGATAATCTATGAGAAAGCCTCTCAGATCCTGAACAAGGAAATGGAGACCAAGCCTGTGGTGTGTGAAGTATTTTAGGGGAAGTGCATAGTGGTCATAGGGGAGGGGCATGAGGAAAGAAGAAAGGGAAGCCAGCAGAGGGAAGGGGATACAGATGTGTGGGCCCCTGGGACTTGGGATTGAAGCCTGTCCTATGGATAACCCGTGTGACAGAAGAACAAGGCAGGCTTTCCTGGCACTGTGCTTTAAGCTGTTTCCATGAGAAGTAAAAGGTTGTTTTGCAATACCTCTCCCTCTCCTGGAAGCACTACCAGGCAGTGGGAGACAAGGCTTGCCCTAAGGGTGGCTGAGGTTTTAACCAAAGCTAGACTGGGATTAAAACACAGCAAGGGTAACCTTCTCACCAAGGGTAACATGGAAACCACCTTCGGAAGGCAGCCTTGAAACAGAAGCCAAGCGTCACCCAATGTTATGCACAGGCTTTGCGTGCTGCAGCCAGCCTAAGGAGTTGTGAAGCCAGTGGCTGTGGGCTTGGCCTTCCTGCCACACCGTGGCCTCGTATCTTTATAGTACACACACAAGCAGAGAGCCCTGACAGTGCGACCCCTGATGAGGCAGTGAGGTACAAGAGAGTCGTGGGTTGGAGGATACTAAGGACCCTAGCCGTACAGATTTATTGTCTATGGCTTGGTGTCTCTTAAGTTCAGACATTTCAGGCCGTGAACTTGTCTCTGTGCTGGGCCTTCCTGGGTGGCCATGGATGCTTACTGTGTCAATCCCCTGTCACACCTGTTGTCAGACTCCCTTGGGAACCTGTTGATCTGAGGACTCCATTTACTCCAAACTTGAACGGGTGGCTCCTGCCACTCAGAAAGCAGTCAGACCAAGCCAGCTAGGCCAGGCCTCAGAGGAACCTGTGGTAGGGGAGCAGCTACAGAACCTGCTCTGCAGAGGACTGAGCCCCTGGGGCAGCCCTACAGCATCTGCTCCTGCTTACAGTTCCAGAAGGAAATGGTGCAAAAGAAAGAACTTTGGAAACAGTCCTTGTCTGTGGTCCGGGTTCACAACCGGGATCGACCAACCCGGGTCTCCACTCCCCAAGCTCCAGAGCTGCAGAGACCAGTGATGGATTCCAGGTAGGATGAAGGGGTCTTCCCAACCTACATCCCACCCACCACATCTATGCCTCCACCACCTCCCAGCCCTGACCCCTGCTCAGATGAGACTTCCTTGTTCAATAGAGGATTTCCCACACATTGCAATGGAGCAAAGCCTCACTGGCCTATGTATCTGCAGGACTAGCTGGCTTCAGAAATAGCTGGACCAACGGCTCTTCTTGCTAGGTATCTGTTCCTTGGCTATTCCCGTGGACCTTGTGTCCCCCCTGAACAGACTACTCCACAGTCTGACTGTAGCCTTCCCAATAAACAAATGAGCCCAAGCAAGCTCTGATGGGTTGGGCACCTTGCCAGCCCAGAAATTGTCCCTGTGGACCCAAGAATATGGCGCAGTAGTGACAAAACCATTTACTCACTCTCTCTGGACGTCCAGGATCTGCAGTGGGAAAGACGTTCCCTACAGGAGCCAAAGAAGAGTAGGAAGGCTAGCCTATCAGATAAAACTGGTATGGCCACCACCATCTGGGACCAATGGTGGCTTCAAGTTATGCTTCTTAATCCAGCTGAGCCCAAGCCCTAGAGAGTAGGCATCACAGATGTGGCAGGTCTGGTCCCACACTGTATCCCAGGGGCACATCACACACTGAGAGGTAATAGGAACATGCACTGATGTGCTTTGTTGCTTCCTTCCAGTTCCACTGAGTTCCAAATTGCACAAGCCACCTTGTCCAAAGTCTTCCAGGGGAAGTTTGACAGGTTTGTGATCCCCTGTGTTGTTGCCAGTGGTGACATCAAAGACAGGAAGACAGCGGAATCTCTGAGCTTCAGGTGTGGGGTTCTTGAGCCAGGGTAGGGTGTGGTTGGTCATAAACCCACTGTCCCTCCTCTACTGCTGGTCAGATCTGAGGCCTGAGGGACACTGGATCACCCTAATCTGCCCTTTTCTGTCCTTGTCCTGGCTCTAGCCCCCATAATACTCTATATCTGGAGCTGTGGTGCCCAGCAGTGGCTCCATTTATTGTGGTGACATCCCACAAAGGCAAGACTAACTTTAACTTCGGGGATATTGCTGTGGGTAAGTCCTTATGTATACTGGCAACCCTCACTCCCTAGAGCACAGCTTCCACCCTGGGTACCAGGGCTGCTCCAGCTACCATCTGCTTCCTGACCTTGCTGTTGAGAGAGGTGCTCCTTGGGGCTAAGGAGCTGTTACCTGACTCTTTGCTACATTTCAGGGCATCGAAGCATAAAGAAGATCACCCTCCAGAACATTTGCAATGAGGACCTTACTGTATCCTTACCCACACCCAGCAAGCCAGCTTCCAGAGCTGGGGGTGGGAGTGAGGTGTGTAGCAGAGCCTGCAAAAGGTTATCTTCATCCTTGATAATTCTCAGCTGGAGTACACAGTGTTGAACCCCAACGGCCCCTTCGTCCGGCTAAACCCTTTCAACAAGCTGCGCTCTGGTGAGACACAAACCCTGGTGCTGTCCTTCTCACCTCGTGAGAACGTACTGGTGAGTGCAGCCCCCAGGCATGAATGCGCAATGCTGCTGCCCTGGGATCACCACCACATTTCAGGACCATGGCGTGACCAAGGGGAGGGAGGGGGAGATACCACTGTTCTCAGGCCCAGATGATCAACTGGGGCCTGAAAGCAGCCTGTGCCCCAGACTCCAGCCAACAAGTCTGGAGGTAGAGATCTCCAGGCTATCTCCGTAGCACAATGCTACCAGCCAGCTGCTCATGAGTAGAGCTCCCACGTTTGCTCTTTGCTAAAGGACATGATCTCCTTAGGCTCAAGAAACGCTGGACATCATCACCAAGAGAGGCACTCTCAGTCTCACCCTCATTGGTGTGGGCGTGGCATCCATGATTACATGCTCCATCGACGGCAACATCCTCAACATGGGCTACGTGCTTGCCAGAGAATCTGTCTCAACAAATTTTAAGGTGAATTAACCCTTTTTCTTGGCCCAGCTTCCTGGAAAAGGATTTTTTTTTTTTGGAGGTAGTGAACTCTGCAATTGGAAGCACCCAGCTGGTTGGGGAATCACTGGAGTCACAGACTGTCTCCCTCAAATGCTCTGTTCCCAAGAGACTATCATTTCTTTTTTTGTTGTTGTTTCTTTTTTTTTTTTCTTTCTTTCTTTTTTTTTTTTTTTTTTTTTTTTTTTTTTTTTTTTTTTTTTTTTTTTTTTTTTTTTTGAGACAGTGTTTCTCTGTAGCCCTGGCTGTCCTGGAACTCGGAACTCACTCTGTAGACCAGGCTGGCCTCTAACTAAGAAATCCACCTGCCTCTGCCTCCCGAGTGCTGGGATTAAAGACGTGTGCCACCACGCCCAGCCTAGACTATCATTTCTGATGCTTATCAAGGAAGGTATCAGGGAGGGAAAGAGACCAGATGAGGATACGGTTCAGTCAACAGCTGATGGGCACAGAGCTGGCCACACAGCTGGGCAGGGAAGCAGGCTGCCAGCCAGCCTTAGAAAAGGAGCAGGATGAGGGGAGTGACTAAATAGCAAGAGTCCCAAACACTGCTATTGTGGTTACTGTTAGCAATGCCACCTGGTCCTGATCAGAGATCCAGCAGCTGGCAGCCTAGTCATGGGCACTAGGGCAGCCCACGGTATGCTAGTCTGGTGACATCTTGCTCTTACAGCTTCAGAATGAATCCTCACTTCCCATTAAGTTCTGGATACATCTGGAAAGCCTCTCCAAAAAAAAGGCTGAGACCCACCAGCAGCTGCCAAAGTTCATTACCTCCCATGAGCAGAGGACAGAAATAGTTGGTGAGCTAACTAAAGCACTGCCAGGAACCACAAGGGTACAGTTCCATGAGGAGATGTATGCTAGGAAATGAGGGTGGTGTTTGGAGTGGAGTGGGTCAAGACAGATCATGGAGAGGCTGGGCAGAGGGTGAAGTGGAGGGATCTGAGCTCAGTGGAGGAGGATGGTAGTGTTGACTGTAACTGCTGTCCCACCACAGGCACACAGAACTACAATGGCCAGAGCGTGTTCAGTATTGTCCCAGTTGAGGGCCTCATGTTCCCTGGGAAGGCTCAAGAGTTTACCGTCACCTTCAGTCCAGACCACGAGAGCCTCTTCTTCTCTGACCTGCTCCAAGTGGTGCTCTTTGAAAAGGTGGAACTCCCAGCTGGGCCCCCAGAGAGTCCACCCCAGCCTGGGAGGGATCCATAGGGGTCCCTTATCTGGCCCTGTATGTTGGGGGCTGCCAGTTAGAAACTAGCATCCCTGGTTCACCAGGCCTAAACCATGCCTAAACCAGCCTCAGTTCTCAATTGTCAAGCTTCAGGGTGGGCTGCTATACTTCTTGTCCCCCAGAAAGTCTCCCACCAGATCCTCTTGAAGGGTGCTGCCCGCGAGCACATGATGTTTGTAGAGGGAGGAGATCCACTGGATGTGCCTGTGGAGTCCCTGGCAGTAGTCACTGCTTTTGACCCAGAGCATAAAGAAGGTGAGCCCTCACTGTGTGATTTCTGGCTTGGTGAAAGGGGAGGCAGGGGTAACTTACCTTAGGGATCAGTGACAATGCCCTCCAGCACTCTGAGCCAGCTAGTAGGCATAATGAGACCCAGTGGACAAGGGCAGATAGAATTCCAGACCATCAATCCCAGAGCCAAGAGGATTGTCTGAAGGGTGCCAGGTCTCCAGGTTCACCCTCCACCTCTGTTGTGCCACCCTGAACAATTCCTCTCACCCTCAGGCCATACCCTTCCTCTAGACATTTTTCAGCTAGTTTCTCCCTCTCCAGAAGCTGAGGAGCTAAAGCCCATCCTGGTGACCTTGAACTATGTCCAGTTGGACACAGACACAACAACCTCACCTGCCACCCGAGAGCTGCAAGTGGGCTGTATCCGGACCACACAGCCATCACCGAGGAAGGTGATCACAACCCTAGCTCGAGTTAAACCCCAGAAGCCTCCCTGGTCTCCCTGGCAAGGGGCTCCCTAGTCTCCCCTGGCCTTGTACCTCACTGGCCTCATATAGGATTTTTGCAGCAGATGTGGGGTGGTGACTTCCTCCACCCCCGGTGAGAGTTGAGGGGTAGGTAAAGCTGGGGCCCCTCACCCCTTTAGTCCTACTACTTCCTGCAAGTCCCTGACCCTCTAACCTCCTTAGTATCAATGCCTCACAGACTGTGGAGTTCAGCCTTGACGGTGTATCATGGCTTCAGCACAAGGGCTTTACCATCGAGCCCTCCAGGGGTTCTGTGGAGCGTGGCCAGACTAAGACCATCAACATCTCCTGGGTACCACCTGCTGACTTTGATGTAGGTGTTGGGACCCCAGGCTGGGCAGGGAGGGGTAGCTATGACAGACCTGTGAGCTGAAGTGGACATGACATTGGGAAAGAACAGATTTGTCTGGAAAGTCTAAGGATTCTTCTTCTTCTTCCAGCCAGACCACCCACTCATGGTGTCAACCGTGCTGCAGCTCCGGGGAGATGTAAAGGAAACCTACAAAGTCACCTTTGTAGCCCACGTAGTCACTGGGCTCTGATGACACAGGAAACTGCAGAGCCTCCTGGACTCTCCTATCCACTCTTGAACCCCTTCCCAAGCTGTGGGCCAAGCCAACCCATTCCCCTAGGCCTGTAACCTGGCCATCCCCTGCTGGGCAGGTTCAAGTGAACAGTCCCAGAGCCAGAGCTTCCAGCCCTACAGACATAGCTAATCCCTTCTGCCCTGTGAGCAGTCTAAGACCACACACACACACACACACACACACACACACACACCAAGAAATACTAATCCATCAAACTCACCACACACACACACAGCCTGCTCCTAGATGCACCATCCCCACCAGAAGATCCCAAACCCACCAGTACTTCCCCAGATTTCAGAGATCCCAGGAGATCTCAACATAGGCCTTTCAATAAAATCTGAGAACCAACACATGGGTCTGCAGTGTGGGGCCTAAGCAGAGAGTTAGGTGGATGGGGAGCCTAAAGGAACTCTGACCCATACCCCCCTCACATAACCCAACCCATAAAACAGTGTTCTGGCTAATACGAACCTCCCAGAGGGTGGGATCTTGCCAGATAACTAGAGGGAGTTCACCCTGCCCCAAACCCTGGAAGACCCCTCTAGATCCATATCATTGAGGGTAACAGGCGGCAGCGTAGGATGCTGGGGGTTGCAGAGCCAGGGTTGAGCCTGGTTCAGACCTGGAAAGGTACAGGGGGGAGTTAGAGGGGGACAAGAGGTTCCAAAGTCCAGAAAAGGTCCCTTAAGCCCCTCAACTCCTCCCAAGTCTCAGGAACCCAGATGATCCCAAGCAAGGGGTGAACCCGGTGTGAAGCAGGGCCCAGCCCGTTAGTTTGAGCTTGTAGTTCTCTGAAAAGGATGGATTTTGCTTTCTGCACCCCCATTCCAACACCGCACCAGCTCTTCCCTCTGAAGTACAGCCTGTTGAAAGCTTTCTCTCGGAGTACATCCAGCCTGCCTGCCTGCCTGCCTTGCCTACTTGTGCAGCATATGGACTTTGCCACTCAATGGGGACAAGCCATGGAGATAGCCTTCCCAGCCTTCCTGGGCCCGGCAGGGCGATGGGGGTGATGACATCTATCTGGGTCACTGTTCCCACGAAAGCCCTTAGTGCCCCTGATGCCTTGAAGCCTGTCATGGCCCTTAACTGAGCCAGGCATTTTGCAGCAATCCTGCTCATCGACCTTGGAAGTAGCAGGCTCAGGCGTTTGGCTTCCCTGACGGTAGCTGACCACTTATGACCTCAAACCCTTGACATGATTCCAGGCCAGATGAGTGGACAAGTCAGGACCAATAGACCAGTCTGGGATTCACAAGGTCGTGCTCTAGAGAAAGTACTACCCTAGGCAAGCCACTTCCTTCTGATCCCAGACCTGGTTATACTGACCCAGGTCCTCTGCAAGAGCAGGTCCTTCCCTTTTCTGGACTCCAGACTCTGGTCCCAGCCTCGCACTGTACCTTTGACATGTACTCTTCCTATTGCTGGCCCTACGGTACCAAGCACAGCCAGGACACAGCAAAGGACAGAAACAGCATAGGAACTAAGCTCATTGGCCTGGCAGAGAGGGCCTTTGAGAGGCAAGGCACAGATCCCAAGTGCATAGGACAGCTGCAGAACTCCTACCCACTGAGGGAAAAAACCCAAGACGCATGCAGGTATGTGCACAGTGAAGAAATGAAGGCAGGAGAGAGGGCTGCTACCCCTCCTATCCTCCCTTAACCAGCCTGGATGTGCAGACCACCTGCTGCAATTTGATCACTTGTGTTCTAATAGTCCCCAATGGCAGGGGGGTGGGGGGTAGGGCAGAGCAGCTGGCCCAGCCCTTAGCTTGGAGGGAGGATGATTAAGGAGTTCCCCTAAGAAGAAGCAGCCACTTCCGCAGAGGAAGAAGCAGGCATTCCAGGTTGAGCAAGGAGTGGTCAACGAATGCGACCTTTAAAGCCAAATGTTTTTTTGGAAAGTGGTCTGTTTGCAGCGGTTCAGTAGCCCAGAGCCAGGTGCTGGCTCCAGACCAAATGGCCATTCCCCAGAGGTATCCCTACAGAGGATCCGTAGCAAATGTCCTTGAATGATGACCTAGAAGGCCCAGCATGGGCTGGAGAGATGGCTCAGTGATTAAGAGCACTGACTGTTCTTCCAGAGGTCCTGAGTACAAATCCCAGCAACCACATTGTGGCTCACAACCATCGTAATATCTGATGCCCTCCCTCTTCTGGAATGTCAGAAGGCAGCTACAGTGTACTTACATATAATAAATAAATTAGTTAATTAAGTAATAAATGGAAGGCCCAGCATATTAATGGTGTAGAGCCCCACCCCTTTTTACCTAGCCAATTGTGGAGTATGAGGGTGGATTCTACTTTTCCTGAGAGACCACAACTCAGTACAGTCCTGTCTGCAAATTTCAGGAGACTTGGTTTGGGGATGGGGATGGGGATGGGGAAAATAGGAGATACAGGCTGAGGCGTCAGTCAGATATAAGACAGACAGACCCATGTCCCATGCCCAGAGAGAGTACTTACTGCTCTATTCCCTCCTAGGGCTCCCACTGAAAGATCTTGATCCTTGATGATGCAGAGGGAAAGGGGTGTGGGGGGTGGGGGGTGTCGCGCGTGTGCAAGTGCTCTCTCAAACTTCTATTGGAAAAAAAAGAGCAACAAAAAATTGAGAGTAGGGAGCAAAGAGGGAAGCATACCAAGGTGGGCGTGACCCTGGACCTTCAGCTGACAAGGCCCAGGGGCGGGGCCTCATAAAACTGAGCCTGTGTTGGACTGAGTTTCGCTCTGTCTAAGGAACATGGCCCGGAGGCCGTCAGCCACACAGGGGATCCTGCTGCTGCTGCCTCTCCTGCCTCTGTCCCAGGTGGGTTGGGCCTCACTCGCAGCGGCGGCGGGGGGGGGGGGGGGGGGGGGGGGGGGGGGGGGGGGGGGGGGGGGGGGGGGGGCAAGAGGGGCGGCCCTGAGTTCGGTCCCGCCCTGCTCTGGCTCACCCTTGTCCCTACAGGTGACGCTGGGTTCCGCGGACGGAAACTGTGACCCCTCGGATCAGTAAGTAGCTGGGGGCCAAGGGGAGAGGCAGAGCTTGGACCGTGCTGGGAAAGGCTGGAGCGGTGGAGTGACCTAGCAGATACCTCACTTGCTTCAGGTGCCGCTGTCCCCGCAGGTGCCCACCCCAGACCCGCTGGAGCAGCCTATGGCATGTGGGGTAAGTGGAAACCAACGTGCCAACTCTCTGGTCCAACAGTTCCTCTGAAGTTAGACCATGGCTAGGACCTCCAAAACCCCTTCTGCCTCACCTGCTGCATCTGCTGCCCCCAACTCCCTCGATGCTGTCTGAAGAGCACTTGAGCCCTAGGCAGCCTTGGAAACCAGACCCGATTATCCTCAGCAGAAGGCACAAGGACTGTGTAGTTGCCTGGGGACAGTGTGTCCTGGGAGTGAACCCAAGGCCACCCCTGGCCAGCACTGGAGAGCCAAGCTAGGACTGGCCCCAGCTGGAAGAGACCAGTGCAGGCGGCTCCTGGGGCCTGAATCCAGCTGAGGAAGTGTCTGGCATGGAAAGACTTCTCTTACTTTCTTTTCACCTGTCAGTTATCCTGTTTTGGGCTGTAAAGCATGGCTGGCCCCCGAGTGCAGGTGCCCAGTCACAGATGCCAGTCCCGTGGTAGATCCTTGCTCTTCCTTACCAGGCTCATCCTGCTCGCCATACTCCTGATGCTTCTGTGTGGGGTCACAGCCAGCTGTGTACGATTCTGCTGCCTCAGGAAGCAGACGCACACCCAGACACACACGCCAGCGGCATGGCAGCCCTGTGACGGGACAGTCATCCCAGTGGACAGCGACAGCCCCGCACACAGCACTGTGACCTGTGAGTGTCTGGAACCCACTAGCCAGCATGGGGGGCAGACGACACCGTGTGAATGCCAAGCCATCTTGATAAACCCACTCTTGTTCCCTGCAGCCTACAGTTCCGTGCAGTACCCACTGGGCATGCGTTTGCCCCTGTACTTTGGAGAGCCAGACCCTGACTCCATGGTCCCTCCCACCTACAGCTTATATGCTTCTGAGCTGCCACCCTCCTATGATGAAGTTGTGAAGATGATAAAAGCCAGGGAGGAAGCAGCAGCTCCCTCTGAGAAAACCAACTCTCTGCCTGAGGCCTTGGAGCCAGAGACCACCGGAGGGCCCCAGGAGCCAGGCCCTAGTGCCCAGCGGCCCTAGTTGTGCTCGCTTGAAAAGGGTGGGAGTTCTTTCTTCTGGAGTCATTAAACCATAGCCTGGATTCCTGGCACTTAGGACCAAGGAACCCCACCTGTGTCATCCTTCCCCTGGGAAGGCCAGCCATCCAGCACATTGCTGAGGACTTGGCCTCGTTGCTATGCAATGCCCGGCCAGCCAGCCTGTCCCCATATTGGTCCCTCTCCTTCACCCTTCCCACCCATCTGGGGCCTAGCAGACCCTCAGCCTGGAGGAGCCTGGATCTTGGGAGCTCAAGCCCTGCTGGCATGCCAGCCCTTTGAGGGGAAAATAAAGTTTACGTAAACATGGTCTTGGCCTTTGCGGAAAGGGCTCTAGTGCCCCCCCAAGGGTGTCCAGCAGGCCTTAGGTAGCCACCCCAGTGTAAACAAACAGGATTGGGGTAGGGGGTGTCCATCTGCTCTTCCTGCTGGTGTTTAGAGCTCATATCTAGACAGTGGGAAGGGCCAGGGGTCAGAGAAAAATGATCTCAACTTGAGTGTGCCCACATTCCCTTACCCAGGCCCACATCTTCCCTTCAGGTTGGGTCGAAGAAAAACAGCAGTCTGGCTGAAACATTTACTTGATACAGACCTGGTGGCTGGGACAGCAGACTCCCTGGGCAGGCCCCCTACAGCTGCAGCAGCTATTGACTAGGCCAATTTGAAGGACTTTCCCATCATCTGGCTACAAATTCTCGGGATAGAAGGGCAGGTTAGCAGCCTTCCCTGGCCCACACAGAAGCTTTATTTCCCAGGCACATCCACTGCTCACCTTCAATCCCCATCCTGTCAGTCTCCTTGGGTCAGCCTCCATTTTACAAAAAAGACTTATTTTAAGATTTAAGAGAAGCTGAGCAGTAGTGGCACACGCCTTTAATCCCAGCACTTGGGAGGCAGAGGCAGGTGGATTTCTGAGTTCGAGGCCAACCTGGTCTACAGAGTGAGTTCCAGGACAGCCAGGGCTATACAGAGAAACCCTGTCTCAAAACACAGACACACAGACACATACACACACACACACACACACACACACACAGAACAAGCAGGTGTGTGGTGAGCTTCACAGTGGATGTAATCCTGACTGAGGCGAGACTACCTCAAGAGGAGGGTGGCACAGTCGTGAGGGCCAGATAAAGGCTGTCAGGCAGGCACACAAGAGTCAGGGCACAGGTAGCATCAGGGACTAAAAAAATCTATGTAACAAACCCTAGAACCAAAGGATTCAACCACCCTTTCACACCCTTGCAGAAGCAGGTCCCTATGAAAGCCTTCAGCAAGGGGTGGTTTACCCCAGACCAGGAGGGAAGTGTTGGCAGTGAAAGTCTTCTTCCCTAGGCTCCCAAATGGCCCTCACACCTTGGGTGCATTCTCTGCCTGTAGGCCCTGCCTGAATCCCCTCCCCAACCCACCCAGTCAGTTCTCCAGAGGGTCCATCACGTGTTGAAACCACCTTACCATGTGCCCTAGATGACCAAAAAGAAAATGAGGTGACTCCAGGCTGCTTGGGGCAGAGCATGCTGGACCACTGGGCTAGCCAGGTCTCAACTAGGCTCAACCACCTAGGGTTTCCAAGATACAGATTCCAAAATCCTTTTAGGGGTAGAAAATCCTGCCAGTCTTATTTCAGGATAGGCTTAGTCCTTCCCTAAAGGGCCACTTCCTGAACCTTCCCAGCTTGGGCATTCACTCACCCTGAAGATGAGTGTTAAGGGCCACTGGCAGGAAGGCAGAGAAGGGCCAGCCAAGTCTAGATCCTGGCATCCATATGCCAGACTAAATGTAAGGATAAACTGGGTGTGAGAATGTCTACCCAGGAGAATGAGTTCCTTTTGAAACTCTTGTGTCTCATGAGTGCTTGTAGGTTTTTGGACCTGCCAAGCTCTGCACTGGGATGTCCGTAACACATTGCCACATAGCCACACACACACACACACACACACACACACACACACACACACAAATAATAAACAAATATAAATGTGATAATTTTTTAAGTTCAGGGCTGAGGAGATTGCTCTGTAGATTAAAAGCACCTAGATTCTGCTGCAGGAACCCTCATTAAAGGCTGTGATCATTTATTTGGGAAACTTCTTATAAAAGGCCCAGCCCAACTGGCTAGTTTTCCATTTGCTTTTGTCTGGCTGCACCCACATACACTGGACCCTCAGTGCCAATCCCACTGCCAAGACTTGGCAAACACTCTATAAAGGTAGAAGGAGCCGGGCGTGGTGGCGCACGACTTTAATCTCAGCACTCGGGAGGCAGAGGCAGGCAGATTTCTGAGTTCGAGGCCAGCCTGGTCTACAAAGCTAGTCAGGACAGCCAGGGCTATACAGAGAAACCCTGTCTCGAAAAACCACAAAAAAAAAAAAAAAGGTAGAAGGACTGAGCAAGTGCCTTAAGGATCCTGGCTAGCATGCACAGACGGGACTGAAGGTCCCCAGCTTAGAGCAGAAACATGGGCACAGCCTGTGGCCTGGCAGGTGAACCTGGGGCAAGCCAGCACTGTGAGGCTGGCAGGTTGCCTCTAGGCAGTTGGGGGCTATTCTGGGATTTCTTGGGAAACCTGACCTCCCATCCACTCAGAACAGCAAAGCCAGCTCCCGGGGAAGTAGCAAGGTGCCACAGAAACACTCAAATACTCTGTGCCCACTTACACATTTGTGTTTTTTCAGATGTTCAACAGCTCCTCTTATCTGAGGGTAGCAAACCACCAGGCAGTGGTGCTGGCCCCCAAGACCATAGTAGGGGAGTCCTTCCTGCTCCCATCCAGGCAGAAGCAGAAGGCCTGCTGGGGAGAGAGCGTAGCACTCAGAGGTCTATGCTTGCAGATCTCAGACGCTGTGCACTGAGAGGCTCCTTTCATCCCTACCTGGCTGGCTGCCAAGATTACTCATGACCTTGGCCCACCTGTCCCATGCCTGTCTGTAAACTCTAAGCATGCATGCCACTCAGTGTCCGCCAACAACCCAGTCCTCTGCCTGCCAGAACACCCAGAGTTGCAGGATGCTCCTTGTTCTCAGCAGGCCAATTGCAGAGGCTAAAGGCTTGTGTGCCTTCAATGAAGGTCCCTGCAGCAGAACCTAGGTACTCTTTATCTACTGAGCTAAAACTTAAAAGCCCCGAACTTAAAAACTTAAAGAGGGCTGGTGAGATGGCTCAGCGAGTAAGAGCACCCGACTGCTCTTCCGAAGGTGATAAGTTCAAATCCCAGCATCCACATGGTGGCTCATAACCATCCGAAAAGAGATCTGGCGTCCTCTTCTGGAGTGTCTGAAGACAGCTACAGTGTACTTACATATAATAAATAAAATAAATCTTAAAAAAAAAAAAAAACTTAAAGAAAGAAATTATCACATTTTAGTGTGTTTGCATGCTCAAAGCATGGCGGGTCTGTCTCCCAGGTAAAGTCAGGACATGGACTGTGGGAGGGGCCAACTGTATTTAATGTGGTGGGAGGGTCATCCTATTCCTTCATCCTGGCTGTAAGTTGTCCTCGTTTTTCCCCCAGGGTTGGGAGCTGTTTGTATATGCTTGCCCAGCCCCCAGTCACACAATAGGAGGTGTGGCCCTGTTGGAGTGTTTGTGGCCTTGTTTGAGTAGGTGTGTCACTGTGGGCAGGGGCTTAAGACCTTCATCCCAGCTACCTGGAAGTCTATCTTCCACTAGCAGCCTTCAGATGAAGATGTAGAACTCTCAGCTCCTCCTGCACCATGCCTGCCTGGATGTTGCCTGATGGACTGTACTTCTGAACTTGTAAGTCAGCCTAATTAGATATTGTCTTTCACATAAGACTTGCCTTATTGGAGAAGGGACTGAAGGAGCTGAGGGAGTTTGCAGCCCCATGGAGGGAGCAACAGTGTCAATAGGCCAGACCCGCCAGAGCTCCCAGGGACTGGACCACCAACCAAAGAATACACATGGAACGATCAATGGCGCTGGCCACATATGTGACAGAGAATGACCTTGTTGGATATCAGTGGGAGGAGAAGCCCTTGGGCCTGAGGGTATTGGATGCCCCAGTATAGGGGAATGCCAGTGCGGGAGGGCAGGAGTTGGGGGGGGGCACCCTCATAGAGGCAAGGAGAGGGGGGGATGGGTTAGGGGGTTTCTGAAGGGGAGACCTGGAAAGGGGGAAATATTTGAAATGTAAATAAAGAAAATATCTAAAAAAAAAAAAAAAAAAAAAAAAAGACTTACCTTGGTCATGGTGTTTGTTCACAACAGTAAAACCCTAACTAAGACAGGGACTATCTGCGTTCTTAATGCCTTCTTCCAGGGTACAGAGTAAGGAAAATCACAGTCTCCAGACACAGGCCACCCTTCCTAGAGCCCAGAGTCACAGAGGGGAGGCAATTAAAAAAAGATTTATTTTATTTATGAGTACACTGTAGCTGTCTTCAGACACATACCAGAAGAGGGTATCAGATCCCATTACAAATGGTTGTGAGTCACCATGTGGTTGCTGGGAATTGAACACAGAACCTCTGGAAGTGAGTCAGTGCTCTTAACCACTGAGCCATCTCTCCAACCCAAATAAATCAGTTTTTTTTCTCCCCAGTTTCTCTGTTCCCCAAATGACAACCCCGAGACTAATTATTAGTAAGTACCTTGGCCACAGGCTTTGGCTCATCCCCTGAATAGCAAGTAATTTATTTAACCCGTTCAAATTATTCTATGTCTATGTCCTGGCACCCTTCTTCCTTCGCTTCTCTTGCTCAAATCTTTCCCTCTTCTCTCCCTGAGTCTCCTTTTATTGTCTCACTATTTCCCAGAATCCTCTTTCCCAGCCAGTGTCCCGCCTATTTCTTGCCTCAGCTCATTGGCTTTTTTTGTTGACAGGTGATGCTTATAAAAGAGTTGCCTGCTCTGTCTCAACTCTATGCCCTCCCAAGCCTCTAAGATAAAGAGAATCCCTGGGGTGGAGTTCCTGACTCTTGTTCCTCACAGTGACCCTGAAAGAGTAGTATGTAACCAAAGACAAAATAGAGTCCCTTGTGTCAGGGGGGAAAGTGAACCTTTAAAATAAAAATACCGATGGCTCTAGGTACTGGCAAGCCTTTCCTGGAACAATCACAGAATAGCCAACGCCCTCTGAATATCTCTGTGAAATGTCTCAATGCCCCAGGAGGTTGCCTAAGGTAGCACATGACTNAGACCCCCGTCTGTATAGTCAAGAGATAGTTCTCCTTGACGATCTGTGTCAGCGTCCTGCTGACTCTGGTCGACGCGAGGTCGACGTCTGTTTTCGGTTTTTCTCTCTTTTTCCTCTATGCTTGTGTCTGCCATCGTTATGTGTGTGCCGGCAGTGTCTCTGTTTTGTTTATATGTGGGAATTTGTGATTCGAGTAAGAGAAAAAAAATGGAACTTCATGCTGGTTAGAGCGTGGCCCCAGGGCCTGATCTGGGACTTAACATCTGCCCCTCCCCTCCCGGCTGCTGTGGGCTCCAGCCGGAGACCCCCGCCAGCCGGCTGAGAGGGCAGAGGGCGCCATTGTGGGACCGTGCGCCCACTGCGCATGGCGGTGACTCCCGTGCCTGCCAGCCGCTACCGCCCAGCGGAAAGGTTGCTTGTGGCAGCGGTGGCGGGAAGCGGCGGCTTTGCTTCTTAAAGAGCTCTTAGGTGTCTGTGTGAGTCTTGTGTGTTGGAACGCCGCTGAGGGGCCATAAAAAGTAGTCTCAGTTTACACAGCAGAAATGTTTTAAGTATAAATCTTCTTTAAAGACTGTCCAGAAATTAGAGACATAGACTGTCAAATTGTTCCTCTAGAGTCTAATCTCACTGCAGAAGAGATAATTGGGCCAGAACTCTGGCAGTATGCTCAGATTAAAAAATATTTATGTCTAAGTTAATGAGGCAGTGAGACTTTTGAAGGCATTACAATCTGGCCTGTCTACTCCATATTGAGTAGAAGAAACATCTATAATCAATTGTTGTCTATTGTAATCAATGATAATTAAAAATTAGCTGCTTAAGCTGTTGTGGTGTTATCTCAAACAGCAATTAAACTTTATAGGTAAAATTGATAATTGATATATTAAAGATAAGTTGTTGAAATTACTTTTATGCATGCATCCCATAAAGAATACATCTACTGTGTTTTCTGGGAGAAAAATATATATGATTAGATCACATGTTTATTCTTTTTAATTTCCTCCTGTTTCAGTACAAATAATAGAATTGTGTGCTATAGCCAGTGTTTTAAAATCATAAAAAAGGTCAAGCTGGTGTATCCTCACTTTATTATAAAAAGGCCTGAAAGTTGTGGTAATGGTAACAGCACTAAGTTGAAAATTTTTCTGTCTCTACTTCAATACGAGAAGTTAGGACTTAGAAATCTTTCAGTGTATAAATGGTATTTTTATTACAAGGTTTTGCTCTTATACAATAAAGTAGTTGTTACTCCAGAAAAATATCTTTTTCAAAGAGATACTAATTGGTTGAGATTTCATCTTAAGTTTACTACA
>LR749639.1:546250-777045 GCA_902729485.2 Mus minutoides | reverse complement strand
CAAGCCTTTCCTGGAACAATCACAGAATAGCCAACGCCCTCTGAATATCTCTGTGAAATGTCTCAATGCCCCAGGAGGTTGCCTAAGGTAGCACATGACTTAATTGTTAGGTAGATTGCCTCCCCCTTTCCACCCCCCCCCTTGCCTCCTACCTGGGTATCTTGCTGATGTTTAAACTAGCCAATCATGTGAAACCGTGCCAATTCCCTAACCCCCCCTACCCCATTGTTATAAAAGCTCCTGATTTTCGAGCCACAAGGTCGACCCCCCTGTCCCCTGCGTGGGATACGGGTCGTCCCGGAGCTCCGATTAAAAATCCTCATGCTTTTTGCATCAAGATAGGTCTCGTGATTCGTGGGGTGCACGAACAACCCGTGTTTGAAATAGGGGTATTTCTGGTTGGATCTTACAACCCTGTTCTCTGGGAACTCTTTCCCCTGACAGACTTCGTATCAAAACCCTTCTCTTTTTCTATTCAGACTCAGACTCAATTTGCTCCTTGGACTCTTCAAAGTCTTACTACAAATGGCTTGGTTCAATAAATGACCAGAAATTGGCACACACTCGGTTTCCGTATTCTCTCATATAGTAACAAGCTGCATCTTTATTAAAGTCAGAAGAGTCCATGCAATGGGACTTTAGCACCATCTTGATTTACAATGTCCACGTGGTATAAACCTAAATGCAACATCATAAAGCTCCTTAGTCCTCCTGAGCCCTCTGCTTATTTGTTATATCTCATTTTTAGACAAAGGAGACAACAGTGGGCTTCCAAAATAGTCTGCATTAGTATGGATTTCTGTATGACAAATTCCTAAGGTCTCCTCAAATTAACACAAGGTGACTTAGAGATTTGCCTCTAACAACTTATGTCTTTGCTAACTGTTTAACACCAGGCTTCTAGAAAATCTAAATAAAGAACAATATACCTTTGATAAATAAGATTCATGATTCCGGGGCTGGTGAGATGGCTCAGTGGTTAAGAGCCCCGACTGCTCTTCCGAAGGTCCCGAGTTCAAATCCCAGCAACCACATGGTGGCTCACAACCATCCATAACGAAATCTGATGCCCTCTTCTGGAGTGTCTGAAGACAGCTACAGTGTACTTACATATAATAAATAAATAAATCTTTAAAAAAAAAAAAAGATTCATGATTCCTAGCTGGGAGTGGTGGCACACGCCTTTAATCCCAACACTCGGGAGGCAGAGGCAGGTGGATTTCTGAGTTCAAGGCCAGCCTGGTCTACAAAGTGAGTTCCAGGACAGCCAGGGCTATACAGAGAAACCCTGTCTCGAAAAACCAAAAAAAAAAAAAAAAAAAAAAGAAAGAAAGCACACAAAGCCCTGGATTTCATTCCTAGCACAGAGAGGGAATGATGTGTGTCTGGAAAGTAACACACACACACACACACACACACACACACACACACACAAACACATACATACCATACCACACACAAACACATACACACACACTGTGGGGGTAGAAAACAGAGTCAGGAAAGAGTTGAGGTGGTTCTGTGAGTACATCAGGGTTAGCTACTGAGACTATACATTACTTTGGTAAAATAGCCAATCAGGCTGTTAGGCAGCTCGGTGGTGGGTGGTAGTAAACCCGCCTAGCATGCATATACTCCTGGATCTATATCCATCACAGCCAAACAATTGGTATTGAAACAAATATTCACCAACTTCTCTGAAGTCTCCACACTTTCCACCTATCACGTGAGTGGGTCTTCCTGCATCCAAAGAGAAGTGGATGGAAGTGCCAGCCACCAGACGTGGCCTCTGTCCTCATCTCTGCAAGGCCAGGCTGAGCTTCAGCTATGTTTTAGTGAAGTAGAAGTGACAGATGGTGCAGAATATAAAAAGTGTATTGCCAGCCAGAGTTTATCTCCTTTTTAGACTTTGTTTATTTGTTTTTGTTTTTGAGACAGGATTCCTTCATGTAGCCCTAGCTGTCCTAGAACTTGCTCTGTAAACCAGGCTGACCTCGACCCCAGAGATCTGCCTGCTGCAGCCTCCCGAGTGCTGGGATTGAAGGAATGCACTGTCATTGCCTAGTCCTTTTTATTCTTTTTGTTTCCCCTGAAGATTTTTTTAAAATTTTATGTGACTTGGTGTTTTGCTTGCGTTTATGTCTGTGAAGGGGCTAGATCCCTTGGAATTGGAGCTGCAGACACTTGTAAGTTGCCATGTGGGTACAGGCAACTGAACCCCGGTTCTCTGGGAAAGCAGCCAGTGCTCTAAAGTGCTGAATCAGCCTCTTACTTTTTTTTTTTTAAACATTTTTTTTTTTTTTTTTTTGTTTTTTTTAAAGATTTATTTTATTTATTATATGTAAGTACACTGTAGCTGTCTTCAGACACTCCAGAAGAGGGCGCCAGATCTTGTTACGGATGGTTGTGAGCCACCATGTGGATGCTGGGATTTGAACTTATCACCTTCGGAAGAGCAGACAGGTGCTCTTACCCGCTGAGCCATCTCACCAGCCCAGCCTCTTACTTTTAAAAAGAATGTTTACCTTTACTTTTTGTGTATTTGGCAGAATCTACATATGTGCACCATGTGGATGCCTGCTACCCAGAAAGGCAGAAGAGGGTTTTTGATGCCTTGGTACTGGAGCTGTATATAGACAGTTGTGAACCATCACGTGAATGCTGGAAAGTGAACGTGGGTTCTCTAGCAAGAGCAACAGATGCTTTTCATCTCTGAGCCACTTATCTGTGCCCTCCCTCCCCACACCGCCCCGCACCACCCACCCCCAGCCTTGAGCGGCTGGATCAGACCCTGTTTGCCACAGTCAGCTATAGCCTTCCGACCTAGGTAAAGTCTATTGTCCTGCCACATCTGCAGCTTTCTGCAAGAAGCCACTACCTGTTGAGCAGCTGAGCTTGTTTTCCTGAGAAGATCCTGGCATAGTGGGGCAGGGGTTTCCCCCCTTTAAAAATCAGACTCTAGAATTAAAACATTGAGCCTTGATCAGAGAACTTTGTCTTGGCTCGTTATTTCTCTCGCCGTCCTTCCCATCTGTCCCCAGCTTTCCTTTCAAGAACCCTGTAACCCGTGGCCACTGGCAGCTACACTTACCATCTTTACTTTCTTTCTTTCTTTCTTTCTTTCTTTCTTTCTTTCTTTCTTTCTTTCTTTCTTTCTTTCTTTTTTTCGAGACAGGGTTTCTCTGTATAGCCCTGGCTGTCCTGGAACTCACTTTGTAGACCAGGCTGGCCTCGAACTCAGAAATCCACCTGCCTCTGCCTCCCGAGTGCTGGGATTAAAGGCCTGCGCCACCACGCCCAGCCCATCATTACTTTCTTGAGCTCAGATTTCGCCTTGTACCCCAGGCTGTCGTCAAAAAAACGTAATCCCCCTTCTCTCCATCTGCTGAATATTGAGACCAGGCTTTACCAGCAGGCCTGCTAAGATTTTCTCTCCTTAATGTTTCTGAGGGCTTAGGCGGACAGCTGAATTGAAAGCCTTTGCGTATTGCTACAAGAGTGCCTCACACTGTGAGGCGAGGTCAGCATAGAAAGACCCTTATTGGGAGTCAAGCGGTGGTAGGGCTCTTGCCTTTAATACCAGCACTCAGGAGACTGAGACAGGTGGATCTCTCTGAGTTCCAGAAACAACCAGGTCTCAGAGCGAGTTCCAGGACAGTCAGGGCTACACCAGAAAACCTTGTGTCGAAACACTAAAAAAAATGGGGTGGGGGAAGGGTGTTACTGGGCCCGGTTGGACGTTTCTCTCATGCCAGGTCCTGACTTTGTCCATGTCAATCATGCCAAGCTCCTTCTCTGCTCCACTTTTAGCCCCACCTTCTTCCCGTCATTCAACCAATCCGGAAGCGGCGTCGCTAGGAATTCGGAAGTTCCGCTTATTCCCACCAGGTGGCGCTGAAGCACCATTCGCAACCAGGTGTGGCGGCCAGGGCTCTTCTGAATCTGGTGGGACTAAAAGCTTGGGTTGGAGACCGAGGTGGGGCGCTCTGTTTTCGAAACGCAGTCTTGTAAGTATCACTTTCAAGTTTCCACAATTGCAAAGAACAATAATAGACATAAATTCCATCTCAGCCACCTGGAAAGCTGACAACAGCTACAGTCCCGTAGATGCAGACCCTAACTCGGGGTGAGGGAGGGAGGGGGACACAAGCAGAACCCTAACCCCCATCTGTGCAAGAGCCAAGTTTCCGACTAACAATCCCTGCAAACAGCCTTCTGGGCATGGTGGCGCCTGTTCCCACCAAGCGAGCCAACAGGCCAGTCCTCGGATAGGGAGTACTACGCTGTACTTCCTGCTCTGTCCAGCCCCAACTTGGCTCAGGCTCATCTGAGCCACCCATGGCCCTGGCTTTTACGATGGGACAGGGAAGGGCTCGCCCTTGCTCTTTTCTGTCTTAAATGTGCAGCAGAGCCATTTTGTGCAAAGGCATTGAGGGCACAGACTGTTCTACACCTTAAGTCCATTGTGGCCAGCCACCAGAGTAGAAGTGGCCTTTGAATTTGCCAGGCAGTTCATCCTATCTACATCTCTACAGTATGGAAGGAAAACTGAGACTGGGTAGCAAAATTAGTGCAGGCGCATGTATTCTTTTCTTTATAGAGCCCTGGCCTGAGAGGCACCATCCACAAGCTGTAGTGGGTAGGCGAGGCAGCAGGTGACCCCAGGAACACCCAGTCAGTGTCGAATCAAAGGCATCTCTTCTCCCCATTGCAGGGCTGGAGTGCTCCTCTCTCTATATAGTATTTTCTAGGAGTCAAGGAGATCCCAGTGCCCTGGAGGAAGAGACAGATGTATCTTTGTGTGTTCGAGGTCCACTTGGTTTACATAGTGAGCTGCAGAGCAGCCAGAAATACATAGAGAGACTGATGATTGGGGGTGGGGAGGGGAGAGGAAAAGGAAAGAAAAGAAGAAGAAAATTAAAGACCCAAAAGGTTAGACTGGATGTGCTGGCACGAACACATCTTTAATCCCAGTACTTCAGAGACAAAGGTTGACAGATCTCTGTGAGCTCCAAGCCAACCAAGTCTACATAGTGAGCGCCTATCTAAAAAATAAATAAGTATATAAAAAATAAACGTCAGAGAGCAATAGAAGGGCAAAGGAGGCAGAATAGGAGACCATTAGAAGTCTGAGCTAGTCGCAGGGCTGACCACAAAGGACCCAGGGCAGGCCTAGGCATGAGCCCCAGAGGTATTGCCGCAGGGCCCAACCCATCTCACAGGGACGTCACAGAGAGACGCTCCAGGGCCCTAGCTCCCTTCATGGCCTCCTAGGCTGTTTTTCAAAACACCAAGCACCTTTGGCCCAGCCTCCCCTGGAAGGTACCCGAAGGCTATGGATGATGCTGGCTCCAGCATAAGTACCTCACAGTTGGAGGCCAAACACCAATTCCAGCCCCACACTATCAGTCCTCCCAAAGCAAAGCACTGTGTAACTGCCTGGAGCCATGGCTTGCTCTCCCCCATGCCTGCTTCTCCTCATTGCCTCTTTCCGGCAAATCTTGCATCATCTCCCAGGTGGTAGGTGACTGAACAACAGGGACAAGATTCTAGACAAACAGCTCTTGGACCCCAGAGGCCACTCAGGAGGAAGCTGCCCCTGCAGGATCCAGGTCCTGCCAAGGATGTGTTGACTGAACCCCTGGGGTGCTGCCCTGGGGCTTGAGGCTTAGCATCAGGGATGGCTCAGAAGGTTAAGCTGCTAACTGCTTCTTGCCTTAGGGCCTGCACAAAAGGGTCCAGGGCCTGAGTGTCAAGCATGGCTGAACATGGCTTAGATCACAGTTGAGTGGCTCTGGGTAAGGAAGTGGTGTGAGGAGGCTATTCAGTGACTCTTTCATTCCTAGCTCAGGATGGTGCACTACTTATGGGTTCTTGCTCGGTTCCCAGGCAGAGGCCTGGGACAAGGTCACTGGCATGATGGGCAGACTCAGGCATGAGGTGAAAGGTCAGCTGGCCTGAGGAAGAAGCAGAAGGGGAAGGGCCTAGAGCAGCTATCTCAGCTGGGCACCTTCAGCAGGGAGGGGACAAACTCCTGAAGACTGGCTTCACACCTAGCATGGGGCCTCTGGGTGGGAATCCAGAGGCCCAGCCCGCAGGACAGAAAGGAACAGTGACTTGGATGAAGTAGAGAGGCAGAGGCTGAGAAATCATGAGCTCAAAGCTAAGCCAATGCTGGCTGATCCTGTCTCAACAAGGTTGGTGGTGTGACACACCTTGAATTCCAGCACTTGGGAGGCAGACCCAAACAAAACAAAACTAAAACAAAACAAAACAAAAATCCTGTCTCAATTTCTTTTTAATTAAAAAAAAAAAAGTCTGGTGTTATATCCTTTAATCCCAGCACTTGGAGGGCAAAGGCAAGAGGATTAGGAGCTAAGGTCATCGTTGACCTCATAGTGAGTTAGAGGCCAGCCTTGGATACATGAGACACAGTCTCTCAAATATTGAATAAATAAATAAATAAATAAAACAGCACATTTTGCTAGGCAGTGGTGGCATGACCCTTTAATCCCAGCACTCAGGAGGCAGAGGCAGGTGGATCTCTAAGTTCCAGGACAGCCAGGGATACACAGAGAAATCTCTCAAAAACAAAAATATGTGTGTGTATGCACCATGGGCATGTCTGGTGTCCACAGAGGCCAGAAAAGGGTGTTGGATTCCCCTGGAATTGGAGTTACAGAAGGTTATGAAACGCCATGTGAGCGTTGAAAATCAAACCCAGGTCCCCTGGATGAATAGCCAGTGTTTACAACCGCTGAGCCATTTCTCCAGCCCTTTTCACATATAAGTAAGTAAGTAAGTAAGTAAGTAAATAAATAAATAGACAGACAAGGTAAGGTAAGGTAAGGTAAAGCCAGGGAACGGAGTCAACAGACATATCTAAGGGCTCTCTCTCCCTTCTGATTAAGTCCACGAGTCCATATGAGACTTGTAGTTCTTTGTGGAGACTTGGGACAGAGGAGGGGAGGGGAGGAGAGGGAGGCATGGACTTGGTGAGGAGAGCAGCTAAGGACATCAAGTGTGGGTACACTGGGGCTAGAAGTCTGCAATCCAGAACCTTCCTCAGAGAGGGTCAATCTGGCAAACTGGGGTGACTTTCTGTTAGAATGTGGCATACAGATCTTCAGCCTAAGGGGAATTCAGGACTCACTGAACAGGACAATGAACAGGACCCACTGTGGCCAGAACCATACCTGCTAGGGGTCCTGGGAGGCCTATAGATGGCCTCCTCTGCCCACTGGAAATGGCTCTGATAGTACTGTCTTGTTTAGTGACAGATAGTTTCCTGGTGTAGAAAGGCACTTCCAAGTACACATTTCATCCATACCTGGTGGGCCCAGCAGGGTTGTAGACAGGAGTCTGGGACAAGCTCAGTTCCAGCAACAATCCTGTGGCCCCTTAGTCAGAACCCTAAGGAGCCTGGACACTGTGGAAAGTTTGAGAGCTGGGTGGCTTGCCCCTGCTGCTGCTGCCACAGGTGTGAGATGTTTACCTAGCAGGTGTTGGAAGAGCCTAGTCTCAGGATAGTGGGTCCCAGGGTGCCATCTGCTGGGAAAAGAGTTCCCAGGATGTCAGGAACTCCCTTCCCTCAGGCAAGGCACTAGGCAGAGAAGAGAGCTGGAGGCAGGGGCCTGCACCTAGCAGCTCAGAATCTAGGTAGCTCCTTTGCCCTAGACAAGTTATCATGACCTCAGGGTCCATATCCTGTTCCTGGGTTCAGCATGGCCGATAGTATGTGTGTTTTCCCATTCATTGTTCCCAGAACCCCTCTCCTGTGTATGCCTAGGTCTGTAAGTAACACTTTGTAGGGGAAGGAAATGTTTTGTCCACAAGCCACAACATGTCTCAGGGCTGAGAACTGACTCTGGACAAGTCTGTTTCACCAAGCCATCTATCAGGCTCTGTCTCTGGCCACTGAGGCCTGTGCTCTACATCCTTGTTCACTCAAGTCCTCTCTTCTGTGTGTATGTCAGAGTCTAGGAATAGGCCTTTGCACCCCTCAACCTCTGTCACATCTCCATCCATCCTTTCTCATAGAGGATGTACCAGGGTATGGTCACCAACAGAACCAGTAGCCTGCAGGAAATGGAGGAAGTCCAAGAAAACAACTGTGGGCTTTACTTACATTGTTTTTCCAGGCTGCGAAAGAAATAGGACTAGGGACTATTGGGAAGGAGGGAGCCATGGTGGCCCCAGAATTCCCAGAGATCGTGCCCCCAAGAGATGCCTTAATGGATGTCTAGGGGTAGGACTGGGGCCCAAAGCTGGGTAAAGGGAGCCCTAGCTTGCTTAAACTCTATTAGGTAGAAGTGAACAATACAGGGATCTTGGGATTGTGTTTATTTTAGTTGTCCCGCCCAGCACTAACTGGACATTCAGACAAGCCAGTGTCCAGAGATGCCTAATAATTCCTGCACTGGGCAGCAACCAAACTGATCTTCACCCATGAGTACCACAAACAAGAAAGATTCCTTTAGATGTGGCTGACACTGCTCTCCAAATTCTGAAGTTATATGTTTTCTTTTAGTTTTGAAATTTTTAAGTGTGTATTGGCATTTGGCCTAAATTTATGTTGGTGTACAGGCATCAGATCTGCTGGAATTGGAGTTACAGACAGTTGTGAGCTGCCATGTGGGTACTAGGAATTGAACCTGGGTCCTCTGGAACAACAGCTAATGCTCTTTTTTTTTTTTTTTTTTCGAGACAGGGTTTCTCTGTATAGCCCTGGCTGTCCTGGAACTCACTTTGTAGACCAGGCTGGCCTCGAACTCAGAAATCTGCCTGCCTCTGCCTCCCAAGTGCTGGGATTAAAGGCATGTGCCACCACGCCCGGCCAGCTAATGCTCTTAACAGTTGAACCATGTCTTTAGTCCCTTGGTTTTGATTTTGTTTGTTTGTTTGTTTTTGTTTTTGTTTTTGTTTTTCAAGACAGGATTTCTCTGTATAGCCCTGGCTGACCTGGAACTCACAAAGCTGGTCTTGAACTCAGAAATCTGCCTGCCTCTGCCTCCCGAGTGCTGGGATCAAAGGCGTGTGCCACCACGCCCGGCAGGAAGGGATTTTTTTTTTTTTTTTTTTTAGTTTTTCAAGACAGGGTTTCTCTGTATAGTCCTGGCTGTCCTGGAACTCACTTTGTAGACCAGGCCAGCCTCGAACTCAGAAATCCACCTGCCTCTGCCTCCCAAGTGCTGGGATTAAAGGCGTGCGCCACCACGCCCGGCGGAAGGGATTTTTTTAAAGATAAGGTTTCATTTGATAGTTTTGAAGGCTTGGAATTGGCTATGTCGACCATGTTGGACTTGAATTCATAGCAACTCCCTGCCTGGCCTTTTGAGTCCTGGGATTATAGAAATACACCACCATGCATAACTCCAAATTCTAGTTTTAGCAGGAAGGTTGGTTGTGAGGGGACCTTGAAGTTTTTTCCCTCCTGCCTGGTGACAGGAAACAGTCCCATCCTTTAGGCTGGAAATTTTGTGTTATCTAAACAGAGCTCCTAATGGTAGCCTCCAGCTTCCTGCCATGAGGGCCCCTTGAAATCTGAAGGAAGCGCTTCTCAGATGCCTCTTAATATTGGAGTGCTGAGCTGGGGTGACCAGAGGGCAGAGTTCATAGTACTGATTTCCTTATCAGGCAGAAGGAAATATCACGTGGAGGAGCAGAGGCATGGGTAGGCAGTGGAGTACCTCAACAGCCTCATGGTTTCAGCTTGCCTCTATAGCCCAGATGTCTGTTCATGAACTATTTACCAGGTCAATTGCTTTGAAAACAAGATGGTTTAAGACTGCGTTCTTGTTGGCTTGATTTATTGTTGGAAGTCGGAGAACACCTTTATAGTTTTCTCCTTCCATTTGTACATCCTGCTTGTGTGGCAAGCACCTTTACCCACTGAACTGTCTGCCAGTGCCCGTTTTATTTTTGAGACAGTGGCTCTCTAGGAAACCCAAGCTGGCTTCATCTAGACTTAGCCTTCTGAGTGATGGGATTACCATCGTGCCTGGCTCACAGGGCACAGCTGGGCATCCTTTCCACTCCCATCTCATTTTGGTCCCCGGATACGGGATATCTGGTTTGTGATTAAAGGTTAGTGATCAGAAGGATCAGTGTTTGAAGCCTGGTAAGAAGAAATAGGCACGGGGCCAATCTGGTGAGACTGGGAGGGGACCAAGGGTTCTTTGAGGATCCTGGCCAGTCTACAAAGACTACCACCCTCTTCCTGCCTCTTCCTGGGGATAGATGTGGCACAGGAGGTTAGGACTGTGGGTTGCATGGGTCCTGTCCAGGTTACCTAAGCAGAGATGGTAAGGATAAGTGTGCTAAGGGGATGAAGGAGGGATGAGGGTCTCCTCAAGAGCCTTGGCCCTGTTCTTTCATCAAGCCCCGCCTTTGGAAGCCCACAGGAACTAATTAGCACTTTCGTCCCTGTCACCTACATTCTGAGTCCCTGGGCGCCATCACATGTCCCTCCTCTTTCCTTCCTCTTCTCGGGGCTCTGGGCTGTGGAGGCAGGGGCAGGGTGCATTCTCACTTACTGGAAATGACAATGGGGCTGCTGTGTGGTAGAGAAACTAGACAGTGCTCAGCAGGACAGGAATGGATGCTCACAGGGTCTGAATACAGGCCAGGACAAAGGAACTTTACTGGTCACTACCCTGCCCTTTTTACCAGATCTGGAAATCTAGAAATGTTCCTTGGTGTTTCAAGCCTCTTCAAAGCCTAGCTGGAGCAAGGCACCGGGGCACTGCCTAGCTCTGGGTCCTGTCACATGCCTAGATTGTTTGAATAATTCACATTTAAGAAGACCTACTTTCCTGTTAGGCCATTTCCTGCTAAAGAGTGAGTGGAGGAGGGGCACTTGAATTATACATCCATGCTCCCTGGGTTTTTAGAGAAGGCTGGGCACTGAGCCAGCCCCTGGCCAGTGCCTCCACCCTGGAAGCCTGCTTAGCCCTGCAGCCGCTGCTGATGGGCCCTGGGCTGGTCACATCTGACTGGGTGTGGCTATGGACTTGCCAGCTGATTTCTGAAATATTTCCTGAGAAGGGAGTGTGCCTGAAAAATCAGGAGAGGCCAGAGTCCCGGGCCAGAGGCAGGGATCCCTTAAGTTTTTGTCTGTGGAGGTGGCTGGGCTGCAGTGTAGGAGCCAAAAATCACAAGAGACCTAAGCTAAAGGGGGTAGATGAAGGAGCTTCAGAGACTTGGGGATACAGTAGGAAAGGCTAGCTTCTTATCATTTTCAGGGCAGGCTGGAGACTGACCAAGGTCCAGGGCCAGAGGTCCCAGCTGCCTGGGGAGCGCACATATCAGATTGAGGTGAGGCCCTGTGGCAACCTGAAGCTTCAGCTAGGGATCTGAGAATCAGGGGTCAGCCCCTCCTCTTCTTCCTTCCTTCCCCTCAACTTTGCCCCTGAAACCCTGTCCATAAACACAAAAACGATTACCTCAGCAAGCATTATGGGGCAAGTTCCAGGGAAGGCTCTGCTCCATCCTGAACAGTCACAGATCACAGATATATGAAGGTACAGAGGCTAAATCTCAAAGTCTGAGGAGGCTGAAGCAGGAGGATCCCAAACTCTAGGTTAGCCTGAGCTGTGTAGCAAGACTCTGTCTCTAAACCAACAGTCCAACCATATCAACCGTGTTAGGCTCAATGTCCTCATAAGAGACCTTGCTCATGGGCTGGCAATAATTGGGAGCAGGGAGGCAGCTTATGGAACAGGGGAGCCCTAGAGCCTAGCCTCTAAGGGGCCCAGTCTGCTCCCTCCCTGCCCCCATCTTCACTTATGAGACCTAGGAGTGGCTGAGGGGTACAGCCACATGGAGGGCTCTGGAGAGATAACCTGCCTTGTATACTTCAGGCTAACTGCTTCCGTCTGTTTCCTGTCTGTAATACTTCTTCCTCCCTACCTCTTATTTCTGCTTTAAGTCCTTCACCAGGGAGATCCTGAAGGGTGGGCATCAGGCCTGCTGGAGTTTGATGATAATCTTAAAACCTGAGACCACCTGACAAGACTCAAAAGCCGGACCCTCTAGCTTTCAAAAGTTACGGGAATGTACCCCATCCCCGCCACCCTTCACTGTGGAACCAGTAGGAGCCTGGGGCCCAGATGTCTCCTGGTTACCCAGCTGTTCACATTCCTCTAGCTCCACCCTCTTTTGGACCAGCAAGTACTAGCAGGCATCTTATCTCTTCCACTCTCTTCCCAGGCATTGCTCTGGTTGCTGGGCCTTGGCCCTCTCATTTGGAACTCAGAAAACCACTTAGATACCTTATTCTCAGATCATAAATATCCTCTGACATCTCTGGGGGTGGGGTGTGAGGAGGTCTTTACCAGAGACACAGTATTAAGTAGGAAATGAGCAGGGCAAGGCCACTGGGAATAGGCTACCCTTGAGGAATGAAGCTGGCAGTGGATATTCTCTTTCTCGGGACTGGGCTACTAAGGGGTTGGGAACATCTGTGCAGAAATGGTATCATCAAAGGTCTGGCCTTCACAAGGTCATGGAATAGGCTCTTCTGGGAAGTTGGAGTCACAAGGGCCATTGGAGAGGATGGTGAGAAGGAAGGACCCTGGACTTTTACTGAGAGAGAGTGGGATGATGGAGCTGTCAAGAGCTTCAGGTAAAAAAAAAAAACAGTCACAAATGACAGAGAGTCAGGTCTTGAACAGATGGAATGAAGGGCATAGAGTCCCAGGGGTCAGAGGCCCTAGGGTGGGATGATGGCAGTGGTGGGTATATTTGAGATAACTGGAACCAGGCTTCTTACTCTCAAAGCAGGTCACTCAATATACAAGGAAGAGAATATGCAGTATTATGGAGAGACCACACACTTAGTATGCTCAAGAAAAAGATACGAAAGCCCACATGACTGTCTGCATATACATACATACATGTATTTTCATGTATATGTACGTTTTCCCTCAGGCTGCCTGCTCAGCAATGACACTTTCATAGCAATGAATATCCAATACCTGGTCCTCATTTCTACCACCCACTAGCAGAAGCTAGGACTCTTGAAATAAGGCATCAGATCAGGGATGGGACAGGGAAAGTATATGAGGGAACTGTCAGGACTGAACAATGACAGACACATTTCTATGGCCCAGCAGGAAGTGCCCTGGGCAGGGATGGGAAAGTGTGCAGACCACTCAAAGGCTGTTTCAAGAAGGAATGGGCTTCAAGCAAAGGTTGCACAGAAGCTAACAAGAAGGGACGGTATCAAGTGTGAAGGGAAGCCTCCTCAGTAGCAATCATGGAAAGGTGCCAGGTCTCACAAGCCAATGTGGTGGCCAGGCCCCCCCCCCTCCCCCGAGAGTTGTGGCTCTGGTTTAAGAGAGGGTAGTGCAGGCCAAGAGGAGATAAGAGAGGTACTCAGCTGGTTTTGGAAAGGGCAGAATGGGAGTGAAAAAGTCATTGTGGCAGGAGTCGTATTAGTTGAAGATGGCTGGACAAATAGGCATGACAGACCAGACCGAATGGCATGTCTTAAGATTCTGATGGTTAATCTTGACAACCTTCCTGTCCCACCTGGCTATTCCTGCCCCCCCTACCCCCCGCCGTCTAGAACATGCTAGGCCTTTCACAGGCGCACACCTTTAGGCCCTCCGGGCTTGGTCATTCAGGCAGGACACACCGCCCTCTGGCTTGGGGGCACATGGCACAGGAGCCGACACCATCAGGCCAGAGCCAGAGGCCACCGAGGCCGATAGGCTGGCAGCGTCCCTGGAAGACCCTTGCGGGGGGTGTGAGTATGGTGGGGTGAGGAAAAATTACGGGTCCTTTAAGCCGCTCGCGCACGCGCAGAGGGGAAGGAGGGGGCGGGGCGGAAAGAGCGGCACGCGCACGCCGCCCGTGCGCGGTGACGCGACGTGGGGTTTCCCGAGGCTGCGGGCAGGGGCCGCCGCGCCCATCCTGATGGCTGGAGGCGTCTGAGGGGCGGACGGCGACGGCGGCGGCGGCGGCGGCGGTGGCGGGAGCGGGCGGCGAGGGCAGCGGGGCTGGGACTGGAACAGCCGCCGCGCGGACCCGACCAGCCTCGCCGACTCCTGCCCGCAGGCCGCGAGCGCGACGACTAGGCGGCGGCGTGGGCGCCAGACCGGGCGAGGGCGAGGTGAGCGCTGCTGGGGTCTGTGAGCTGAGCCTGCCCGGGGCTGGGCCAGGCCCTGCGTCTCTTCTTCTCGCTCACGGGTCATCGGCCGCCGGCTTCATCCTGCTCTTCAGGGTGGGGTGGGCGATCCCCGATGTGCTAGGTGGGCGGCGGGGCTGGGGTCCCGGGGTCTCGAGGTCCCGGGGTGAGGGATGGGGCGGAGCCGCCGGGGCGCAGACCGGGGCCAGGGTCTTAGGCTCAAGGCCGCATCCGGGGTGCGGGACCGCGGCGGGATCCGAGATGCGGCAACCTGGGTGGAGGTCCTGGGTTCAAGGCCAGATCTGGGATGGGTTCTGGGTTCAAGGCTGAATCCCGAATGCGGGACCTGGTCTGTGGTCTTGGGTTCAAAGCCCGTGTCGGGATTCGGTTTCCAGACTCATGATCCTGGGGTCGAGGCTGTTGTGGGTGGTCTAGGGCCTGATGCTGGATCCCGGAGGTGGTCTTGAGTTTTAAGAAAGGGAACGGGATACAGGGCTGGGGTTCGGGTCGTAGGTTCGAGCCTGAATGGGTTACTAAGGTGGAGATGCCAGGCGCGCCGCAGGCGCTTCTTCTCCGGCCGAGTCCCCGCGGGAACAAAAGCTGAGCTCTGCCCTCTGGACCGCGCCTTCCTGCGGGGCGTGGGACTCGGCCGGGCGCTCGGGGAGCGGACACGGGGCGAGTCTCCTGGATTCGGCCATCACCCCTGCCGGGTGCGGGCCTACCGCTACCTAGCTTCCCAGCTCCCTTCGCTGCCGGCGTTCCTGGCCCCAGGCACCCCCAAATGAATGGGCGCCGCGTCCGGTCGCCGCGACAAGATGGCGATACCCGCCTTTGTCAGCCTGGACCGCGCCGTCCGCTGCCGGGGCTGAAAACAAAGGCCGGCTCTGGCGGCCGGTGCAGGGGAAAACGCGCTGGGCTCCTGGGTTCTCCTGATGCCACAGTGCTGGGAGGGGACGTCCTGCCCGGAGCACTCAGAGGGTGGCCTAGCCTTTCCGTGTCTCCACAGCCTCGGGTTCCCCTGGGGAACTGCAGCTTGACTTTTGACCTTTTGATACATTTGAACATTTTTTTTTCCGGGTTTTTTTAAATCACACGATTAGCATCCCCAAATAGCATCCCTATACGTGCTCAGCTCATCTTTAAAGAGGTTATATCAGAATTTTTATTTTGAGAGGAGAATTAGTGGGACTTCATTTAATTAATTAATTGTTTAGTGCATTGCTGTTTTGCCTGAATGTATCTGTGTGTATGTGAAGGTGTCAGATTTGGAACTGGAGTTACAGTCATTAGCTGACTTGTGGGTGCTGGTAACAGAACTTAGACCCTTTGGTAGATCAGCCAATGCTCTTAACCCCTGAACCATCTCTCCAGCCCCAAATTAGTAGAATTTATAACTGGGTATATGAATGACACTTGTGCATGAATATTGAAATTTCAGGTAATTTGTAGTGTTGGTTTGGTAGTAGTACTTCTTTGTATTGTTATGCTTCGATCTGATAGCAGCAATCAAGCCTTTGTGTGTGTGTGGTTAAGTAGCCTGTGAGATTTACTGTTAACTAAGAAAATATGTATTCATTCTATCATGATGAGCAAATAAATGGCAGTGTTAATATTGTGAAAAGTTCCATTTCACTGTGGAGACTAAATGTGGTCCTCAGAAACCATCAGTCAGTTTCTAGATTGTTTTTGTTTGTTTGGGTTTTTTGTCTTGTTTTTGTGTTTTTGTTTTGTTACATCTGAAGCTGTAGTGGTTTTGGTGGTGGGAGATATTTGAAGATAAGGCTTTTAGTTTTCATGCTAAGATGTCTTCTGGATTCTTCTGGAAGGTATATTGCAAAAGGAAAATGTCTTCCACTGGGTGTTTGGCCAGGGATGGAAATGTGAAGACAGGCTTTGAGCCTCTAGACTGCAGAACTAGGTTCTGGATTGATATGACTTAGGGAGACTGACTGACTTTTTTCACAGACCTATGCAGGAATGCAGTACAACTGGGAAGGCCCTGATCTCCATGGGAGAGGCGAGACTGTAGGTGTAGGTTCTGCCTGCACTTATTTCACTTCTACAGTGTGCTCTCTTTCTTAGAAGGTGAGAGCCTGGAAAGTCAAAAGTAGGTTTTTTGAGGGTATGTGCTCATACCTGCTGCCTGGCTCCCACGTTTAGTGTCAGATACTCAGTGTTAGGATTGTATTTTATTTATCTGGTGGCTCCTTAAAATGATTTTTTTTTTTTTTTGGTTTTTTGAGACAGGGTTTCTCTGTACAGCCCTGGCTGTCCTGGAACTCACTCTGTAGACCAGGCTGGCCTCGAACTCAGAACTCCGCCTGCCTCTGCCTCCCCAGTGCTGGGATTAAAGGCGTGAACATGCAACTTTGACAGTGTCTTCCATGGATGAACTCATCCACTGGATACAAACAGTTCTTGTATAGTATCTGAGCTGACATCAAAGCTATATTTGTTTAATTGTAGTAGTGCAGAGTGCCCCTTGAGCACACTTTTTAAAAAGGCTTTTCTTTGTTTGATAGCCTTGGTTATATGTGATTTGGGTGAAGGGGAGACCAGGTCAATTTCCTTAGATTTAGAAGGTTGCAGAATAAGCAAGATTTGGTAGGATATCCTCTTATCCCAGCACACTGGACAACCTGGTCTACCTATATGAAGCTTTGTTTAAACCCTTTCCCTAAAGTCTGCATAATGGTGGTTTTGTCTCTTTTTTAAAGAGTTGAGGGCTGGTGAGATGGCTCAGGGGGTAAGAGCACCCGACTGCTCTTCCGAAGGTGATAAGTTCAAATCCCAGCTATAGTGTACTTACATATAATAAAATAAAATAAATCTTTAAAAAAAAAAGAGTTGAAACTTCACATCTACTAGTGGGAATGATTTCTGAGATTATCCAGGCGCATTTATATTGATCACTGGAGAAACGAGCAGATTTAGAGAAGATACTCTTTCAAAAAGAAGTGGTGCACAGAAGTACTGAAGCTTTATTAATTTCATTTAGTTAAAAAATACTGGGCTATGGGCTGGAAAGATGGCTCAGCAGTTAAGAGCACTCACTGCTCTGCCAGAGGTCCTGAGTTCAATTCCCAGCAACCACATGGTGGCTCACAACCATCTGTAATGGGATCGGATGCACTCTTCTAGTATATGTCTGAAGACAGCTGCAGTATACTCATATAAATAAAAAATAAATAAATCTTAAAAACAAAACAAAACACTGGGCTGGAGATTCAGGTACTTGATGTCAACCAAGCCTGAGCACCCAGGTTAGATCCCTGGAGTCCCTCTGGGGAAAGGGAAAAATGCACTTCTGCAAGGCCTCTGCCACTCATGCACAAACTTGCATTGCATAAGTATAATTTAAGAAAATCTATTATCCATTGGTATTGTTGGAAAGTTAACAGCACTAAATGGAGCCTTGAGAAAGGCATGAGCAATCTGCAATCACCTACATCATCTGGCCGTGTGGCTGGTGCTTACCATGTGAGCCACAGCAGCTTTGTTTTAGAAGTACAATATCTGCAGTTATTAGTTTGTTCATTGGATTGTTTTTCTCTGCCCAACAGATTTGGCTCATGTCAGTCACCAAATTGGATTAAATTCTTTATGTGGGCTTTGGTTTTAGCATTAGTGGATTGGTAATAGATATTCTCGGTTTTATTATCTGGACTTGACCATATGGTGTGTTTTTGCCAATTCCCTTTAGTTTTTTTTTTTTTTTTTTTTTTGGTTTTTCGAGACAGGGTTTCTCTGTATAGCCCTGGCTGTCCTGGAACTCACTTTGTAGACCAGGCTGGCCTCGAACTCAGAAATCAGCCTGCCTCTCCCTCCCGAGTGCTGGGATTAAAGGCCTGCGCCACCACGTCCCTTTAGTTTTTAAAAGACCATCTTATCCAGGCTGTCCTAGTATTCACTATGTAGACCAGGCTGGCCTCTAACCTCTCATGATTCTCCTTCCTCTGCTTCCCAAGTGCTAGGATTAAAACATGAGCCATCATGCCCAGTTATATGCCATATTACTTAAAAACTCCTTTTAACATATGTCTCATAAGACATGGAACAAAACGTTTTAGAATTTTGGTTTTTTTTTTTTTTAAATTAAATTTATTTATTTATTTATTAGTATTTTTTTTTTAAAGATTTATTTATTTTATTCTATGTAAGTACACTGTAGCTGTCCTCAGACACTCCAGAAGAGGGAGCCAGATCTCATTACGGATGGTTGTGAGCCACCATGTGGTTGCTGGGATTTGAACTTATCACCTTCGGAAGAGCAGTCGGGTGCTCTTACCCGCTGAGCCATCTCACCAGCCCTATTTATTAGTATTTTATGTGTATGGGTATTGTGCCTGCATGCATATTCGTACCCATGTGTGCTTGGTTCCTGTGGGGTCTTCTGCTATAGGAACAAGTGCTCTTACATCTGAGTTGGCTTTCTAGCTTCTTTTCTTTTCTTTTCTTTTCTTTTCTTTTTTTTTTTTTTTTTTTTTTTTTTTTTTTTTTTTTTTTTTTTTTTTTTTTTTTGGTTTTCAAGACAGGGTTTCTCTGTATCACCCTGGCTGTCCTGGAACTCTGTAGACCAGGCTGGCCTCGAACTCAGAAATCCGCCTGCTTCTGCCTCCCGAGTGCTGGGATTAAAGATGTACACCACCACGCCCAGCAGCACAGGTCTTTAATCCCAGATTTAGGAGGCAAAGGCAGGGAGATCTCTGAGGTTGAGGTAAGCCTGGTCTGCATAGTGAGATTCAGACCAATCAGGGCTTTAAAAAATCCTTAATTGCCGGGTGTGGTGGCACACGCCTTTGATCCCAGCACTCAGGAGGCAGAGGCAGGCGGATTTCTGAGTTCCAGGCCAGCCTGGTCTACAAAGTGAGTTCCAGGACAGCCAGGGCTATACAGAGAAACCCTGTCTCGAAAAACCAAAAAAAAAAAAAAATCGTTAATCATTTGCATTTATTATTTTTACTGTTTGGAAACAAAGTCTTGCTGTATGTCCCATGCTCCAACATGAACAGAGTGAACCAGGTGCTTAAAATAACTTGATATTGGTAACATACTATAGAAACTCCCAGGGTTTTATTTTATGATAATGTAACAGGACTATTTAATATAATTGAAATAATAAAATAGAAAAATCTCAGAGATTGCTCAGTGGTTAAGAGCACTCGCTCTCTCTGTACCTGAAGACCCAAGTTCGATTCTTAGCATCCACATGGTTGTTCACAACCATCTGTAACTCCAGTTCTGGATGTTTTCTGGTTTCTCAAGGCATGCATATGGTACATAGACATACCTAGATCCAAAACACCCACATACATAAAATATAATGAAATTTTGTTTTTGTTTTTCAATGCAGAGTTTCTATGTATAGCCCTGGCTGTCCTAGAATTAGTTCTGCAGACCAGGCTGGCCTTGAACTCAAGAGAATTGCCTCTGCCTCCTGAGTGCTGGATTTAAGGGACGTGCCACCACCACCCAATCATAAAATACACAAATATAAATATATATTTATTTACTTATTTAACCATGCTGAGATTCTGGGTGTGTCTTTTTTTCTTCTTTCTTCCTTCCTTCCTTCCTTCCTTCCTTCCTTTGGGGGGGGTGTATTAGTTAGGGTTTTACTGCTGTGAATAGACACCATGACCAAGGCAAGTCTTATAAAAACAACATTTAATTGGGGCTGGCTTACAAGTTCAGAGGTTCAGTCCATTATCATCAGGGTGGGAGCATGGCAGTATCCAGGCAGGCATGGCACAGGCAGAGCTGAGAGTTCTATGTCTTCATCCAAAGGCTACTAGTGGAAGACTGACTTCCCAGGCAACTAGGGTGAAAGTCTTAAGCCCATACCCACAGTGACACACCTACTCCAACCAAGTCACACCTATTCCAACAAGGCCACGCCTACTAATGGTTTAATGGTGCCACTCCCTGGTCCAAGAATATAATATACAAATCATCATGGGGTGGTGGAGTGGGGGAGAGTTCGAGGCAGGGTTTTTCTGTATAGCCCTGGCTGTCCTAGAACTCACTCTGCAGACCACCACTGCCCAGCTGAGCACTATTTCTTATTCTGTTTATTTGTTTTAATGCATGTGAGTATACTGTTGCTGACTTCAGGCATTGAATCCTGTTACAGATGGTTGTAAGCCACCATGTGGTTGCTGGGAATTGGATTCAGAACCTCTGGAAGAGCAGTCTGTGCTCTTTGCCACTGAGCCATCTCGCCAGCCCCATAAAATATCCCCCCCCCCCCCCCCCCCCCCCCCCCCCCCCCCCCCCCCGCCGGGCCCAGCACTTGGGAGGCAGAGGCAGGCAGATTTCTGAGTTCAGGCCAGTCTGGTCTACAGAGTGAGTTCCAGGACAGCCAGGGCTATATAGAGAAACCCAGTCTCAAAAAACAAACAAACAAAAGAGTTTTCAAACAAAAATTGCGATTTTTGTTTGTTTCTGCTGTCAATGACACAGTATTCGGTATTTAAATGGATGGCGTGTGAGTGTGTGCACGTGCATTTTACAGGGATGAAACCCTAGGCCTCATGTATGCTAGGCAAATAAATGTTGTACCACTAAGGCACACATCCTTAGTCCTAAGGATAATGTACTTTGCTTATGAGATTAGAGGATGGTACAAGTGAAATGGTTTTGTTAATTATAAAATGACCTGTACATGATGCTATGATCTCACAGGTGGTTAAAAGATCCATTCAGAACAGAAACTGGAGTAAAATTATTTGATGTAACTATTTGAAAAATTGTCAGTTTCAGATTTCAAGTTAGAACTATTGTTTAAGAAATTGACCACTTGAGTTCATGGTGTGGCTCAAATAAAAGATGCCCTGCCTCAAAAACATGGCTGTGGCCGGGCATGGTGGCACATGACTTTAATCCCAGCACTCAGGAGGCAGAGGCAGGCGGATTTCTGAGTTCAAGGCCAGCCTGGTGAGTTCCAGGACAGCCAGGGCTATACAGAGAAACCCTGCCTCGAAAAACCAAAAAAAAACCCCAAAAAACCAAAAAACATGGCTGGGGCTCATGAAATTTCTTAGCAGGCATAACCCCCCCTCCCCCATAAATAAAAATTGTTAAAAAACAGAAAACAACCACAAAGTGGAAGGAGAGGACAGGCCTATTAATTTATCTTCTGATGCATGCGTACCCACATACTTACACATTCATAAATAGAAAATAAGAAAAAATTGACCATTCGAGCTGTCAGTACAACTCTGTGGCAGTGTTTTCCTCCCTGTGGGAGCCCTGGACTCTATCCCACCACTGCAATCTGATGAACAAAGATCTACCTGACTACTGAGTTTAGTCTTACTGAGTTCAAGGCCAGCCTGGTCTACAAAGGGTATTCCAGGACAGTCAGGGCTATACAGAGAAACCCTGCCTCGAAAAAAAAAATTCTCGGGCTGGTGAGATGGCTCAGCGGGTAAGAGCACCCGACTGCTCTTCCAAAGGTGATAAGTTCAAATCCCAGCATCCACATGGTGGCTCACAACCATCCATAACGAGATCTGGCCTCCTCTTCTGGAGTGTCTGAAGACAGCTACAGTGTACTTACATATAATAAATAAAATAAATCTTAAAAAAAAAAAAGAAAAAAATTCTTAATTTTGATTTCTGAATATAGTAAATGCGAGTCCACGGGATCCTGAACGATTGAATGTGGAAAGGGGTCCTAAGCTGCAAAATACAGACACTAGAGGTCCTTTGCTTTTAGTCAGGTACTCTGGTTTGATGTTTTGTCTTTAGCCTCATGTACAGCACTGTAGTACTGCATTTTCCAGGGAAGGAAAACCCAGAGTTTTTACAAGGTCTGTCCTGAGAATAGGCATGGGGAAGGCAGCCTGACAGAAGGACAGCAGCTCACAGACAATAGGTGTAAAGTGGAAGCCTTCTGAGAGCTCAAGGGATGGCCAGAAGTGACAGTCCTGGTAAAGAAAGGAATAGATGGAGCCTCCTGAGGGTCCATAAGCGATAATGAAAAGCTCAGGTGTTTGCTGTGCTTGAATGGGAGTACTTAAGGTGGCTACAGAGAGAAGAGATGGAAGATCTTCAGTGTACCTTCAGTGCCTTGCAATAGGGGCTAGCTGATTTCCATTTAGAAATAAATTCCTTTAAACTTTGGCTTTTTGATCATTTGACTGACATTCCTTCCCAGAGTAAATGAACTTGGTTTTACCATGTTACTGCCAGGTTTGTAGGATGTGTTTGTTTGTCCCCTCCCTCCCTCCCTCCCTCCCTCCCTCCCCTCCTCCTCCTCTTCCTCTTTTTGAGACAGATTCCCTACTATGTAACCCTACGTGGGCTTGAACTCACTCTTGCCTGCCTGTTTTTCCCAATGCTGGGATTAAAGGCTACTACTTCCAGCCAGTTGTGTTTGTTTGTTTGTTTGTTTATTTAGTTAGTTTTTTGAGACAGGGTTTCTCTGTATAGCCCTGGCTGTCCTGGAACTCACTTTGTAGACCAGGCTGGCCTCGAACTCAGAAATCCGCCTGCCTCTGCCTCCCAAGTACTGGGATTAAAGGCGTGCGCCACCACACCTTGTGCAGCACCCACTTTTAATTTCAGCACTGGGGAGGCAGAGGCAGGAGGATTTCTGTGAATTCAAGGCTAGCCGGATCTGTATGGGGAGTTCCAAGATGGCCAGTACTACATAGAGAGACTGTGTCTCCAAATATAAATGTATAAATAAACAATAATGAAGTGTCAGCCTCTGTGGACATTGAGAGTGTTTTACTCCCTTTCCCTCCTTTCATGAGATGCTTCCCCAGGCCCAGGAAGGCTTTGAGTTCTATTGTTTAAAAAAAAAAAAAAAACCAGCTACAAATTTACTCTCATAGTTGTAGAGCATAGAAGTCTGAAATCAGGGTGCAGGCAGGGGTATGCTGCAACAAGATGCCAGGGGAGAGTCTTGTTAGGTGTATACTGCTTTGCCATTGAGAAGCTCTCCTTTTTACTCATAACTTGTAGCTGCATCACATCAGTTTTCTGCCTCTTTTTCATAGAGCTTTCTCTTTGTGCAACAGCTTTCCTTAGAAGGACGTAGTCATTTGGTTAAGGCCCACCCTATTTCAGTGTGACCTTGTTTTAGTTTGCCTGATTACACCTGAAAGAGACCTCTTTCCAAATAAGGTCACAGTTCCAAGTAGAACTGAATTTTAGCAGATGCTGCTCAACTCTAGGTACTTAGTGCTTTATCCTGTGTGTCACATTTCCTAGTTGTTTCTTTCTTTTCTTTTTTTTCTTTTTTTGAGACAGGGTTTCTCTGTATAGCCCTGGCTGGCCTCGAATTCAGAAATCCACCTGCCTCTGCCTCCCCAGTGCTGTGAGGCATATGCCACCACGCCCGGCTTCCTTGTGTTTCTAACTTATCTCCCATGTACTTGTTTTCTTTCAGAGTCAGTAGGGATGGAACTCAGGGTCTGTCCTGTGTTGGACAGTGCTCAGCCACCAAGCTGCACCTTCAGTACTTTCCCCCTATTTCTGTTGTATATCTTGCTCAAGAGTAGAGCTTTTAGCTGGATGTGGTAACACCATGCCTTTAATATCAGCACCCCAGAAGCAGGGGCAGGCCAGCTAAGGCTGCACAATGAGACCTTGTCTCAAAAAAAAAAAAAAAAGACAAAATGAAATGAGTTTGAAGTTTTGTGTTTATTAACCAATCATAAAAATCAGATGTTTGATCCCAGCACTCGGGAGACAGAGGCAGGCAGATTTCTGAGTTCAAGGCCAGCCTTGTCTACAAAGTGAGTTCCAGGACAGCCAGGGCCATACAGAGAAACCCTGTCTTGAAAAACAAAAACAAACAAACAAATCAGTTGTTTGGGCAGTGGCAGTGTACAAAGTGGCAGGTGAATCTTGGAGTTCCAGGATAGCCAGGCCTACTTTCCCCTGCCCCCCAAAAGGGGTTTTTGTGAGGGATCAGATATTTTTGTAGTGGGCAGTTAGATGGTGGCTAATTGGGTCATCTCTAAGAACTAACAAAAAAGAGGAACTGGCTACACGATGAATAACTGTGATTAGACAAGTAGGTTTCTCTACTCTTCCTTTCCTAGTCGGTATTTATGTGGCTGAGGGTTCTGGGGCTCTGTGGCAAGGGCAGCTACTATGAAAAACTCTGCCAAGCCATGCACCTGAGCTTCTGCACCTCCCTTTCCTGTCAGGGTCTGAGAGTTCTGCTCTAATTATGTCTTTTGGCCTAAATGTTTAGCTGAAATATACTTTACAATACTTTATGGTAAAATTCTGCTTTGTTTTTTGTTGTAGAAGTCAGTAATTAAGCTAATGAGTGGCTAGATGAAGTGTGGATCAGTAGACTGGTCCAGTCTTGAGGTTTATCATGTGCTGATTTGTAACTAGCCTTATTTATTTATTTATTTATTCATTCATCTATTCATTTATTTATTTATTTATATAGATTACAGATTGGGGGGATTCTTAAGAGAGGGAATTAGTTTAATGCCATTGTCATGGTTAGGCCTGTTGATGGTTAGGCATGGTTTTGTTTTGTGAAAGGATCTTCCTGTTTTGCCCAGGCTGATCCTGAGCCCTTGGGCTTAACTGATACTCCTCTCAGCATCCTGAGCAGCTGTATGTTTGCTGTGCTTGCTGTCATGCCTAACTGTATATTCATAAAAATTATCCTGTATATCCTGTGAAGCCTTTGCTGTCCAGCCCTGTTAATTTGTACAGGTCTGGGATGTACCAAGAACATTTTTTTTTTCCCCCCGAGACAGGGTTTCTCTGTATAGCCCTGGCTGGCCTCGGAACTCAGAAATCCACCTGCCTCTGCCTCCCGAGTGCTGGGATTAAAGGTGTGCGCCACCACTGCCCGGCAGCAAGAACATTTTTGTACTAAGATACCATTCCCTCCCTCCCTCCCTCCCTCCCTCCCTCCCTCCTTCCCTCCCTCTTTTTTTCTCTTACTTTTGCCAAGCTCATGATTGCTAATAAAAAAAAAAGGAAAATAGTTTGGGAGAAGCACAACAGTGAATTATTTGTGTTTTTAAGGTGATCAAAACTCTCAAAGACCACATGTAGTAAGCTGGGTGTGGGAGCATATCCTTAGTGAGCTTTGGAGAAGCAGAGATGCCCAGGGAGTTGAAGGGACCTGGGGTTTTTGGTTTTTCGAGACAGGGTTTCTCTGTCTAGCCCTGGCTGTCCTGGAACTCACTTTGTAGACCAGGCTGGCCTCGAACTCAGAAATCCGCCTGCCTCTGCCTCCCGAGTGCTGGGATTAAAGGCGTGTGCCACCACGCCCGGCGAGACTTTGTCTCTTAAAAACAAAGTAGCTCTATGAGAAAATTATACAATTATGTGAGGCTATATTTTTTTAAATGGAGTCTTAAGTATTCTAATCTGGATTTGCTATATACCGGATGACTTTAAACTAGTTCTGTTTCTACTAAAACGTGCTGTTACAGATGTGGACCACCACGCCTTGTTTATGTCGTGCTGTGGACTGAGTTGAGGAATTTGTGCATGCTGGGCAACCACTATACTGAGCCCTATAGGAGACAGTAAAGGCATGTAAGGCCTAAGATTTGCCCACAGTTCTTTTTCTTATCCCACATGTGGGTGCTGGGATTCAAACCTAGGTCTTCTCAAGAGTAGCCATTGTTAACTGCTGACCCATCCCTCCTGTGCCAAGCTATGTTGCTAATTAAGGGAGAGACTGGGAATGCTGTTCAAAATGTGCAGTGCGCACAGACAGGCTGAGCCAGGTAAGACCCTGCCTTCTGCTGCGTATCCCCCCCCCCCCGCCTCACCCCCCCAACTAGGTTTGAGAGAAGGCTATTTTGAGTGAAGGTTGACTTTCCTTCTCTCCTGTGTTTTCAACTTTGTGTGTATTCAGCTCAATATGGTTAGAATTCTGCCACACTGACTTCTGAGTGGTATTTGTAGAAGTCTCTGAAGGGGTTGATTCTTGGGTACTCCACTGAGCTTTCTTAGTTGTGATTTTTGTTTTTGTTTTTGGAGACTGAGTTTCTCTGTAGAGAGCCCCTGACTGTCCTGGAACTCACTCTGTAGACCAGGCTGACCTTGAACTCAGAAATCTGCCTGTTTTAGCCTCCCAAGTGCTGGGATTAAAGGCGTGTGCCACCACTGCCCCGCTTTTTTTTTTCCCTTTGTTTTTTAAATCTAGACTTCATAGTTCTACTTCAGAAAAAGAAAGAAAGAAAGAAAGAAAGAAAGAAAGAAAGAAAGAAAGAAAGAAAGAAAGAAAGAAAAGTACCTTATACTCATGGGCATTAAATGGGAGAACCTAAGAGTTCCCATTTAAGCTATGGTAAAGTCTCCTGATTGGCCCCTGAAGGGTGTACTTCCCTCAACCAAACCAACCACTCTTCCTCTATTCCAAGAAGCAGCAGTGGGCTATGTTCTCAGGGATAGGTAAGCAGAGGTCTCAGCAGGCAATATGGATTCTTTATCTTCTAGTGCCAAGGTTGAGGCAGGAGGATTATGAGTTCAAGGCTAGCTAGCCTAGACTAATTAGCCAGACTACCTAGAAAACAGACTAAGATAAACCAAACCTTCCCTGAAATTTGGTTATATCATGAACCAGTGAAAGTTCACATTAATTTTCCTCCTTGCAAGCCGGGCGTGGTGGTACACGCCTTTAATCCCAGCACTCGGGAGGCAGAGGCAGGCGGATTTCTGAGTTCGAGGCCAGCCTGGTCTACAGAGTGAGTTCCAGGACAGCCAGGGCTACACAGAGAAACCCTGTCTCGAAAAACGGAAAAAAAAAAAAATTTCCTCCTTGCTAGCTACCAAGGTGTATTGTGCGTGTAAGTATATGTGTTGAGACACTGGTCTTAAAAAAATATATTTTTTATACTAGCCTTGAGCTTGAAATCCTCCTGCCTGTGTGTGGGTTTTGGCACACATCTGTGTTCTATAAAGAACTGCAGTTCAGTAAACTTCATGCTAGGAACATGTTTTGTTAAGAGGATGGTTTGTTCTCCCTTAGATTTTTAAGAACATAGGCCAGTAGTCAGGTAGAAGGACTCAGTCCTGGGCTTCTTTGCAGTATTATCCAGGGATAGATATATATATATATATATATATATATATATATATATATATATATATATATATATATATATATATATATATTTTTTTTTTTTCCCTCGCTCTGGTCAACCCTGCTTGCTCCAGTCGGTCCCACTTGCTCAGTCCCTGCTCTCTCCGGTCCCAAGATTCATTTATTATTATTATTATTATTATTATTATTATTATTATTATTATTCATAAGTACACTATAGCTGACTTCAGACACACCAGAGGAGGGCGTCAGATCTCATTACGGGTGGTTGTAAACCACCATGTGGTTGCTGGGATTTGAACTCAGGACCTTGGGAAGAGTAGTCAGTGCTCTTACCTGCTGAGCCATCTCGCCAGCCCCAGGGTTTTATATTTTAAGCAAAATAATAAATGTGTCTCTGGGCTCCTTTGGTTAGTATCTCTCTCTAATGATGTTCTTTTGTTTGTTTGTTTTGTTTTTGTTTTCAAGGCAGCATTTCTCAGTATAACTGCTCCCTAGCTGGCCTTGAACTCACAGAGATTCACTTGCCTCTGCCTCCTGAGTGCTATAATTAAATGTGTATACTACCATGCTGAGCTCTAATTTTTTTTTTTTTAATATTAAGCCGGGCAGTGGTGGCACAGGCCTTTAATCCCAGCACTTGGGAGGCAGAGGTGGGCGGATTTCAACAAACAAAGATTTATTTATTTATTTATTTATTTTTAAAAGATTTATTTATTATTATATCTAAGTACACTGTAGCTGTCCTCAGACACACCAGAAGAGGGCATCAGATCTCATTTTGGATGGTTGTGAGCCGCCATGTGGTTGCTGGGATTTGAACTCAGGACCTTTAGGAAGAGCAGTCAGTGCTCTTAACCGCTGAGCCATCTCTCCAGCCCCCAAGATTTATTTATTTTATATGAGTACATTGTTGCTCTCTTCAGACATACCAGAAGAAAAAAAATAAGTCTGTCTTCCTTATTTCCTTTCTCTCAAGCTTTTTAAAAATTCATTTATATGTATATGTGTGAGTGCCTATGTGTGTGTGTGTGTGTGTATGTATGTGTATATATATATATATATATATATATATATATATATACCAGAAGAGGGTATCTGATCCAATTATAGGTGGTTCAGAGCCACCACATGGCTGCTGGGAATTGAACTCAAGACCTCTGGTTGAGAGTGGTCAGTACTCTTTTAACAGCTGAGCCATCTCTCCAGCCCTCTAATGATGTTCTTAATGTTTGGAAGGCCTTCTACACTTGGTGGCTGCTTCCATCCCCCCTCCCACCATTTCTTCCATCCCCATTTCCTCACCTTTTCTTTTCTTTTTTTTTTTAAAGGTATTTCTTTTTTTTTTTTTTTTTTTAAGATTTATTTTATTTATTATATGTAAGTACACTGTAGCTGTCTTCAGAGGGCGCCAGATCTCGTTAGGGATGGTTGTGAGCCACCATGTGGTTGCTGGGATTTGAACTTATCACCTTTGGAAGAGCAGTCGGGTGCTCTTACCCCCTGAGCCATCTCACCAGCCCTCCTCACCTTTTCTTGACTTTCATCTCCTATCCCCTAGTTCTGCTTACCCTAGGAAGTTCCTTCAACCAGCAGGTGTAGAGATCCTGCTGGGTTTTGTTGATTATGTTGGCACATTACATTTCTCAACTTCACTGTCCTCAACTGAAAAGAAGGAAAGGAGATGGGCCAGGCCATGTTTGTGGGGTCCCTGCTTCTTCCTTTTTGGCTCTCTTATCTTTTTCCTCATTCTCTGATTTTTCTTAGATGTCCTTGACTTGTGGCCTTGTTTTCCCTTCCTCTTTTGAAAAATGATCATTGTATACTCTAAACTAGCCTCAGATATTTAGTCTTTCTACCTAAGGCCTACCTCCTCCTGCTTTTGATAAAATAAGCTAATAAGACAATGGAGGTGTGTGTGAATGCTAATATTAAGGTGGTTATTTAGAACTTATTTTTTTAGGGCCTTTATTTGAGACGAGTTTCACCTTGTAGTCTAAGCTGGCCTTGAACTTGCTGTGCTGTGATTCTCTCATATATGAGCTCAGCTGCAGGTATGTGCCACTAATGACTTAGCAGCTGCTCTTATTTGTTTGGAGAATTGCATTCTTACCTAATGATGTGTTTGAATCTATGGTGCTTTATGACTCATTTCTCTAGTTGGATGGTGTAAAATGAAAGATAAGTGCTTATGTAACTACAGCCTGTGTTTCAGGACCCCACAGTTGCTTGGCCAACTGTGCCTCCTTCCCACTTAGACTTTGCATTCCAGTGCCTGCCCTGGGGATAGCTCAGACCTTTCGTAGATACAGACTGATAGTTGGAGGTTGATTATATGGAGGATGATAGGCCTTGTTGGACAGTGGACCAGATGCCGTTACATACTTAGGACAATGGGAGGAACTTGAGAAAAGGCTTTCAGAAATAATAGAGGTCTGTACAAAAGTCTGTCTTCTTTATTTCCTTTCTCTCAAGCTTTTTAAAAATTTATTTATATGTATATGTGTGAGTGCCTATGTGTGTATATATATATATATATATATATACACCATGCACATTCCTGGTGCCTACTGACACCAGAAGAGGGTGTTGGAGCCCCTGGGGAACAGGGGGTTGATTATAGGGTGCTGAAAACTGAACCGAGGTCCATTGCAAGAGCAGTAAGTTCTTAACTGCTGAGCCATCTTTCTAGCCCCTGGGCTCTTATTTGTTTCCTATATATGCTTTCTGTCCTGAGGCCTATCAGAATTTTTGTCTCCCTTCTTCTTATAAGAGCCTTAGCCTGGCGGTGGTGGTGCATGCCTTTAATCCCATCACTTGGGAGGCAGAGGCAGGTGGATTTCTGAGTTCGAGGCCAGCCTGGTCTACAAAGTGAGTTCCAGGTCAACCAGGGCTACACAAAGAAACCCTGTCTCGAAAAACCAAAACCAAAAAAAAAAAAAAAAGAGGACTGGTGAGATGGCTCAGCGGGTTAGTGCACCCGACTGCTCTTCCGAAGGTGATGAGTTCAAATCCCAGTGACCACATGGTGGCTTACAACCACCCGTAACAAGATCTGACGCCCTCCTCTGGTGTGTCTGAAGTCAGCTACAGTGTACTTATGAAGAATAATAAATGAATCCTTGGACCGGAGAGACCAACTGGAGCAGAGCAGGCGAGGCTGTCTGGAGTGAGCGGATCCGAACGGGGACGGCCGGAGCAAGCGGGGACGGCCGGAGCAAGCGGGGACGGCCGGAGCAAGCGGGGACGGCCGGAGCAAGCGGGGACGGCTGGAGCTAGCGGGGCTGGAGCGAGTGGGGCCGAACAGGGATGGCTGGAATGAGCAGGGCCAACCGGAGCAAGTGGATCCGATCGGAGCGAGCGGGGCTGGCTGAAACAAGTGGGGGCCGTACGGGGGTGGCCGGGAGCGAGTGGGGTCGAGCGGAGCGAGCGGGGTTGACCGGAACAAGGAAAAAAAAAAAAACAGAGCCTTAGTTAGACCAGGTAAATACTGGGGTGGGGGTGGGTGAAGGCATAAGAAGTAGTTTAATTTTTTGCTTCTAGATTTTACCATTTCCTTAAAGATGTATTTAATGTTCAACTTTTTTCTTTTAAGCAGTTTTGAGACAAAAATGGTACAATGTGGTTAACTAGTGAAAACATAGGAAATTACAAGTCACCTCATTCTACCCATATACTTATCTATCCTTCCATGTTCCTCTACCTTAGGAAAATCCAAAACATGCTACTTTAGATTTTAAGAGAAAAATTACTGTTTTAAAGTTTTAGTCTTAACTCAGTATGACACCATGCTGCATTAGGTAGGACTGGGAGGAAGCAAAAAAGTTCACGAAAGTAAAAAGCTCCTGCTAGACAAATAATAGATGGGCTGTCATGTTGTGCCAAACATACAGTGAGGATTTGATCTTATTCTTGTTTATAGGATGTGTGTTTTACCTCATTCCTCATTGATAAGTAACTTGGATGTTTACTTGGTAGCTTGATTTCCTTATTCAGCCTTCTTCTGGGCAAATTCTTATGACTAATGGTTCTTTGGTAGAGAATTTGTTGGATATTCTTTTTGTTTATTTGGTTTAGTTTTTGGTTTTGTTTTGAGACTGAATTTCTTTGTGTATCCCTGGCTGTCTAGGTACTTGCTATGTAGTCCGGGTTGGCATCAAAATCAAGAGATCTGTTTTCCTTTGCCTTCCAAATGCTGGGATTAATGATGTTGGCCCGGCAGTGGTGGCACAGGGCTTTCATCCCAGCACTTGGGGAGGCAGAGGCAGTTGAATCTCTGAATTCAAGGCCAGCCTGATATACAGAGTTCTAGGGCTATACAGAGAAGCCATGTCTTGAAAAACAAAAACAAGCAACAAAAAGATGTTGACTGTTCTACTTGTTCAAAACTTAATTGGCAAAGAAAGTCCGGTGCTGAAAGGAACTATGTATAATAAAATTAAAATTTGTGTGTTGGGTAAGCTTTCATTTTGGATTCCTCCTCTGTGTGTGTGAGACAGGAAAATGAACCCAGGACTTGTACCCTATCCCTTAACCATGGCCTTAGTCTTACCTTCCCTCCTTTTATGACTGACCTTTTTTTGTACAAACAAGTTGAATTCAATAAAAGGAAAGTATTCTATGAATAAAGAAAAATTTGTTTCCTTCTGTAATTTGTAGTTAGAAATAGCAGTACACATTGACATTTAGTTAAAGGAAGTACCGTGCCCAACTTCCTTGGAGTTGTTTCTTTCTCATCATGTGGGTCAGAAGATGGAACTAAGGTAACAAGCAGGTGCCTTCAGTGGGAGCATATCTGAGGGCTCTTCTGTGACTATCCTTTGTTAGTGACTGTCACTCTGTCTGCATTTCCATCCCACTCAGTTCTATTATCCCTTCACAGTGAAAAGCACCTGACATAATTTTCTTTGTAACCCCCTCATCAGGATATTTACCAAGTGCTAGGCCTGGAAGCAGAAGACTTTGCAGGCAAGGGACATGGCTGGAGCTTGGCATTTGGTAAATAGTTGTTGAATGAGTGAATAAAGACCACACCTGTGAATCTTGGCTATAGAGGCCATGTTACTATTAATGTTTTATCAGTAGTTTTAATGCTTCCATCCTGCTTTTGTACTGTTACCTAGTCTGCCTATGTATGTGCTCAAACTCTTAAGGCTATATTTGTACTTTTTTTCCAACCCACACTGGTGCCTGGCACAAGATCAGGACCAAAATGAGTTTCTTCTCTCTCACAAAGAACCTATTGATCCCAAGTAGCCTGAGGCATAGCTTCTTTCAATTCTGCTTTCTTTCAGTTTTCTTTTGAAGCATAAGGATGGATCTTCTGCACCCAAGTAAAAGCTTAGCATAGTGGCCGGTGCCCTGTCTTGCCTTTAGATTGTGAATCTTGATTTCACATTTTAATGCAACCTGTAAAGAGCTTCTCAAGCATTCTGTTTCAGGATTGTGAAGACTAAGTGGTAGTACCATACAAGTACCTTTAGAACTTAAAACCTCAAGATGTATTACAGTGTATATGCACAAAGAAGTTTATCACATTCATATTTCATATGATTTCATTAGCTCTACAGAGTCAAAACAGGACCAGTTGATTTTATTCAGAATCTTGACATGGTATCTGATCTTTAGCATAGTAGTTTTTAGTCTTTGGATTTTAATTTTAATATAACCATGGGGACTGCCCCATAACTAGGCTACTCGGCTAAGTAAGCATGGTACATTCATGACCACTGGACAGCTCAGTTCCTTTGTAGTAGTGCCTTCTGTTACATGTTGGACTTGGAGATCCTGCAGATGGCTCATCTGGTGAAGGTGATTGCCACCAAGCCTGAGGACATGATTTTTTGATTCCCAGGACTCAATTTGTTAAATGGAGAATGAACCCCTACAAGTGGTCCTCTGACTCCCACACATGTGCAACGGGTATGTTTGCTCCTGCACATTCTACTCCCCCAACCCCAATAAATGTAATTAATACTTCTAGAGGACCTGGCAGTGGTAGTGTACTTGGGAGGCAGAGGCAAACATATCTCTTGAGTTTGAAGCCATCCTGGTCTACAAAGTGAGTTCCAAGACAGCCAAGACTGAAAACTATATACACATTCCACACACAAGTGTGTGTGTGTGTGTGTGTGTGTGTGTGTGTGTGTATTTATTTTTTTTTACAAGGGATCCTATTCCCTCTGTAGACAGCTGTGTTCATTGTACATATCCACATGCAGACACATAGTCATAACATGAAATTAAAAATTTAAGTTTAAAAACAGTTTTCAGAGTGGTGTGTGTAAGCACTGATGGCCTTTAAAAAAAAAATCAGTGAACATAGCCTGGCTTGGTGCACTTGGGTTTCGTTAATATAATTTGCCTTGTGGAATCCTTCTCTCCTATTAACTTCCAGGGGTAGTTTTCCATGTTTTCTCCACTAAGACTGCAAAGATTTAAGTCTGTACTTAACTGTCTTAAGCAACTAGTACACTTTTACATTACACCATTATATTTTACATTACAGACACTCAAAAGTATTTCTTCCCTTTATTGGGTCTGAGTCAGAATTTCTCTGGGGGGGCTGGTGAGATGGCTCAGCAGGTAAGAGCACCCGACTGCTCTTCCGAAGGTGATGAGTTCAAATCCCAGCAACCACATGGTGGCTCACAACCATCTGTAATGAGATCTGGCGCCCTCTTCTGGAGTGTCATAAGACAGCTACAGTGTACTTACATATAATAAATAAAGTAAATCTTAAAAAAAATTAATTAAAAAAAAAAACAGGGGCTGGTGAGATGGCTCAGCGGGTTAGAGCACCCGACTGCTCTTCCGAAGGTGATGAGTTCAAATCCCAGCAACCACATGGTGGCTTACAACCACCCGTAACAAGATCTGACGCCCTCCTCTGGTGTGTCTGAGGTCAGCTACAGTGTACTTATGAAGAATAATAAGAAATGAATCCTTGGACCGGAGAGACCAACCGGAGCAAGCCAGGCTGTCCAGAGCGAGCGGAGCCGAACGGGGACGGCCGGAGCAAGCGGGGACGCCGGAGCTAGCAGGCCCGGAGCGAGTGGGGCCGAACGGGGATGGCCAGAACGAGCGGGGGGCCAAACCTGAGCAAGTGGAGCCTATCAGAGCGAGCGGGGATGGCTGGGACAAGCTGGGGCCGTACGGGGGCGGCCGGGAGCAAGTGGGGCTGGCCGGAGCGAGCGGGGTCGAGCAGAGCGAGCGAGGTTGACCGGAACAAGGGAAAAAAAAAAACAAACCAGAATTTCTCTGGGTAGCTCTGGCTGTCTTAGAACCTGCTCTGTAGACTAGACTAGGCTGGCCTTGAACTTATTAGATCTGCCTCTGCTGGGATTAAAAGTGTTTACCACCATGAGCTGTTCAAATTTATTTCTTGAATAAAGGAGTGTTTACAGGTTTTGATCAATAAATTATTTTAAAATAAAAGTTGAAGTATCATGTGTATATCAAACACCAGCATATAAGAGACAGCCACAGATAGTCCTTCTAACTGTTTACCCAGGATTCCAAGAAGGAACTAACACTGAAGGGCATAGGGTTCTTTTAAGGGCCAAGCACAGATGGGCATGTGCTGGTCATTTGTACTGGGAACGGTAGTCTGGAAACTTTACACTGTATACCATGCTTAGATTAGCCCATCTACAAAAGCCAGGGTGTACATTCTGTAGCAAGCTGCTGGTTATCTAAATAGCTGTGCTTCCTAGTAAGTGATTATTAGAACTTTAAAAGTTCTGTTACTGAGTTTCCTTATACAGTTGGTGACAAATTTGTATTTACTCTCAAATCTGTAATATGAGTGTTACCTATTTAAATTTTAACTAAAAATGGTTTTATAATTTTCTTTTTTGATGTTAGAGGTGGAATCTAGGGCCTTATGTATACTAACCCTGAACCACAACTCAGCCATTTTAACCTTTGAAATTTATACTATTTACTTTTTTTTTTTTTTTTTTTTTTTTTCCTTTGTTCCGGTCAACCCTGCTCGCTCCCGCTGGCTCTGCTCGCTCCGGCCAGCCCCACTTGCTCCCGGCCGCCCCCATACGGCCCCAGCTTGTTCCAGCCAGCCCCGCTGCTCGCTCTGATCGGCTCCGCTTGCTCCGGTTGGCCCCGCTCTTTCCGGCCGTTCCCGTTCTGCCCCACTCGCTCCAGCCCCGCTAGCTCTGGCCATCCCTGCTTGCTTTGGCCCTCCCCATTCGGCTCTGCTCGCTCCGGACAGCCTCACTTGCTCCGGTTGGTCTCTCCAGTCCAAGGATTCATTTCTTATTATTCTTCATAAGTATGCTGTAGCTGACTTCAGACACACCAGAGGAGGGCGTCAGATCTTGTTACAGGTGGTTGTAAGCCACCATGTGGTTGCTGGGATTTGAACTCATCACCTTCGGAAGAGCAGTCGGGTGCTCTAACACGCCGAGCCATCTCACCAGCCCCACTATTTACTTCTAGTTTCCATAGTGGGCTACTTTCTTTCTAAAAGGGAAAACCTAGTATTTTTTTTTTTTTTTTTTTTTTTTTTGGTTTTTCGAGACAGGGTTTCTCTGTGTAGCCCTGGCTGTCCTGGAACTCACTTTGTAGACCAGGCTGGCCTCGAACGCAGAAATCCGCCTGTCTCTGCCTCCCGAGTGCTGGGATTAAAGGCGTGCGCCACCACACCCGGCGAAAACGAAAACCTAGTATCTTATTGTGTGTTTATGCCACTTGTCTTTGCCACATGTACCTCAGCAACAGTGTCCTGCTGTTGACTCAGTCTTTCCTTACTCAGAGTGGTGTTTTTGCCCATCTTCTACCTGCCTGGCTGGCTGGCTTTATGGATCCTAGTTCTATGGAGGTTCCTATGGACTGGGCAGCAGATCAAGGCTCTCAGTATTGTCAGCATGTAGGCATCTGTAATGTACCCCACTTTCCCACTGTACCACAGACTAGATAGTGTAGGAGCGTATTGGGTATTGGATTTGATTTTATTAAAATTCGGGTTTTCCCAGTTTTCTTTAAGGATGGTATTTCCAGTTTGCCCTTACCTGTCTGTGGGACTAGGAGTCTTACCCTAGGTTCTGATTCCTACAGGCTGGTTAGTCCATGGAAGAAACTGAAATTGGATCTTATTTTTACCATAAATAAGTCAACTTTGATGGCTTGAGGCAGAGTTATTGGGACAGTTAAGCATTATCTTTGTCTGGTGAGGAGTAACATGGCCACTGAATTGGCAAATGTACACAGTCACCTTGTGTGATGGTGGTTACCTAGTGTCTTCTGAAAGACTAGAGTACTTGAACCCCCCAGAGACTCTTGTATTTCAGATAGAACAAATTGTGATTTGTCCTTTTATAAAATGCCTAGGGGCCTGGTGAGATGGCTCAGCGGGTTAGAGCACCCGACTGCTCTTCCAAAGGTGATGAGTTCAAATCCCAGCAACCACATGGTGGCTTACAACCACCCGTAACAAGATCTGACGCCCTCCTCTGGTGTGTCTGAGGTCAGCTACAGTGTACTTATGAAGAATAATAAGAAATGAATCCTTGGACCGGAGAGACCAACTGGAGCAAGTGAGGCTATCCAGAGCGAGTGGAGCCGAACAGGAACGGCCAAGCAAGCAGGGATGGCCGGAGCTAGTGGGGCCGAACGGGGACGGCCGGAATAAGCGGGGCCAACTGGAGCAAGCGGAGACAATCGGAGCGGGGATGGCCGGGAGCGAGCGGGGATGGCCGGGAGCGAGTGAGGCTGGCGGGAGCGAGCCCGGGCTCGAGCGGAGCGGGCAGGGTTGACAGGAACAAGGAAAAAAAATAAATAAATAAAATGGCTAGGAAGATCTTTCTGTAGAGATTGGGATAATTATGGCCCTTACTTTATAGAGGAATTCTTTTGTGGGGAGGGTTAGAGACAGGGTTTCTCTGTGTAGCCCTGGCTGTTCTGGAACTCACTCTGTAGACCAGGCTGGCTTTGAACTCAGAGATCCCTCTGCCTTTGTCAACCTAGTGCTGGAATCAAAGAGGTGTGCTACCACTACTTGGCTATAGAGGAATTTTTACCTTGGGCTGTAGCTAGGCTAGTGGTGCTGCTGTAACAGACATTAGAAATTGGGATCTGCTGTACCACTGCCAGCTGCTGAACAACTCACCCTCCCCAAAGAATAACTTCACCTTGAATAAACCTGGGTAAGGTGGATATGGTGACACACACTTTTAATTCCTGTATTCAGTAGGCAAAGGCAGGCTGGTCTATATAGCAAATTACCAGGCTAGACAGAGCTACATAGTGAAACCCTGTTTCAAAAACAAAACAAAATGCTAAAAAAAAAAAAATAATAAAATAAAAAAAATTAAAAATGCTTGGGAGGCAGAGGCAGGTGAATTTTTTGAGTTCCGAGGCCAGCCTGGTCTATAAGAGTTCGAGGACAGCTAGAGCTATACAGAGAAACCCCATCTCAAAGAATAAAAAATAATTTAACATCAGGGTGCTAGGTTAAGACTCTTCTTCAGACTGAGGATTTGATGGTTCTTCGGGCATGTACTTATGGGACCTTTTCAGAGAAGATTGTGGAGGTGGATGTAGCCTGCTTTTACTGATTAAAAGCTTCCCCCACTTCCACTTCAACTCCCACCTTTTCTTTTTTGAAGAATTCACATAATAGAAAATTAAAGCATTTTAAAGAGAATGATTTAGTAACACTTAGTGTATCCACAATATTGCACAACTACCTCCCTACCTAATTTTATATTTTTGTCACCTCAAGAGGAAGTCCTAGGGGTACATAGTAAAATTTCACTTTCCATACATGGCCCCTGGCAACTCCTAAGCTTTTGTCTCTATGGAATTGCCTAGTGTGGATGTCTCATGAATGGAATCATCTACTGTGTACATGGCTCTGTGAGTGTAGGTAGGTAGGTCAGGACAACTTTTGGGAGTTGGTTCTCTCCTACCTGGTATGGCTTCCAGGGATTGAACTCATTAGGCTTGGCAGCAAGTTTCTTTAGCGACTGAGCCATCTTGCCAGTGCCTGTCTCTCTATTTAGTGTTTTTGTGATTTATTTCCTCCCTTCTTTTCTTTCTCTCCCTTCTTCTTTCCCTCCCTTCCTCCCTCCCTCCATTCAGAGACAGCATTGTGTAGGACAGGCAGGCTGACCTTGAACTCAGATCTGAGCACTGTTTTTAAAGGCATGTGCCACCATATCTGCTTTCATTTTTTATCATTCATGGCTTAGTGGTTTGTTTGGTTTGTTGGTTTTGTTTTTTTTTTGTTGTTGTTGTTGGTTTTGTTTTTTTGAGACAGGGTTTCTCTGTGTACTCTGGCCTGAAACTCACAGAGATCCACCTATTTCTGCTTCCAAAGTGCTGTGATTAAAAGGATGTACCACTGCTGTCCAGCTACTTCTTTATTTCTTTACTTCAATGTTAAAAAAATTTGATGCTTTAATGAGTAAAGCAGTTTGTTGGGGAGAAAGTAGTAAAGAGGATGATTTGTGTGCTCTTTCCTAAAATGTAGTTACTATAGCTGTTAGCAACAGCCCCAATATGATAAAGCAACCTTTTCTGTTGTTACAGATAGACTTACATGTGTGGGAAACCAGACCAGAAACACTTCTGAGTCAAGGTAACTTCACATATATAATTGTTTTTTTTGTGTGTATGTATGTTTGTTTGTTTTGTGGGTTTTTGATGGGATGGAGGTTAGAGGGTCTCGCTATGTAGCTCTGCATGTCCTGGAACTCATTATGTAGCCGAGGCTGGCCTTAAACTCACAGAGATAAGCCTGCCTCAGCCTCCTAAATGCTGGGATTAAAGGTATGCTCTATGTCTCTATCCTCTGGGAGAGCAGTTAGTGCGTTTAACCTTAGAGTCATCTCTCCAGTCCTAAAAAAAAAGACTTATTTATTTTTATTTTATGTGTATGGATGTTTCACCTATATAAGTGTATCTGTATACTGCATGCATGTAGTGAGTGCCTTTGCATGCCAGAGAGGGCATTAGATCCTCTGAAACTGAAGTTAACAGTGGTTTGCCCCATGTGGCAACCATTGAACCATCTCTTCAGCCTGGTGCCCCCAACTCCTCCTTGGTATTACACCTCAGCCCAGATCAGCCTCAAATTAAAGTCAAAGCAGTCTTCCTGCCTCAATCTCTTAGAATGCTGAGATTATAGATGTAAATCATCAACATCTGCCATTTCTCTATTTTAAAATTGTATTTGTTTGTGTGTCCATGCATGTCTATAAAGTGCAGAGATTGATGTCAAATGCCTTCCTTGATAACCCTATAGCTTTTTTGTAAGTTTTATTTTTAATTGTATGTATGTACATTTATGTATGGGTATTTGCATTTGAGTACAGGTGCCCTGAGAGGCCACAGGGGTTCAGATAGCCTTGAAGCTGAATTAAACTCAAGTCTTTTTTTTTTTTTCTTCGAGACAGGGTTTCTCTGTATAGCCCTGGCTGTCCTGGAACTCACTCTGTAGACCAGGCTAGCCTCAAACTCAGAAATCCACCTGCCTCTGCCTCTGCCTCTGCCTCCCAAGTGCTGGGATTTTTTTGTTTGTTTGTTTGTCTTTGGAGACAGGGTTTCTCTGTATAGCCCTGGCTGTCCTGGAACTCACTTTTATAGACCAGTCTGGCCTCGAACTCAGAAATCCGCCTGCCTCTGCCTCCCGAGTGCTGGGATTAAAGGCGTGCGCCACCACGCCCGCCCGGTTTAGTATGCTTAATGTCTGGCAAATTTCCCAGGACCTTCACCTTAGTTTTTTGAAACAGGGCCTTTCAAAATTAATTCTGGCGCTCACTGATTCAGTTTCACCTACATACCAGCCTGAATGACCAGCAAGTAAGTTTCAGATATTTGTTTCTGGTTTTTCAGTGCTGGAAATATAGATAGTCACTGTCATGCCCAGTTTTCTACATGGATGCTCTGGATCTGAACTCAGGGGCTCATGCTTGTGTATTATAAGTGTATTGTAAGCTTTACAAACTGAGCCATCTCTTTGTCCTCTAAATTTTATGTTTGTGTATGTGTGCGTGTGCCAAAAGAGTGTGTCTTAGCCGTGCGTGGTGCTGCAGTCCGACTGGGTCCCTTTGTCTGCGCGGATCGAGTTCTCTGAAGCAAATGGGCAAAGAGTTCTGCAAAATGACAAACAGAGATCACACATGAGGGGGTGTGTAGAATCTGAGTGTAATATCACAAAGTGAACACCAGTCTTATATGATACAGAAAACAAAAGGGGTTGGATGTCACAGTAGGCAAGTACATTGAAGTTACCTGACACAAAACAAAGGAATGACTTTAAAAGGACTTACAGGAACCAGGTATATTTACAGTAATTAGTAAGACAGCTCTGCCTAGAGTCAGCTAAGGATTTCACACCCTAGTCACAATTTGTGCCTTTCCTTTGAGCCTTGTGAGAACTAGCATCAGGGGGTTCTGCACTAGTGGGCCTTCTCATGAATAATGTATTACCACAACCCCCCTGTTCACTAGGTCTAGGTAGGTTCTAAAGAAGGAGTTTACCAGCTTGCTTTTAATCTGCAAAGTAGTCTGTTTCTTCCTGGCTGTAAAGACATTCCTTTCTCAGCGGGAAATCTATCTATTCCCTAAAGCTATTGTCCCTAGCAAACATTCTGCAGACCCATTCTGAGCTGCTTTGACTTCTTCCTATGTAATACTAAATAGTTTCCCTGTCTCTAGATAGTTTTCTGAATTCCCACAGAAAATCAAGAATTCTCTAGGACCGTTGAACCACTGGAAGTCTTAGCTTATGTCAGGATTCATTCTATGCTTATAATAAAAATTCCTACTAAATGAATACATGGATCCATACGCCAGACTACATAGAGATAAACTGGTTGTGAGAATGTCTACCCAGGAGAATGAGTTCCTTTTGAAACTCTTGTGTTTCATGAGCTCTTGTAGGTTTTTGGACCTGCCAAGCTCTGCACTGGTATGTCCGTAACAGCGTGGTGGTGCACGCCTTTAATCCCAGCACTCGGGAGGCAGAGGCAGGCGGATTTCTGAGTTCGAGGCCAGCCTGGTCTACAAAGTGAGTTCCAGGACAGGGCTATACAGAGAAACCCTGTCTCAAAAAAACCAAAAAAAAAAAAAAAAAAAAAAGTGTCTTATGTAGATCTTAGGTAGACAGAATCTGTATATATTATTTGGAAGCATTCACCTAGCAGTAAAAAAGCCTATGGCCAATGAGCTGAAGCAAGAAATAGAAGGTGGGAGTTCTGGCAGAAAAGGAGAGAGACGTGGAGAGAGAGAGAGGGAGAGAACAATTCCGGGAATAGTCAGGCCCAGGAGATTTGAGTAGACATGGAATGGAATAAACAGGCAATTAACTTATGAGCTAGTTGGAGAACAAACCAAAGCTTATAGTGTAAGCATTTATTCATATGTAAGAAGTCTCAGTAGTTATTTCGAGGAACTTGGAGGTGGGTTAAAAAACCCCAGTTACCACATCATAACCTTCAGAAATGGAGTTGGACATTTGCAATAATGTCTAGCCTGTTACTATGTATTTGTGTGGTAAGATCTGAACTATGTCTAGGTAGCAAAGCTTGTTGTGTTTTTTGTTTGTTTGTTTAAAGATTTATTTATTATGTATACAGCGTTCTGCCAGCATGTATCCTGCAGGGCAGAAGAGGGCACTAGATCTCATTATAGATGGTTGTGAGCCACCATGTGGTTGCTGGGAATTGAACTCGGGACCTCTGGAAGAGCGGACAGTGCTCTTAACCTCTGAGCCATCTCTCCAGCCCTTTCTTTGTTTGTTTAATTGCTGATATTAGAAACTTCTTTTATTTTTTTATTAGATATTTTCTTCATTTACATTTCAAATGCTATCCTCTATACCCCTCCCCCCCCAACCCACCTACTCCTGCTTCTTGGCCCTGGCTTTTCCCTCCTTTGTTTTTTTATTTTTTATTATTTTTTATTTTTTTGGTTTTTCGAGACAGGGTTTCTCTGTGTAGCCCTGGCTGTCCTGGAACTCACTTTGTAGACCAGGCTGGCCTGGAACTCAGAAATCTGCCTGCCTCTGCCTCCCGACTGCTGGGATTAAAGGCGTGCGCCACCACGCCTGGCTTCCCTCCTTTGTTTTTGAGTCAGGGTTTCTCGCAGTCTCTGTAGACCAGTCTGGCCTGGAAGAGACTAAGAGATCTCACAGAGATCTTCATACACAGAGAGAGAAAGAGACAGAGATAATATGGGGCGGGTGGCTGGGATTAAAGGCATTGGCTACCACTCTCCAACTACAAAGTGTTCTTAAAACATTCTTGGTACTGGTTGTTTATAAGGCTTGAGGCAGAATTGCTTGAAGATGGGAGATAGACCAGCAAGAAGGCCATGAGGTCTTGAATGAAGCGTTTGTTTGTTTGTTTGTTTTGGGTGGGGAGTGTTTGTTTTGTATCAAGGCTCTTCCATTCCTATTTAGCAAGGCTTCATTTAGGTCCCAAATAGCTTCTAGACTTGAAAAAAAATGTTTTTTCACCACTTGGACTACTCACTCAGGTGGGCTTTGCTGCTGGGGTTAAGGGAGTAGGACAAGGCCTATAAAGAACTGAGAGTAATAAGTGCTCCTGAAGCAGCAGAGCCACAGGGGCAAACTGAGCCACTTTATTTCTAATGCTTGGGGTCTGAGCATTGAAATCACAGTTTCTGTGTAATTTCACAGATTTAGCTCTTTAAATGGACATGATACTTAGCGTTGAATCCTCTCCATTTTTCTATGGCTGGTGAACCGAATACCTGTCTTTTCACTATAGCGCACTCTGCCCCATAGCAGGTGCTTTAGTCAGTGTGGGTAAGGGAAGGAAGTTGTTTGTAGAGGAGAATTTTAAAAATAAGGCATTGCTGAATTTTTAAAAAGAAGCATTACCTTTCTCAGGACTCAGCCCTGACAATTAGCACCATTAACACACAAATAAACAGAAGACCAACTATCCATGTTTCCACTGCAAAAGGGTAGAAAAACTTCCCATGCTATTTAGTAAAAAGTGAGTTGTGCCCAGAAATGATATCTTTGTTTCTAAGTACCAGTTGTACTTACAGTAAATTTCCAGAGGGTCATACCTAGGACAGTATTTATGAGTTAACGTTGTTGCTGATAGGTACATATGCCATGTACATAAAACTTTCTTTCACCCACTTTTCAAGTCATGCTGATACCTGGCCATGGCCTTCATGTAGTGTGAGAAATTGGAGAGAAAGAGTGGGCAGCAAGCCAGGATGTTAGACAAACTGTTTTGGAAGGTGGGGTGGTGTAGTAAAATAAACGGGAAGTTTGACAAGAGAATTAAAAGACAATTCCTGAATATTAGTTTTGTTTTGTTTATTTATTTATTTATTTATTTTTTATTATACGTAAGTACACTGTAGCTGTCTTCAGAAAAGGGCGTCAGATCTCATTACGGATGATTGTGAGCCACCATGTGGTTGCTGGGATTTGAACTCAGGACCTTTGGAAGAGGCAGTCAGTGTTCTTAACCGCCAAGCATCTCTCCAGCCTGAACATTAGTTTTTTTGTCACTTCTGAAACATGGATATATAAGCCCCAGGATCTGCCATTTAGATGTTTAAACAAATTTGGATAAGTACCGAGGTTGCATCATATTGTAACTAACCAGAAGTGGCTGTGTGCTCCAGTTCCACTGGAACAAAAAGATGCTGGCACAAGCAAGCTTCATGTCCTTTAGAACTTTATTATAAAGTTGGAGATGTTTTTTAGATACATTGGTATATCTGCATTATAGACTTAATGAATGTATGTAATGTCAAACAATGCTAAAATACTGACTTAAAAAAAAAAAAAAACCGAGCCGGGCGTGGTGGTGCACACCTTTAATCCCAGCACTCGGGAGGCAGAGACAGGCGGATTTCTGAGTTCGAGGCCAGCCTGGTCTACAAAGTGAGTTCCAGGACAGCCAGGGCTATACAGAGAAACCCTGTGTCGAAAAAAAACCAAAAAAAAAAAAAAAAAAAACCCAAAAAAAACCCCTAGAAGTTAGGAGTGTTGGTGGGTAGTTCAGGGTAATCCTAAACTACCTAGTGAGTTTGAAATCAATTGGCCTATGTAAGACCTTGTCTTTTTTTTTTCCCCCTTGTTACGTTCTGCCCCTCTTGCTCCAGCCAGCCCCACTCGCTCTGGTCAGCCCCGCTCGCTCCGGCCGGCCCAAGACCTTGTCTTTAAAATATCAAAATAATAATTAAAGAATGATTTAAACATACAGACTATATTACAAGATTTGGATCTCTCAGTTTACATTCACAGAATTCCGAGTTATATCTAATTGCCTTTCTTCTCTTTCCTAATCCTTCTTTACTCTCTTGAAGTGGTTTTAAAGAAAATCCCCAAATCTTGCTCCCCCCAATAAGTAAAAAGTTAGGAATTCAAAACTGTTAGGATATCTAGCGGGAAAACAATAGTTTTCTTCTGTCTTCTGTCTGATTTTTTTTTTTTCCCTTCTAAAAATGTGTATACAGCTGAATTTTTTTTCTTCCTTTTGTTTTTGTTTGTTTGTTTTCTTACATTTGGATTTTCTGTCAGGAATCAAGATTCAAAGTCCACAAATAATTTGGGGGTGGGATGGCAGGAAAGAAATTTGAGACAGGACATTAATATGTAGCCCAGGCTGACCCAGTTCTCACAGTCCTCCTGCTTAGGTTTTTGAGTGCTTAGATTAGAAGTGTGTCCCACGTCACCGAATTTTAAAAAGTTAATTTTTTAGAGAACTATTGACAAATAAATTCAACACTAGCTCATAGCTGAACTTCTTATACATGTCCTTATCCATTTCTCTACCTTTTGCTTGTTTTTAGGAGACTTTTAAAAAAAATTTATTTATTTTATGTATGTGGGTACACTGTAGCTGTACAGATGGTTGTGAGCCTTCATGTGATTGTTGGGAATTGAATTTTAGGACCCCCGCTCGCTCTAGCCCAAAGATTTATTTATTATTATACATAAGTACACTGTAGTTGACTTCAGACACACCAGAAGAGGGCAACAGATCTCATTACGGGTAGTTGTGAGCCACCATGTTGTTGCTGGGATTTGAACTCAGGACTTTTGGAAGACTAGTCAGTGCACTTACCCGCTGAGCCATCTAGCCATCCCCCAAGGAGACTTTTTCTTAAATACTTTTTTGTTCCTTTAAATATAATCGTAAACGATACTATTATCACACTTACAAAATGTTGGCAGTTGCTTCTTATATAGCCCCGCAGCCCACTTGATTGCTTGGGATTGGCTTTATACTTGGTCTAATCTCCTGCCTTCCTTCTTCCTCCCTCCCTACCTTTCACATTGAGACAGTTTTTCATTGTGAGTCTTGGTTAGCCTGAAACTCACTATATAGTCAATGTGACTTCTCAAATGTCAGGCATTGGAGTTGTATTGTTGAAGGGGATACTTCAGTAGTATATCACTGAGAGTCTTATGGGATGAGGGCATATCAGACTGATTATCTCATTTAATTTTTGTTTTAGCTCTGTGACATAGATGATGTTTGTTTCTTTGTTTTTCAAGGCAGAGTTTCAGGTTAACTACATGCACCATTACTACCCAGCTTCATAAATGATATTTTTTTCAGACCAGAGTGAAAAGTGATTTAGTGAGGCCCTTTTGTATGTTGGAGAAATTGAAATTATTTTTCAAGACATGCAACATTAAATTTTAAATTATAGCTTGTTTTTTGTATGTGTGCACACAGAAATCAGAGGACAAGCCAGGCGTGGCGACGCATGCCTTTAATCCCAGCACTCGGGAGGCAGAGGCAAGCAGATTTCTGAGTTCGAGGCCAGCCTGGTCTACAAAGTGAGTTCCTGGACAGCCAGGGCTATACAGAGAAACCCTGTCTCAAAAAACGAAAAAAAAAAAAATCAGAGGACAACTTGAAGGAGTTCATTCTCCTGGGCAATCAAAATAATCAGGCTCTCCGGTTTGACAGCAGATACCTTCTGGCTGAGCCATCTTGATGGCTCATACTTCTCCTTTTCATCAGTGGCAGGCTTACAGCCCAAGTATCGTTGTTAGTCACTGTGTGATAATGGTGTCCTGAGGTCACTATTGTGCCCTTTCATGACTCCTTCACAGGGTTTTGATCAGAGGAGCACTCTGCTGCTGATGCCTTTGTCAAAAAGTTGGGGGCTTTATATCTCATAGCACTCATGTGAACTGTTCTAATCATGCTAACATTTTATTTAAAGATATAGCATGTTACTTACAGGAGATCACACCAACTTGTTTGTCACATCTTTAGCCCCATGCTCTTAAATTATTTAAATTTCCTAAACAGCAGCTCTAATTTAAAGCTGAAGGCAGATGTGGGTCATGGGCAGTCATGAGGCCTCAGCAGGTCCTGTCTTAGTGGATTAGGCTGGAAAGTGCTATCTCAGCACAGCCAGAGCTTACCTGGGACATGCTCTGGAGGAGAAGAGCTGCCCAGGCAGGCAGACTGGATGGTGGGGTTTCCAGAAGGGTCAAAGGACTAACGACACTAAAGAGAAAGGCAGAGGAGACTAAACGTAAGTAAGACATATGTTTCTAATTACTAAAGTTGTGTAAACAGTATTATGGCAGACTCTTCAGTTGTGTGCTGCAGTTCATTCAGACTGTGAGAAGGTAATATTGGAACAGCAGGTAAAGGCACTGTGATGCTGCATGGCAGGAGAGAACCAGCTATTTCAGGTTATCCTCTGTCCTTGGAATATGTGTTGTGGTACATACCTGTACTGGCTGGTTTTGTGTCAACTTGACACAGCTGGGTTATCACAGAGAAGGGAGCTTCAGTTGGGGAAATGCCTCCATGAGATCTAGCTGTGGGGCATTTTCTCAATTAGTGATCAAGGGCCCCTTGTGGGTGGGACTATCTCCGGGCTGGCAGTCTTGGGTTCTATAAGAGAGCAGGCTGAGCAAGCCAGGGGAAGCAAGCCAGTAAAGAACATCTCTCCATGGCCTCTGCATTAGCTCCTGCTTCCTGACCTGCTTGAGTTCCAGTCCTGACTTCCTTGGTAATGAACAGCAGTATGGAAGTGTAAGCTGAATAAACCCTTTCCTCCCCAACTTGCTTCTTGGTCATGATGTTTGTGCAGGAATAGAAACCCTGACTAAGACAATACCCATACACAATTAAATAGGTAAAATGATGGAAGAAAATTACTATAAAATTGTTTACTGCCCAGCCGTGGTAGTAGCACACGAGGCAGCCTGGTCTATAAAGCAAGTTTCAGGATAACCAGGGCTACACAGAGAAACCCTGTCTCAAAAAAGAAAACAAAAACAAACAAAAAGTTGTTTTTAAAAAAACATCCAGCTGTGTGGGAGGCAGAGGATGACTTAGGAGCAGTTTTCTCCTCCCACCTTTACATGGGTAGGCTCTAGGGAGTGAACTATGGTCCTCAGGCTTGCATAGCAAGGGACTTAACCCACAGAGCCTAGAAATCTTTCTTTTAATTGAATGCTTTCTTCATATACAAGAAAAATATGTGACAGACATCCAGCTATATTGCTTAAAAGTAGAAAAATGTATTTACCAGAAACCTAGTGAGGAATAGAGCCAATGGGGCTTTCGAGATAACTTTGGGTAAGGTTGGTGGCTGCCATGCCTGATGAGTTTTTGAAGCAGCTCAGAAAGAGCCTCTGTTTATAAAACACTGGTTCAATACAGTTGTATTCAGTCTCATGATGTAAAAGCTTTAGTGTTTATGTTCTACTCAACTGCTACTTGTTGATTAGACTAATTCAGGGTACCTCTTGACTTTGATTGCTATTTTTTCTTATATTAATGCTAGATTGGATGGAAGGTCTTTATAGCCAGAGTTACTTTCAGTAAGTAACTTCAGGAGTGCTGAAGGGTGGTGACCCTGACTCTATTAAACTAGTAAGAGGATTTCTTCTTGGACCCTTTGTAAGGTAAAAGCAAGTCAAACTCATGCAAGACAAAAATGGTAGCACATCTTTCTATCTGTGTGTTTTTATTCATTTGGGATTTTATTCTGCCATATAAGAATGAATATTCCTAAATTTTAGGAATATTTAGGTTTTGTGTTCTAAAGAGAATGACTCGGTCTTCTCCTGCAAAAGTAATGCCAGAGATATCAGGGAGGCCCAAGGTATCTTCCTTGGTAAAGCTTGCCTAATGAATCAAGCATCCACTCAAGAAACCAGAGATGGTGGGACATAACTTGTAATACCAGCATTGGGGAAGTGGAGTAAGGTCAGAGTGGGTGCCAAGGGAAGTTTTAGTATATACTGTACTGCTTAGCAAGATACTGTCTTAAGAAAGGCAGGAACTTGACTAGAGAGATGGCTCAGCACTTTTCCAGAGGCTCTGAGTTTAATTCCCAGCAACCACATAGTGGCTCACAACCATCTATATAGTGGGATCTGATGCCTTCTTCTGGCATGTAGCTGTACATACACATACAGACACTCAACATACATATCATAAATAAATAAATAAATAAATAAATCTTTATTAAAAAGACAAGCAGGATAAGGAACATCAACAGTTAATGAGAATATCATTGTGGTCAGCAATCTTTTAGAAACCCTCTTGCTGTATACCCTGCTTTTCAAGTGAGCAGTAGCAGCAGCTGCTGGTCTAGGAACATGGAAGCCTCTCTTTCAGTGCACAGCTTTACCTTGTAGGCCTTTCTTGGTTGACCGTGCTCTCCCACCACCCCCATGTTAAGTACTTAGTAAATCGACCCTTCTTTCTGTTCTGCCAGCAGCAAAGGTATTTAGTTGGAAGGGATTCTGTTACCATGAGCATATAGTGTGGAACTGCAGAATAGAAAAGTATAAGGAACTTTAACAGTTTTGGGGTCATCCAGATGATTTGTTATAGATGTGTCTTACTCTTAATGAAAATAACAATGATCTCAGGAGGCAGATCTCAGTTTGAAGCCAGCCTAGTCTACAAAGCAAGTTCCAGAACAGCTAGGGCTACACAGTATAACCCTTTCTTGGGGGGAAAAACAAGGAAAAGAAAGTAATATTGGTTAGTTAAGCATTTGGTATTTTTTAACTTTGACTTTTGACAAAAAGTTGATCTTGATACACAATCCTAAGAGGCCTGGAGCCCACTATATTGCCCCAGAGGTCTTAGACTCAAAAGGAATCCTTCTGCCTCTGCATATCCCAAATTCTGAGATTATGGATATGCTATCATACCTAAGTTTTTTTTTTTATTATTATAAAATTTGTATGTGCTTGTGTGTTTGTGTTTATGTAGGTATGCTCATGTATGTATGTATTTATGTATATGTTTATATATGTATTTACATGTTTATGCAGGTATATTCATCTATATATGTATGGAAGCTGATCATTATTACTTGACCTCACTTGTCAACACAGGGTCTTACTGAACCCAGAGCAGTGGTTCTCACTCAACCTGTGGGTCATGACCCTTTTTGGGAGTTGAATGACTTTCAAGGGGTGGCCTAAAACCATTGGAAAACAGATATGGTTCGTACAGAGGCAAAGTTACAATTATGAGTAGCACATAAATAATTTTATAGCTGGGAGTTACCACTACATGAGGGATTATATTAAAGGGTAGCAGCATTAGGAAGGTTAAAAGCCACTAGAGGTTGTTTATTTCAACTAGATTAATTCATCATTGAACACAAGAATCCATGTGTATCTGCCCCACTCCCCACACCATTTTGAACCTCTTTAATTATTACACAAAATTTTTGTTGGTTGTGTGGGGAGGGCTGGAGAGATGATTCAGTAGTTAAATGCACTTGGTGCTCTTCCAGAGGACCCTAGTTTCATTCCCAATGCCTACATGACAGCTAACAAACCATATGACTCAGGTTCCAGGGAATCTGTATGTATGTGTGTGTGTACGTACACACCATGTAGTCAAAAACACTCATATTCTGTATAATTTGCATGGGGAACTAAGATTCTTGCATAAATAACATTGGTATTAAGTTGTTTCACCTTCAATTTTATGGTGTTATAATCATATTTATAATAGATTTAATAACCAACATCAGGTCAGAATTGTAGCCTTTATGCCCCAGGTACAGTGGTAGATGAGGCCTGCTGTTCTACCACTTAAGAGTCTGAGGCAGGAGATTTGCTATTAGTTCAAGGCCAGCATAGGCCACAGAAATAAGTTCAGGCAGGCATACAGGCGTTTCTCTGTATAGCTTCCTCTGAGGAAGTGAAGTCTTTTTGTGTTGTTGTTTTATTTTGAATTGGATTTTTGAGACGGGGGTCTCTATGCAATTTTGGCTGTACTGGAACTGGGTATATAGATCAGACTGGCCTTGATTTCAGATCCTCCCTTTTCTGCTTCCCAATTGCTGGGTCAGATTAAAGGCATGCTGTATACTCTGAGGTATTTTACTTTTTGAGGCAGTGTCTCATGGAGCACAGACTGGACTTAAACTACTGTGTAGCTGAAGATGACATTGAACTTTTTGCTTCCACATCCTGAGTGGAATTATAGGTTAGCAACACCTCATGTGGGAATTCATACATTGTAAGTAATCAGTCTACTAACTGAACTGTATCTCCAACCCAGGAGGTCAGGTTTGTTTGTTTAACTATCAAGTTTTGAAACAGTCATATCCTAGGCTGGCCTCAAGTTATGTAGTCAAGGATGGCCTTAAAAGATGACTCTGGAGCCGGTCGTGGTGGCACAGGCCTTTAATCCCAGCACTTGGGAGGCAGAAGCTGGCGGATTTCTGAGTTCGAGGACAGCCTGGTCTACAAAGTGAGTTACAGGACAGCCAGGGCTATACAGAGAAATCCTGTCTCGAAAAACCAAACAACAAAAAAAGAGGACTCTGATCCTCTTGGTTATTTTCCAAGTGCTGGGATTATAGATATGCAGACCACCACACCTCATTTGTCTTGGGGCTGGACTCAAATCCAGAGCTTCATGCATGTAAGCCAAGCACTGTACCAACTCAACTTCTGCATACTCCATTGAAAAAGTCTTTTGTATAACAGAATCATCTCAGTTGTCTCTGACAGTGAGAATGTTGTTTTATATGACTGGGTATGGCTTTGCAGCACTTTGACAGCATTATTCAGCCCATATCTAGAAGGTATTTCTGAGCTTCCTGGGACTGCTCAGCATATTTCTGTGGCCTATGCTGGCCTTGAACTAATAGCATAGAGTTTGGGGAGAAATAGAAGACTTTTGAATGTCCCTTTGTCTTTTACAGCTCATGATAATTGCCATAGCTTCAAAGTACTAGTTTTTCAGATTACCTCAGTCCTGTTTCTTAAAGAATTATTCCTGGTTTCTCTGTGTGGTAGCTATTCTGGATGTCTATATTTGTTCTTCTTCTTCTTCTTGATTTCTTTCATTATTTTTTTAAAGATTTATTTATTTATTTATTTATTTATTGCATGTAAGTACACTGTTTGTTTGTTTGTTTGTTTGTTTATTTATTTATTTATTTATTTATTGCATGTAAGTACACTGTAGCTGTCTTCAGACACCCTAGAAGAGGGCATCAGATCTCATTACGGGTGATTGTAAGCCACCATGTGGTTGCTGGGATTTGAACTCACGACCTTAGGAAGAGCCGTCAGCGCTCTTAACTGCTGAGCAATCTCTCCAGCCCCTGTTCTTGATTTCTGAGAGACTCAGAATCTTTCCATGGGAAGGATCTGTGCTGTTTTAATATTAATTGATTGATTGATTGATTGATTAGAGATTGGGTCTCTGTGGTACAGATTGGCATTGAAATTAAAATCTTCCTTCTTGGCCACCTAAGTAGTGGAATGCACCACCTCTATTGGCATTTTCTTTTTCAGTCCACCACTATATTTTCAGCCGTGTATTAGTACAGCCAATAAAAATGAAGATTGTGTTTTTAATCCAGTTCTAGATTGAGTTTCAAAAGTTCTGATGAATGCTGTAGGAAAGGTCTCTGCTTTGTGTGATTATAGCTGTGAAGTTTTCAGTTAATCATACCATATCTTACACATTTCATGCCATGTTTCTGTTGCAGAGCTTGGATTCTGAAGTGTGGAAAGCACTGAGGCGTGAAGATGAGTGAACTTGACCAGCTGCGGCAGGAGGCCGAGCAACTGAAGAACCAAATTAGAGTATGTAGCCATGCGGATTTGATATGTTTCACATCAGAAACATATCTGTTGTATGGATAACAGAGTTGAGATGAAACTGGTCTAGTATATGCTAGTTATATATCCAAATAACTTGTCTATTATGTTGTTTCAGAAATTTTGTTTTCTTACTAACTACAATTTGTTGCTTGAATGTACATGGCACATACTTACCAAAGCTTTTGAACTTCTTCCTCCCAGGGAACTAGGTTTTGGACCCTCTTTGTGGCTACTGTAGCTTACTTTATCAATTCTAAAGCATTAGCTCAGAAGAGCAAGGCTATTAAATTGAGAACAGAAAAAGATACTTTAAATGAAGGGATCGGTAAAGTGGCACTTTAGATGTTTCTGTCTTATTTTTCATAATTTCGCAGTGGTTTGTGCTCCAGGAAGACCATTGGAATGTATATAACAGTTCTTAGGCCACCACAGAGAGCAGCGTGTCTACCTGAGTACAAAACTAAATGGAAGATAAATTCCATGTATTCTGAGTTTTTCTCTTTGTGCTGGGGACTAGTGTTAGAAATGGAGCTGAGAGCCCACACATCCCAGGCAAATGTGAGTTTTTTGGTTTGGGGGTTTGTATTTTAGGTTTTTTTGTTTTTGTTTTTGTTTTTTTTGAGACAGGGTTTCTCTGTATATCCCTAGCTGTCCTGGAACTTACTTTGTAGACCAGGCTGGCCTCGAACTCAGAAATCCGCTTTCCTCTGCCTCCCAAGTACTGGGATTAAAGGCGTGCGCCACCACCGCCCGGCTGTATTTTAGTTTTGTTACTTGAGACAGGTTCTCACTATGTAACTTTGTCCTGGAACTCACCGTGTAGACCAGACTGGCCTTGAATGCAACATTATACAGAGACAAGTATGTGTTTTTGATTTTTTTTGTTTGTTTGTTTTTGTTTTTCTTAGACTTGATCTAAGAGCATGGAAAAAATGACTTAAGACTTAACAAGAAAATCCCAGTTTTCAGTTTGTGTAAGGATTTGTATATTTGAAATAGCTTCCTCTGATTTTCATGTTCTTGTCTGTAAGGATACAGCTGTTTGTCCTTCAGAGTCTCACTAAGCCTTTAGAATGGTTCACATGTCTTTAACTTGTCAGTTGTGTTCAGGCTGCCTAAGTGGAGAATTGCCAGCATCATTTTAGCCAACTTTTACTTGACTAAGTAGAGAATTGCCAGCATCATTTTAGCCATCTTTTACTTGAATTTATGAACACATTCCAGAACTGCCTAAGTTTTAGAGCAGAGATAAAACAGAAAATATCCTCTGCCGTAAGTACTTCACTGGACATTGGTATCTATGCTGTTCTTCAGTGTGTCAGTTTCTGTAAAGTTAATAAAACACTGTCTAAAATACTTGATGTGGTATAAAAGTTATTTCTTGAAAAATACACTTGTAGCCGGGCGTCTCACTATGTAGCTATGGCAGTCCTAGAAGTCACTATATAGACCAGGCTGGCCTCAAAGTTACAGATTCACCTGCTTCTGTCTCCCAAGTGCTGGAGACTAAAGGTGAGTGTCACTATGCCTGACTTGTGGTTTGAACTTTCTGGTTTTTCAAGACGGTTTCACTGTGTGACCCTGTGACTCTCCTGGAACTCACTTTGTAGACCAGACTGGCTTCAAACCCATAGAAATAGCCTTCCTCTGTTTCCCAAATGATGGAATCACACTGCTTAGTGTGATTTCAGTTTTAAAAGGGGAGCAGGGTGGAGGTGGCCATGCTGTTAAGCCAACATGGATATCAGCTGCACAGCACAGAGGGAAGACTTAGGGAAAGGATAAGAAAGCCCAAGTGTTGAAGAAAGCATACTTAGAACAGATAGAAAGGAGAAAAAGAAAAACTAGCAGGTTTACAAAGCCATATGGTTGTAGCTGTGTAGCTGCTGAAACTCAAATCATTTAACAGTAGATAAAGAGAGATTGTAAATCAAAGATAAATGTCATGCAATATTTTGATAAGCAGGTTTACATACTCTGTAGTCCCTAGTACCCACCCGCTGTTCTGCACCCAAATAGTGCCCCTATAATTATAGCATTCAAGGGTAAAAATAGGAGGGCCAGCCTCAGTGACATATCATGTTTGAGGCCAACTGGGTAACATGAGGTGTTATGTTAACATATGATGTTATGTTAATATATATTAGTAATATGAAATTTTAAGTTTCATCTAGTCCCATGTAAAGTATTATTTCAGTCAATAGATTTTTTTTGGGGGGGGAGGGGGTTGAGACAGGGTTTCTCTGTATAGCCCTGGCTGTCCTGGAACTCACTTTATAGACCAGGCTGACCTCGAACTTAGCTCATGCCTCCCTATAAGGGCATTCTACAGTTTTCTCTCACTGTGTCTGACATGCACAGATAGTTGATGACCCAAGACCTCCATTGTGGATAGCACCAATTTGACTGTTCCTTGTAGGGCCACCCTCATGATGAGCATCATCTTCACAAAGGCTCCATGGCTTTGGCCTTGCCTCTCAGCACTGCACTAATTTTAGAGTGGGTTGGTGAGGAGATGTGAAGGCCATTGAGTCTCTAAATGGGAAGGGAAGACTTTTATTTGTTTTTGAGACATGGTCTCACTATGTAGCCTTCGCTGCCCTGCAACTTGATATGTAGACTAATGGCCTCAAACTGCCTGCCTCTGCCTCCCAAGTTTACTTTGGAGAGTAAAGCTGTGTGCTACCTTACCTGGCAAGGAATACTCTTTAAAAAAGTAAAAATTTACCGGGTGTGGTGGCACATGCCTTTAATCCCAGCACTTGGGAGGCAGAGGCAGGTGGATTTCTGAGTTCGAGGCCAGCCTGGTCTACAAAGTGAGTTCCAGGACAGCCAGGGCTACACAGAAAAACCCTGTCTCAAAAAACCAAGAAAAAAAAAAAAAAAAAAAAAAAAAAAAAAAAAAAAAAAAAAAAAAAAAAAAAAAAAAAAAAAAAAAAAAAGTAAAAATTCTGGAGTTAGAGAGATACTTAAGTGGTTATAACTGCTTATAACTAGCTCCAGAGAATCCAGTCTTTTGGTTTCATTAGGTACCTGTATACACATTAAAAACAAAAACAGCCGGGTGTGGTGGCGCATGCCTTTAATCCCAGCACTCGGGAGGCAGAGGCATGCAGATTTCTGAGTTTGAGGTCAGCCTGGTCTACCAAGTGAGTTCCTGGACAGCCAGGGCTATACAGAGAAACCCTGTCTCGAAAAAAACAAAAACAAAAAACTTTTTTAAAGAGTCTGATATAAGGGAGGAAAAAAGTAAAATATTCTTTACTAATTGCCTACTAAATACATGCTTGCTAAAGAATTTAGTACAAGGGCTGGAAGGAAGTATGGCATAACTCAGTAGTAGTCTAGTGCTTTCCTAGCAGTGTGGTCCCCAAAGGTACTGGGAAAATACTAGGATTGTCTTCAGTTTGAAAGCCAGCCTAAACTACCAATCAAGAACCTGTCTTAAAGTCAGAATCAGGAGATTGGGTATGATGACATATACTTTTAATCATAGCAGTCAAGAGGCAGAGTTAAATGGATCTCTGTGAATTCTAGGCTGGCCTGGTCTACATAACAAGTTCCAAGATGGGATTATATAGAGACCCTATCTCAAAACAAACGCAGAATCAGAAATAGCAGATAAGATAATCAATCAAGTAAAGGTGCTTGCTCCCTAACAGTGTAAGCCTGAAAACATGAGTTCCATTTCTGGAGTCCACGTTAAGGTGGAAGGAGAGAGTACTGTCTCTATAAATTTATCCCATGACCTCCATACTCTGTAGCAAGTATACTGATATACATCAGTCACACTCTTTGTTGTTTTTTTTTTTTTTTTAAATTTTTACCAACAAAGCCTTTGTGCCCCCTGTCCCCCCACTAACACCAATACAGGGTTTCTCTGTGTATTCCTGGCTGTCTTGGAACTTGCTCTGTAGACCAGACTGACTTCAAAGTTAGAGATCCACCTGCCTCTGCCTCTTGAGTACTGGAATAAAAGCTGTGTGCCACCACCACCTATACACTCTTAATATATTTTTAATTATTAAAAGTCAACAAAAGGCTTCTAGCTAGGTATGTTTATACACATATTACAGGTTATCAAACTTGGGAGTAGAGGCAGGAGAATCAGGAGTTCAAGGTCATCCTTTAGCCACATAGTAAATTTAAGACCAGTTTGGTTACACAGTGAATCACACAAGAAATGTTAACTGTAAGAAGTGTTGTCTGGTCTTTTGATTTGTTTTTTTATGTGAACTGCCCCTGGGGGAATAAAAGGAAAAACAAAAAAAGAAGCTTGTCATTCTTTTGTTGATCCTAAGGAAACAGGCTCTCAAATAGATGTTTAATTAAAACACATATGCCTTAAATACAGAGGAACTTAACTTACTACTCTGATTGATCAGTTGTATTGCAAACATGGTCCAGAATGTAGTGACCCAGAGCTGAGGTGGGCCCAGGCTTTCAATTTCATTGTGAAATGACAGTGCCTGCTTGATATAGGTCAGCCTCTTCTGTACTCAAACCCAAACAGGACAGAAAAGTGACTAATTGATTGAATGGATCAGTCTACATGAATCCATTAAGAAATCATTGTAAAGCCTGGGGGGTGGGGTAGGGCTTTTAATCCCAGCACTCTGGAGGCAGAGGTAAACAGATCTCTGAGTTTGGGTCCAGAGAAACCCTGTCTTGAACAAACAAGAAAGGGAGGGAGGAAGGAAAGGAGAAGAAGGAGAAAGAAAGAGAGAGAAGGAAAGGAAAGGAAAGGAAAGGAAAGGAAAGGAAAGGAAAGGAAAGGAAAGGAAAGGAAAGGAAAGATTATTGTAGCTGGGCATGGTGGCACAGTTCTTTAATCCTGTCACTTGGGGAGGCAGAGGCAGGTCAATATGTATAAGTTTGAGGCCATCCTAGTCAACATAGTAATTTCTAGGTTAGCCAGGTATAAGGGACCCTCTCAATCATAAATCAATCAGTCATTCTCAGGCCACCAGGGTGAGTCATCAACTAAAAGTATGTCAATATTTATTTTACTTATAAGTAAAAACATTTTAATTAATATAGTAAAAATTAAAGAAAAATTACTATAGTACATTGTTTTGTAGGTCTTAGCTACATTGGTATGTTTTATAAATAGAAAAGATTGCTGTTTTGTTACCAGTCTCATTGAAATTTTATTAACAATTTTAGATTCCTTGTTCTATTCATAGAACTTAGATTTAATTATTGTTTGGCTTAAAAATAAAGTCCTTTCATAATGCATTCTCAAAGAGAAGATTTTGGCCTAAATAGCTAGTTGGTTTTCAGCCTGTTTCTTGCAACCCCTTGTGCTCCCATATAAACTGGGAAAGACAGAGCAGGTGTGTGTTGGCTGTAGGGAGTCAGCCTTGGCTCCCAGGCTGCTCACTGCTGTACCAGCTCCCAGTGTAGTTTCTCCCAGACCTGCCCAGAGTTCTATGGGGTCTGCATGTCTTATTTAGGTTTAGGAATTGTGAATTGTGTTGGCCTGAAAACTCAAAAGTGGCTGTGGACTTGGGAGTATTAGAGAAAGTAAGGAACAAGACAGTTTGTAGACGTTTCCTGAAACTTTGGTAAGGAATGTTAGTAAAGTTAAAAGTGTGGAATAAAACTAATTTCCATTTGTTATTTTTTATAGGATGCTCGTAAAGCATGTGCTGATGCGACTCTTTCTCAGGTAAGAAATAATTCTACCTATCAGTTGTCCATAATGCACAGTCTGGCGTGGGCTTTTATCATGTGAAATGAGCACTTTTTGTCTTGTGAGGTGAGGTTGTAAAACCACTGTCAGGGCTTTTCATTTGGAGGTTGTTCTGATGATAGGCAGAGAGGACAGGAACCACTGGTTCTTAAAATGGAAATGATATCTCCACTGTTTGACCCAACAATTTAATCAAACTGATTTTAAAACATGTACAGGGTTGATGAGATGATTGCTACCAAGCTTGACAACTTGAGTTCAGTCCCTAGAGCTCACACAGTAGGAGATTCAGAGGTTGTTCTCTGACCTCTGTGAACATGTGCCACTGTCCTACCCAAGTAAATAAAGTGAAGTTAAAACTGTGTGGACATCCAGCTCCTGTTGTAGTGTAGTCTAATGCTATGAAAAAACACTTTAAACACTTTGGAGAGGAAAGCATTTATTTTGGTTTATATTTCTAGGTAATAATATATCATTGAGGGAAGTCAGGGTAGGAACCATAGAGGAAAATTGCTTACTGGCTACTTTCTCAAACAGCCAAAGATAATCTAATCTGTTTAGAAGTTGTCTTGTTCAGTGTAAGCTGGACCCTCCTATATCTATTAGCAACCCAGACAGCACTTGGGAGACAGAGGCTGGCGGATTTCTGAGTTCAAGACCAACCTGGTCTACAGAGTGAGTTCCAGGACAGCCAGAGCTACACAGAGAAATCTTGCCTTGGAAAGAAAAAGGGGAGGAGCAATGTGCAATTTAGTTTGTGAATTGGCTGCTGGAGAGATGGCTCAGCAGTTTAGAGCACTTGATACTCTTCTAAAGGACCTGGATTTTGTTCCCAGCACTCTGTAGTGGTTCACAACTATCTATAAATCTTCTGATCTCCTAGGGCTTCTGCATGCTAAAAATATTCTCTCACATAAATATAGGATTTTCCATTTAATATATTTTTGGTTCTTAGTTGATATTATATTACAGATCCCACAGAACGTAAGCCAAGAGTCTATTTGCTAAAATTAATCTTCACTAATTTTATTTTTTAAGATCACAAACAATATTGATCCTGTGGGAAGAATCCAAATGCGAACCAGGAGAACACTGAGGGGGCATCTGGCAAAGATTTATGCCATGCACTGGGGCACAGACTCAAGGTACGAATGGGGCCTTCCAAAAGCAGTACTTGATAATGTTGCCTATCTGCTGGGTTTCTAAAAGGTCTTGGTTAGAAAGTTGAATTGGTGTGGGTGTGGTAGCACACTTTGAATCTCTGTACTCAGTAGGCAGAAGCAGACAAATCTTTGTGAGTTTAAATGCCAGCCTGATTTACATATTGAGTTCCAGGCTATCTAAGGCTACAATGAGATCCATCTCAAAACGAGGTAGGATGAGATAGGGTGGGGTAGGAAGTTTGTGGTACCAGTTGTCTGTATCCAGGTCTCATGTTCACAGGTCTTACTCAGATTTCCGTTTAGCTGGCTGACTGCACTACTGTCCCTTGCATAGCAGCACCTGCTTTTCTTCTCCCTTTACCTTTTAGCTGTTGGGTCTCTGTTGACTTGGCTACTCTGTGGGCTGTGTTGTAAGAGTTGGGCAATGGAAGGTAAAGGGTGCTAAGTTTACAACAGCAGACTGTGGTCCCAAAATCTGAATGTGGACTTCAGTGGTCTCTTCATCCTCACTGGGAAGCCTTATGGAAAATGAACAAATGGCTATTCTTATCATCCTTCCACATGGCCCTGCCTGCCATCTACTGGTGTATCATTTAAAGAGATGCTACCATTTGGGAGTTCCTTTCTTTTATACTTTGATAACTACCCTTTATTGGACTTCTGAGTCTCTCCTGACTTTTCCACTCATAATGAAATAAAATGCAACTTGGTTTGTGTTCTCTTTCCAGACCTAAAGGAATCTCAACATCCTTTTCTTTTGAGTCAGATTTTTCATTTTCTGTTATCAGTGGAATTTCTGCTTAGCTTTCTCTTTGTGAAATTATCTGCTGTAGGGTGTAAATAGCTAGAGAACAAAAGATTCTATCTTTAGTTCTCTGCAGGGTCCCATACAATTGCTTGTGCAAATGAGTCTTTCTGACGCTGTTTAATAATGGAAGCAATCCCATCAAAAAAGAAAAAGGGGGTGGGGCCTTGTGTTCTTGCTGCAGCTTCAGTTAGAGCATGGATGTATTCTGTTGTTGCTGTCAGAATTGTTAAGGGTAGATTTGTAGATTTATTGATTGGTTGTTTTTTCAGTGCCAGGCATTGAACGGAGGGTCTCATGACTGCAAACAATTGGTGTACCACTAAGGTACACCTCTAGTCCAAGAATAGTTACTATATGTTTCCCACCACAACTTAACAGTCCATAGTTACTGTCAATTAAAAATAAAGATCATTCAAAAAAAACTAAGTAAAGTTAGAAAATGGACAAGCAGTGGTGGTAGTTTTTTTTTTTTAACTACAGCCCTTAGAATTAAAGCAATATAGCAAGTTCTGGGACAGCTTGGGCTACATGAAACCCTGTCTTAAAAAGCAAATAAAACCTTCCAAAGCATTATTTAGGGATTGCTTTAGATGAGCATACTTTCTGGCTAGTCAGTGGTTGCATTTTAAAATCTAAAATAGCTGTTTATGGAGTTGTTATGGGTATGCATACCCCTCTTACCCCCTTACATCATTTTCATATTTTTTTGCTCTAATAGTAAAGGGTTGTTATTGAGCTTGGTGTGGTTGCAAATGTCTTTAATCTCAGTACTTGGGAGACAGAGGCAGGTAGATCTCTGTGAGATCAAGGGCAACCTGGTCTACATAGTTTTAGACCAACCATGTAGCATAAGCTTGAAGACCTAGTTTTAGATCTCTAGGATACATGTAAAAACTGATCATGGCCAGATACTTATAACCCCACTGCTTCAGTATGGTCAAGAAAGAAGAATTATTGGGATCACTGGCCCTATCGGAAAAATGATGAGCTCCAGGTTCAGTGTGAGACTACTTCAGAGGAATAAGGCATAGAGTGCTAGAACAGGGCAACCAATCTGCTTCCTTTGACTTCTAAATAGGAATACAGACACACACACACTAAAATTCAGCTTTGGGGGGGGGGGCAGGGGTAGGCATATGGAGGCCAGGGGATATGACCAAGGAACCAGTTCTTCTACTTCTATGTGGGTTCCTGGGACCAATTGATTGGTTGGTTGGGTTTTTTGAGGGGGGTTGGGGGAGGTTCTTTCAGAAAATGGTTTCCCTGTGCATCCTTGGCTATTCAGCAATTGTGTAGATAGGGCTGGCCTCAAACTCAGAGGTCCTCCTGCCTCTGCCTCCTGAATGCTGCTGGGATTAAAGGGTTGCAAGAGCCACCACATCTGGCTCAGGGGATTAGATTTAATGGAAGGGCTTGTTTGATAGGCACTTTTACCTGAGCCTTCTCTTTAGTCCTAAAATTTAACTTGTAATAATATTCCAGTAATGCTTTTTCAGTTCTGTGGGGTTTTTAATCCCCTCTCTACAGAGCCTGATGAATTAGTCTCTTTGGCTGGTCTTCCTCTGAGTAAAATGAAGAGTATGTGGGGTTGGGATATGAGTGCCTATTTTTGTTCTAGGCAGCTATTTGGCTAGTTCTCAGTTTCTATCTCTGTTTGAGGACAGAACAGGAAAAGCTTTAGACAATGAACTGTGTTGGTTCTTCCAAGTTACATGACCTGAGATTAGAAGGCATGTCTTCTTTCACCTTCTGGAGGATCAGCTCACGGCTTAGCATTGTCTTAATTCCTCACTGAGTTAGCAATTATTGAGCTCTCTGAAGGTGACTTCTTAAGTCAGAGGATGCGCTACTAAAGATGTCTCTTAATACCCTTGCTCAGAGTCAAAAAGACCAAGCAGAAATAGAGCAGCAGAGGGGCCTTATACTGTTCTATAGAGATGGTTGAAAGGACCTTGGGTATGATGACTGAACATAGATTGAAGAGTAGATAGACTTCAACTGCAATAGATGGGGAGCTGGAAAGACTTTGAGTGGCTGTTAGCCTTGGCTACACAGTACCCTATCTCCAAGAAAAGTAAAAGAATCCTCTGAGGAGTTGGAGATACTAGGTAGAAGTTGAGTTCCCTTGTATTCTCAAGGCTCCAGAGTTCAGTCCCTAGAACCTCATAAAGAAAAAAATTTTACCGGAGGACTGAGGTGCAATTCATTGGTAAAGTACACTTTACTGTGCAGGAGACTCTGAATTCAATCTCTAGAACTGAAAAAGAAATAAAAGTTGTAGCTGAAAAGAAACTGGGTTCCTTTGCCCAGTTCTGTGAAAAAATTTGTGACTAAGGATGGAAACGGATTTTATTTCTTGTCACATATATATGTTGTTCTTTATAAAGGAAATTTATATATGAGAACATAGTTTGGCAGGGTATGATATAGTACAGCTTTAATGCAAGCACTTTGGAGGCAGAGACAAGTAGACCTCTGTGAGTTTGAGGTCATCCTGGTCTACATAGTAAGTTCCACGACAGTCAAAGCTACATAATAGAGGGATCCTCTCTCATAAAGGCAAATCAGGGGGCTGGTGAGATGGCTCAGCAGGTAAGAGCACCCGACTGCTCTTCCGAAGGTAATGAGTTCAAATCCCAGCAACCACATGGTGGCTTACAACCACCCGTAATGAGATCTGAGGCCCTCCTTTGGTGCGTCTGAAGTCGGCTACAGCGAGCGGGGCCAACCAGAGCGAGCGAGCAGGGCCAACCAGAGCGAGTGTGGTAGGCCGGAGAGAGGAGGGGCGACCGGAGAGAGCGGGGCAAGACCAGAGTGAGCAGGGTTGACCGGAACGAGGAAAAAAAAGTACTTTAAAAAGGCAAATCAGTTGATCAAACAAGCATGGTTTGATTAAAAGTATCAGAGGGCTCAGAATGAAGTGGTTGAGTTTTATCTCAAGTCTTTGATCAGCTTCAGAAGTTCAAATATGCCCAAATATACTTGTGGCTGAAATATCTAGTAAATTTGAAGTTAAAACCTGTATGTCACTATCACATGTCACCCTTCCTTAAGAGCACATTATGTAGATACCTGTGTCTAAGTAACCGTGCTTCCCAGAATTGCTCTCACTCAGTTACTTCCCAGATAACTTAGATTCCTTTGCTTGTTAGTCATGCTTGACTTATACAGTATATCCTGCCTTAGTTCTACAAATACAGAGAACTGCAGATTCCAAACTTAGCACAGCTGCCCTTATTTCTGTTTGGGAAGTTTGATTGTTTTCTTTTGATTTTGAGGGATTGAGTCTGGGCCTCAAACTTGTTACATAGTCAAGTTTGGCCTTGAACTATCTCCCTCTCCCTCTCCCTCTCCCTCTCCCTCTCCCTCTCCCTCTCCCTCTCCCTNTTATGTTCTAGTTTGATTTCTACTGGTGTGATTAAACACTGAGCAAGAGCAACTTGAAGAAGATTTTATTTCAGCTTATAGTTATAGTCTATCATGAAAGGAAATCAGCAAAGACCACAGAGGAATACTGCTTACTAACTTTCTCTTTAGGGCTTACTTAGCCTGCCATCCAGGACTACATGCCCAAAGATGACACTGCCCACATTAAGCTGGCCCTGCTCACATCAATTATTAATCAAGGAAATACCCCATAGGTTTACCTATGTGCCAATAGGATGGAGGTATTTTCTCAGCTGAGGTTCCTTCTTCCTTAGGGGACTCTAGCTTCTGTCCCACCCCATCCACCCCCAATATAAATAAAAACAGAGCAGGTGTTTAAAATGGATTAAAATGGTTCCTGAGTGGGTAGTGTTTCAAGCTTTTCCCATAATATTCAAGCTTTCTTGTTGTCAGATTGAACAAAACTGTGCCCTAAATATTTGATACGTCTCATGTCTCTGTGTATCTAATTTAACTTGGAATAAAAAAGAAACCTGTCAGAAGCAGGTCAGGTCAGTACCATCTCTCAGGTGATAAGGGAAAAAGAACTGGGATCTGGCCATCCAGGTTTCCCCAGGACTGAGTTGTTATCTGACACCAGTCATGGTATTCCATTGCTCCAGCATTGAGATCTGCTTTTTCTTATTATTAAGTGTATTACATTTTAAGCAAATGTAGCTTTAAAGTTCTAGTTGGTCACCAAGATTTTTTGTTTTTGTTTTTTCTTTTCCTTTATCTTTTCTCCAGGCTCCTTGTCAGTGCCTCTCAGGATGGAAAACTCATCATCTGGGACAGTTATACCACAAACAAGGTGGGCAATGCAAGATTCTTCCCTGGAACACTAACAGTCTGTTCATGGAGTAATGATGACCTCTAAGGGTGATAGAAGAGCTTGTGTTGCTGGCCCCTTGAGCTTGGCACACAGTTATGCTGTGGTTTCTATCTTGGCATGTAGATAGGAGCTGAGTGCTTCCTTGTCCTCCTTGTATAAGAGCTTTACTCCAGTCCTAGTTTTGACTGGGAACTTTCCTAATTTATTACCAGAATACTGAAATGTAGATTCCATTTAGTTAGTAGTTTGTTTTGTATTAACAAGAGATCATCTAAAATGCACTATGCTTTAATGTTTAATGGAGGATTGGGAATGTAGCTCAGTGGTAGAATACTTTTCTACTGGGCATAATTCCCTGGATTTGTAACCCAACAGATTGGTAAAAGTCTGTAATTCTAGTAACTCAAGAGGCTAAGGTAGAATGATTGAATAAACCGAGGGTCAAACCTACCATGACAAGATATGGGAAGGGAGGGAAAAGAGAAAACAGAGATACTAGGTAGAATGTTTGCCAGATAGGTACAAATCTCTGAATTAAATTTTCACTTCTCTTATATTGAAATAAATTATACTGGGTATAGTGGTGCATGCTCATAATCTTTCATTTGAGAATGTAAGCAGGAGCCTCAAGCATTAAAGATTATGCTTACACATATAATAAAGTGAAACCAGCCTGAACTACATGAGACCTTGTCTCTAAAAAATAGTATTAACAACAACAACAAAAAAGAATCCATTTAAATTCTGAGTGGTTGCAGTGGCCAGTCTATAATTCTAGCATTTGGAAGACAGAGACAAAGAATCCCCAAAGCAATCTGGCTAGCTAGACTTGTCATATAGATGAGCTCTAGACAGACTTGAGAAACATTGTCTCAAAGAATAAGGTGGAGAGCAGTTAGGGAAGGTTCCCAGCATCAACCTCAGGCCTCCATGTGCACCTTCCCTGGCATATGTGTATGCATAAACACACATGCACTTAAAAAAAGTACGGGTAGCCAGGTGTGGTGCTACATGTCTTTAATCTCAGAAGTTGGGAGGCAGAGCCAGGTAAATCTCTGTGAGTTAGGGGCCACCCTGTCTGTAAAGTGATTTCCAGGACAGCCAGATCTCTGACACCCAAGAAATCCTGTCTGCAAAAACAAATGAAAAGGTGCAGGACTGGAAAGATTGTTCAGTCACTGCCTGATTTTCCAGAATGTCTTGAGTTTTATTCCCAGCATCCACATGGTGGTTTGCACCCTTCTGTATGTCCAGTTCAAGGGGAATACAGTGCCCTCCTTCCTTTAGCCTTCCCAGACACTTTACTCATGTGATAAACAGTTAATTAAATGTTCCTATAGATAACATGAAATTAAACCTCAAAACAAATTTTAATGCTGTCATCAATGAAGGAAAAAAATTAGACAGTTGTATTTTTCCTCAAAATTAGTAGATACATGTAAAAGATTACAGAAATGTTAACTGCTCTATCTAAACAGCAAGATTAACTGTTACCAATGTATAATTAGGTTATTGCATGTGTGTGTCAGAGAGAATGAATATGAATGAGTTGCTGTTTCCTAGGCTGACCTTATATTACCGTTATCTTCCTGCCTCAGCTTCTTTATTGCTGGGGTTAGCATGAATACCATGCCTGGCTGTTTTTTATATGTTTGTTTTTGTTTTTTCTTTCCCTTTTTCTTTTTTTTTTTTAAGCTCATAGCCATGATAAAGGGAAAAGTAAATCTTTAAAATCATATTAACATCACTCCTTAAATCATTAAAAATGCAAATATAATTTGTGTTTTCTTTGAGATAGTTTCTCATTATGTATAGCTCAAAATATCCTCAAACTTGTCATCAGGGCTGGTGATATACACCCTACTGGACAAGACTTTTGAGGTCAGTTCTCAGAACCAAAAAAAAAAACCCAGACAAGACAAAAAGCCCTCTTGTTCTTTCTCTCTTAGCCTTCCAACTCCTAGATTCACTGACATATGCCATCACACCTGTCTACTCATTAGGGTTTTTTGTTTTGTTTTGTTTTGTTTTGTTTTGAGACAGTTTTACTATGTAGCCCTGGCTGGTCTCAAATTCAGAGATACACTTACCTTGGCCTCCTGAATGCTGGAGCTACAACATATACTATACACCTAGCTGTAGTCATATTTTCTTGAACTTAATAGTGTTGCCTGTCTGTATTCTCGTTATTTAGGTTCATGCGATCCCTCTGCGCTCCTCTTGGGTCATGACCTGCGCATATGCTCCTTCTGGGAATTATGTGGCCTGTGGTGGCCTGGATAACATCTGCTCCATTTACAATCTGAAAACTCGTGAAGGGAATGTGCGTGTGAGTCGTGAGCTGGCAGGACACACAGGTACACATCTCATGTTCCAGTGGTGTAAGCTGCTTACTGGGGTGTATATTGCTCTTTTGATCTGTTGATTATTCAAGTAAAAGTTAAGGTAATGGCCAGAAATTTTCTGAAAGTGAAGCCAAACCAGGGCCAATATGCCTTCACCTTTAAGAAATGTGTAAACTGGTTTTTTAGGCCAGTTTTTGAATTCCCAGCTACTTCAGCCACCATTCTTGATGTTTCAGTCCTGTTTTTAAACTCTCTTCCATCCTTGAACATAAACACAGGAATTCTCCTAATCTAAGCAAGTGTTCATATGCACAGCCATATCTGTTTGTGCACACTGACCAGTGCTTTTTTAGGGGAGGCAGAAGAGAGTCTATGGTCCTTTCACCTTTTGAATGTAGCCAGCATTAAAATGTTGGGTGCATATTTTTGGAATTCGTACAACACCATTTAGGACACATTGCATTTCTAAAGAAGAAAGTCTCATCATAGTATTTTCTATCTATCTGTCCTGTCCTGCAGTGACAGGTAAAACACTCAGGATTATCTTCCCATGTAAGCAAAGGAGTGTTCATAATTAACTGTCATAAATAACATGGCAGTTTTGTGTTTTAACCCTTAGGGTCAGGTAGAATTGCATCCACTGGTGCTTCGTAAGTTAAATTGCCAGTGTTTATTACTACTTCAGAAATGCTTGCTTCTTAATATTCTGGCTTTAGCTGGAAGCATAAGCCACTGGGTTTAGCTCTCTTCTTTCTCAAATATATGAACTTAAATGCGGCAAAATCCATATTTAAATTACTCTTCTAGGGGCTGGGGCTGTAGATTCGTTGGTAGAGTATTTGTCTGGCACACACAAATTCCTAGGTCTATTCCAGCACCATAAAACTGAACATAGTGATAATTTTTTTTTTTTTTTTTTTTTTTTTTGGTTTTTTCGAGACAAGGTTTCTCTGTACAGCCCTGGCTATCCTGGAACTCACTCTGTAGACCAGGCTGGCCTCGAACTCAGAAATCCACCTGCCTCTGCCTCCCAAGTGCTGGGATTAAAGGCGTGCGCCACCACGCCCGGCTCCATAGTGATAATTTGTAATCCTATCTCTCATGAAGTGGAGGTAGGAGGATGGAGAATTCATAGTGAGTTTAAGGGCAGTCTGGGCTATATGAAACCCTGTCTCAAAAAAGAAGCATGGTATATAGTTTTCAGGTATATGATAGAAAAAGAAAACAGTTTGGGGAGAAGACTCAATAACTAAGAACACCTGCTGCATAAGCATAAGGACCTAAGTTCAAATCCCAGTACTCACATACAAAAGGCCTGGCATGGGGTATAAGCCTATTTATAATTTCATCATTGTAGACTGACTCCAGCCTAGTTCAGTGAGAGGCCCAATCTCAAGGGACTACAGCCATCAGTGATAGAGCAGGATATTCAATGTCTGATGTCCTCAGGGCTACACAGAGAAGCCCTGTCTCGAAACCCCCACCCCCACCCCAAAAAATTTCGAGAAATATTTAACTTTCTTTTAACTTAAGAAATATTTAACTTTTTTTTAGTTCTTAGCTAATTTTAAATTTGAACTGGTGGTCTAACAAGTCATAATGCTATAAGAAACAAAAACTATTATCTAGTTGTTGGGCATAGTGTGTATCTATATTTCCATCAGAAAAAAAGATTTTGGCATGCCAGATCTACATTTGTATATTTGAGGTGCTGCATGTACATTTATTGCTGCTGTATCTTCCTGAATAATTGGTTGTTTTATCATGGCTTAGTATCCCCTCTCATATAATACTTTAATGTGAATCTACTTCATCTGGGGTTTTCAGCCAGCTCAGCCTCGTGCTCACTGTCTGCATGACATTTTTTTCTTGTTGGTTGTTTTTCTAATAAGTTGTCTCATACACAGCATAGAGTTAAGTCTTACTTCAATTCTGTTTAAAGTCTCTGCCTTTAGGAGCTGGAAATATAGAGTGCTTACCTACCATGAATGAAGCCCTAGATTTGATCTTCAGCCCTGCATAAAACCAAATCTGGTGGTATATCCCTATAATTGACGCACTTAGATAGATGGAAGCTAGAAAAAGTTGCAGTGTTGCTCTGGATGTGGTTGGATTTGGTACTTGGGGTGGTTCCCTCTCCCTCTGCTTTCTTTTCTCCTGTTTCTTTTTTTTTTTTTTTCCCCTGCTTCTTTTGTGTTACTCTGTAGCTCTAGCTTGCTCCAGCCTCTGCATTCTTTTCCCTCTGCCTCCTCAGTGCTGTAATTACAGGTGTGCACCACCATGCCCGGATTCAACATTGTGTTTGAAGAGTTGTATAGTCTCACATGCACTCAGACAAACAATGTCATCATTTCCAGTGCTGTGTACTTCTTCCTGGGGGTGTCTCTTTTTCTGGTTTCCTGTATGCCAAAAGCTACTCCCTCATAACACCTACAGTTGTACATTTTTCCAGTCCCTTTATGTGCTTTTTTATATATATATATATGTTTGTTCAGTGAAATTTAATTTATAAATTTATAAATTAAAGAAAATAGATTAATAGTAAGCAGTAAGAAGGTAGTGCAATATAGCAATACACTATAATTAAGGATTTTTTTTCTTTGTTTTTAATTTTTTCCCAATTTTTATTAGATATTTTCTTCATTTACATTTCACATGTTATCCTGAAAGTCCCCTAAACCCTCCCCCAAGGATTTTTTTTTTAAGATTTATTTATTATTATATCTAAGTACACTGTAGCTGTCTTCAGATGCACTAGAAGAGGGCGTCAGATCTCATTACGGATGGTTGCTGGGATTTGAACTCAGGACCTTCAGAAGATCAGTCGGTGCTCTTAACCACTGAGCCATCTCTCCAGCCCAAGATTTTTTTTTTTTTTTTTGGACTCATGGCACTGAGAGAATTTTTATTTTTTAAGGAATTTTTTGTTTCTGGAATTTGCTTGGTTTCCATGGGTTAACTGAAACCAGATGAGGTTGCAGTGGTTAGAATGGACTGCTTGTGAGAACTCTTTTGATTTTTTTTTTTTTTTTTTAAAGGTCTGTTTGGCATTTGTTTTATAGTAGTAGTTGTTGTTGTTGACAGGGTTTCTCTGTGTAGCCCTGACTATCCTGGAACTGGCTCTGTAGATCCAAGTTGACCTCAAACTCACACAGATCCATCTGTCTTTGTCACCACCTTTGAGTTAAATTATTTTTATTGTTTTTATTTATGTGGTGGCGGGGGGATCATACATGAGGAGATCAAGGATGATTCTATAGAGTTCTCTCATCTTTGCATGGATTCTGAAGATCAAACTCAGTAGCAAGTTCCTTTACCCACTGATCCATCAGTGTGTGTGTGTGTGTGTGTGTGTGTGTGTGTGTGTGTGTGTGTGTGTGTAATTAAGAGGACAACTTGTGGGAAGTTGGCTTTTCTCTTCCACCATGTAGGTCCTGCAAATTGAACTCAAGTAATCAAAATGGCAGCAAGCACCTGTACACATGAACCCATCTTGCTGGCCCTTGATCTTTATTCCTGAATGATAGTTTTGCTGGACATACAGAATTGATGTCACCTTACATACAGTTGATGTCACCTTAATGTATATGAGTGTTTCCCCTGCATAAATGTTGGTACACCACATGCATGGCTGATGCCTGCGAAGCTAGAGTGAGGGTGCTGGGTTTCTCCTGGAACTGGAGTTAATAGTTATAACCCATCGTGTTAGTGCAGTGAATTGAATTTTAGTCTTCTAGAAAAGTAGTCACTGTTCTTAACTACTGAGTCATCTTCTCAGTCTTCAACATTTAAAAATATAACATATTAAAGGTGTATCTTTGATTTTTGCAGTTTGATGGTGATATTCCTAGACGTGTGACTTTCTTTATATTCTTGTGTTTGGCATTTGAAACTCACTAAAATATGTCTTTTGCTTAATCGTAAGATTTGAGCTATGTCTTCCAATGCCCTGGTTTCTATGGTTTTGGGGGTGAGCTGCTTCAGTTTCCACTTCCTCGCATGTATTGTTTCTTTTCAAGTAAATTCAGTTGACTTTGTGGTCAATATACAACAGATTTCCTTCATATTAGACCAGCAATGACCAGCATTTGAGAAAAGCTCACCTGGCAATAGATGCAAGGATACAAACTGTGCTAGGGAGGCATGGAAGAGTTGTCACATAAGTTTTTGTGTCAAATGGTCTCTTCAGATTCAGAATTTCTGTGTTTTTATTTTTTGTTTGTTTGTTTCTTTTTTTTTTTTTCGAAACAGGGTTTCTCTGTGTAGCCCTGGCTGTCCTGGAACTCAGTTTGTAGACCAGGCTGGCCTCGAACTCAGAAATCCACCTGCCTCTGCCTCCCGAGTGCTGGGATTAAAGGCGTGCACCACCACCGCCCGGCTCTGAGTTTTTATTTTAAAAGATCCCCTCTACAAGCACTGAGGTTTTCTGTCTTCTTATTTATAAACAAGATTATTTATTTCTCATGTTTCTGAATATAATTACAAGAGCTAAATGTAAAATGTCAGCTAATTGTAGCATCTGATCTTGAGGTATATCTTCGTGTGGTCCTTTCCTCTTGAGTGTGGATCACACTTTGCCATTTCTTAGTGCACTTGCAGCCTTGGCAATATAATTGGCATAGCAACTGTGGGTTCGTTATGTTCCTTTCAAATGTCTGCTGAGTTTCATCGGGTTAAGAAACACATACACAGCAGCAAAACTCTTGCTTGTCCTCCTGTCACTTGAGCTCTTTGTGTGGTGTTGCTGTGAACTGTTAAAGTGCCTGTCTATGTAAGTTAGGACTTCTTGGAGGCTGCTCTAGCACTTCTCAGGGATGTTCCAGCAGACTGGCTGATCATCCAACTGTGTAAGACAAAACCATTGAAGTCAGTTGAAGAACAGGCTATTGGTAGTCGATTGTCCTAGTAGGAGCTTCCTATGTAAAAGTATGCCTTCCAGGGTCAAAACTTAATAGAATGTGTAGGCTATCTTATAGGATAAGGAAACCTTAGAAGTGGATGTAATTGGGTTCACAATAACTGAAACAGTGTTCATTATTACTATTAATATTTATAATTTATAGGTAGAATATATATATATATTTTTTAATTCAAGATAATTAGCCAGGTTTTGTGGCATACTCCTTTAGTTCAGCACTCAGAAGGCAGAAGCACAGGAATCTGACTTCAAGGTCAGCTTTATGTATAGACTTGAGTTCCAGAAAGAACATTCAGGGCTACAAAGAGAAGCCCTGTCATAAACAAACAAACAAACAAACAAACAAGACATGCACATGCATACATGCATATGTGTATGTGCATGCGTGTATGTGCACTTTTTTTTTCTTTTTTTGAAAATGTGTCTGTTGCCTAGATACTATTTTTAAGGAGACTGGAATGTAGACCCAGATTGGTCTCAATGCTAATCCCTAGGGACTGGTGAAAAAAAGAGTGGAAGGCTGTCGTTCTGAGACTTGAGTGTTCTGGTCCAGGGGGCTGTGATTTGCCTTCTGATGTAGCATGGTATTGCCATTCAGTATTGTGACCTCATAGAGTAAGTAGCTAGAACATTTCTGGTGTATATTTTTTTTCATCTAATGAATAATTGGATGTTTTACATATTTATGAATACAGTGGGTTGTCTTTGGGTTTTTGGTTATTTGTTTGTTGGTTGGTCTGGGTTTTTTTCTCCCCTTCCTCTGAAGAGTATTAGTGACCTTGGATATAGAAAAAAAGATTCTGTCTGTCTGCAAAGTCTGCTCTGAAACACAGAACTGGTCAGTTAATTACTTACTTCTGTTACTGTCATCTTGGTGTCCCCTCCCATTGGCTTGCCAAACCCACAAAGGAAAGCAAAGCCCAGGAGCTTGCCTCTCAGCATCCCTCCATGTCACTCCAGCAGAAAGGAAGGAAGGCAATTGCAGCAAGTACCTGTGCACAGAATCCATACATATCGGGAAAGTTCTCAGTATCCTGCCTTGTGTTGTGTAATTTTACGTAACCATTTATAATTTGTCCCTTTGCTTGGTGGATTTTACTCCACTTTGTTGAAACTAGGTGACTTTCAGATATCAGTCTTTTCAGTTACTCATTTTATTCTCAAAATTTTTATTGTATTTTGAGGCAGTCTCACTGTCCCCTGTTCCATCCATAGCTTCTAAGAAATCTTTCTAGTGGGTGTCAGCAGGAACATAGCTTTTCCATGCATACTCCATATCACAGCTCTTGAGAAAGCAAGTGCAGTCACCCGTATTTTTGGAGCCTTCCCACTGGATATTTTCAGTGTGCTTGCTGTTCTTCTAGTTGGCATGTAGCCCTTTCTCCCTTGATTCCATTACTATCTCTCTTCTCATTAGTTCTGAGCTCCTTTGTTTCCAGCTGCCCTGCTCAGTAAGTGATGAGCACACAAAAGGATGAAGGGAAAAAGACACAGGTGAGGTGGGAGAATGCAGTGTTCCCCAGGCATAGCTCACTGCTGTGCTGTGCAGGTGTGGGTCCGTCTGAAGCATGAACCCAGTGAGTCTGCCTAGCTATAGTTTTACCCATCCTGTGATAGAAGTTCTGGGTATTTTTATTACCATGGTTTTCACGGGGAGAGGATCCTAAGATTGAGACTTGCTAGACTTGGTTATTCATTTAGGTCTGCTTTTTTTCAGGTTATCTGTCCTGTTGCCGGTTCCTGGATGACAATCAGATAGTTACCAGTTCTGGAGACACCACATGGTAGGTACCTGACAAGAGAGTGAGGCTTGAGGTCTATCTACTGTTCTTGTAGATACTGGTTACTTCCCATTGCAAGATAAATGTTTCTTTTTTTTTGTTTTGTTTTGTTTTGTTTTTTTGTTTTTGTGAGACAGGGTTTCTCGGTATATAGCCCTGGCTGTCCTGGAACTCACTCTGTAGACCAGGCTGTCCTCAAACTCAGAAATCCGCCTGCCTCAGCCTCCCGAGTGCCACCATGTCCGACTGCAAAGTTTGATTTTGAACAAAGAACTAAAATGTAGATATTTAAACTATAGTTGTATATCAAATACCTGTTTTAATTTTTTTTTTCTACATTTATTTTTTTACTCATGTATGTGGTGTTTTTAGCCCTGTGGGGTTGGTTCGTTTTCACTGTAAAGTCAACTTAGCATATTGTGAGAATGAGTATAGCTTTCAAACAGCAGCTCTGTCAGATTTGTTTAATTTAGAATGTTTGTTTACTAGTAGATAGAGACGCATTCAAGTAATTTTTCCCTTTGTTTGTTAATGAAATGACCAGGTAGTTATTTTAAGAGAATCATTTTAAACTTAAGCTACCCTTGTGGGTTTTCTGGTTGTGGGAGACATTCCTGGGATGTCAGTAGCAATATTTTAAAGTTGATTTAGTAGCATGACTTACAGGCCAGTGAATCCAACAATGAGATTGATGAAAATGTTAGCCGGGCATGGTGGCACACGCCTTTAATCCCAACACTTGGAGTCACAGGCAGGTGAATTTCTGAGTTCGAGGCCAGCCTGGTCTTCAGAGTGAGTTCCAGGACAGCCAGGGCTATACAGAGAAACCATGTCTTGGAGGGAGAGGGAGAGGGGGGGGGGAGAGAGAGAGAGAGAGAGAGAGAGGAAGAAGAAGAAGAAGAAGAAGAAGAAGAAGAAGAAGGAGGAGGAGGAGGAGGAGGAGGGAAGGAAGGAAGGAAGGAAGGAAGGAAGGAAGGAAGGAAGGAAGGAAGGAAGGAAGGAAGGAAGGAGAGAAGAGGTTTAAAAATGTAGTAGTTGTTCAGCTGTTAAACTGGATATGTTAGCCAGGCGGTGGTGGTACACACCTTTAATCCCAGCACTTGGAGGCCGAGGCAGGCGGATTTCTGAGTTCGAGGCCAGCCTGGTCTACAGAGTGAGTTCCAGGACAGCCAGGGCTACACAGAGAAACCCTGTCTCAACACCCCCCCCCCAAAAAAAAAAAAAAAAAAACTAGATATGTTAGCTGGTCTTCTACAGTGGAAACGTGGAGTGGGTTTTAACAAAGTAAAGGAAGGTCTTTACAGTAAGATAGATGAACTTGCCACTGTCAAGCAGAGGCCCTTGGAAAACCTTGTACATCCATAAAGAACCATCTTTGTTTATGGTCCTTGTTGGAAGAGGAGTTAGAGCATCAGAGTTTCTCTGAGCCACTTATTTACATTCCTGGTGTCTAGGAAGGTAGGAAATGAGAGGATGGAGAGAATAACACAGGTAAAACAGGTTCCTTTCTTTCAGGACTTAGCACTTTTTGCCATCCCACAATTATCTTGTGTGATATAACCTCACATACTCTGCTTTGAAAGGACAATGGCTCCTTTGCTGTCGTGTGAGGTAACCTGGAAACAGCAAGCCCATATGCTCATCCATATAGTTGTTTATTGTTTTCATTTTCTTTTCCTAAGCAAAATCTCATTACAGAAGTAAATGTGTCTTCCCCGTGGCACAGAAGTCATTTGTGATTCTGGGTAGTATAGAGGATATTTTAGGTGTTTGGTCCCATGTGTGTGCCTGATACCTACTTTTCACTTCTTCCTGCTCCAGTGCCCTGTGGGACATCGAGACTGGCCAGCAGACAACCACGTTTACTGGACACACTGGAGATGTCATGAGCCTGTCTCTTGCTCCTGACACCAGACTGTTTGTCTCTGGTGCTTGTGATGCTTCAGCCAAGCTCTGGGATGTCCGAGAAGGGATGTGCCGGCAGACCTTTACAGGACATGAGTCTGACATCAATGCCATATGTGTGAGTTTAAATTGTCTGCTTTAGATCTCAACCTTTTGTTGTTGTTATTGTTGAAGATGTGTTTTTTTAGGGTCTGGAGAGATAGCATATTAGTTGCTTTTCTATTGCCGTGACAAAAACACCATGATCAAGGCAACTTAAAGAGAAAAAAACCATTTAATTGTGGCTTACAGTTTCAGAGAGTGAGTCCATGTCCATCACTGTGAGGAGCCTGGCTGCAAGCATGCAAGCATGGTGCTAGAGAAGTAGCTGAGAGCTTCATCTTGAGATATAAATAATCACAAGGCAGAGAATGAGCGAGCGAAAACTTGGAATGGCATGGCCTTTTGAAACTTCAGGCATCCAACAAGGCCATAACTTTTAATACCTCCCAAACAGTTCCATGAACTAGGAATCAAGTGTTCAAACTTGAGAGCCTACGGGATCCATTCTCATTTGTGTCTGCCTGTCTGTCTGTATCTGGGTATGTGCATGTGTAGTTAGAGCTAACTAAGTAGGCTGTTAGGAGACACCTGATATAGATTGGGTAAACCAAACTTGGGTAGTAGTAAATGGCTTTTAATTCCGGTACCTTTAAAAAAATGTTTTATTTTAAGATTTATTTATTGTTATATATCTAAGTGCACTATAGCTGTATTCAGAAACACCAGAAGAGGGTGTCAGATCTCATTACGGATGGTTGTGAGCCACCATGTGGTTGCTGGGATATGATATGAACTCAGGACCTTTGGGAAGAGGAGTTGGTGCTCTTAACCACTGAGCCATCTCTCCAGCCCCCCAAAATGATTTTTTTCAAAGTTTGCTTTTAAGTTTGTGTTCTGTTTTTTTGTTTGTTTTTCTTTGTGTTTATTCTGAGAAAAGGTCTAGTAGTTTAGCCTAGGCTTAACTAGAACTGGAAATCTTCTTGAGCACTAAGATTACAGGCAGGCCTTTGCTACCAAACCTGCTTGTCCTTTTCTTTGCAAACACAACCAGTGTCACAGAGTCTTAGAAGCAGCTAAAACCCTGTGCTGTGCATATATTTCAGACACTGATGAGGCTATTAGGTGCCAGCTCAACTCTGTTCCTTTCCTTAAAGTGACCAGTAATTTAGAGGCTGAATATCTTGCCAGCTAAGGGAATGGCAAAATTAGAACTTACTTTCTTGCTAACACCTCCTGAAGAGATGAGTCTGGTGACTGGAGCAGTGACTTGCTCCATCCTCCACAAGTCACTTATGACAACTAGTGTACAGAGGACAGAAGCCCTCTAGCAGTGCCTCAATCTCATTGCTTTTCTATACTGAAGTCTGCCTTGTTGACAGTGGCAGTACATGAATACTATATCAGTACCCCCCTTAGTATATGCCCCATTCACACTAGGATGACAGCCTGACAGCCCTTATTCTTGCTGGAACCTCATCCTGTTTTCCTTACCATGGCAGCCATGCCACTGCATTAATATCTTGTCTTATTGAACATTTACTTTTTTGTTAGTATATGGCCTAGAACTTGGTATATATAATATATTTCAGCTTGACCTTGAATTCACTGTGTTCCTGAAGGCTGTGCACCCCATTCCATGCTTGATTACAGATTACTACACTTTTTAGCCCCTCCTGTGCTTGTGCCTGAACTATTGGCCTTACACGTGCTAGGCAAGTGTTGAATCAGCTGGCCTGTGTCCCAGGCCTCAGTGCTTACATATGTCTTGATTTGTCTTCTCTTTCTAGTTCTTTCCCAATGGCAATGCCTTTGCCACTGGCTCAGATGATGCTACATGCAGGCTGTTTGACCTCCGTGCAGACCAGGAGCTCATGACCTACTCCCATGACAACATTATCTGTGGTATCACATCTGTTTCCTTCTCCAAGAGTGGCCGCCTCCTCCTTGCTGGGTATGATGACTTCAACTGTAATGTCTGGGATGCACTCAAAGCTGACAGAGCAGGTCAGTGGCCACATGGCCTTTCTGTGGTTTTGGGCATCAGTTTGCTTCTTTCCATGTGGTAAAATGAGGTTCAGATGAGCTGAAATGTTTACATTTGTGTCACCAGCTTAGTTATGTCATAGCTCAGCAGAGGGGACAGTTAAAGGCCACATAATTTGAGCTCTGGCACTCCAGGAAGTACCAAAGCTCTCCTGTGAGGAGAATGTGGGAGTTGATAGTATGCCAGATAGATACCATTGAGTTCAATGTTCAAGTTTCCTCTTTTTTCCCGTGGATATCCATGGTTAGCCTGGAACACTCTATTAGACCAGATTCCTTGAATTTAAAAGTCTTCTAATTCAGCCTTACAAATACTAGAATTATTGGTGAGTACCATCAATGTTCAATCTTCCTGACTCATTCTCTGTAGTCATTTGCCTACTGACATATTCCACCATGGACAGCTCCATCTTCAGATGTCTGAGCCTATCTATACAGCTTTGACATCTGATACCATGCCCCTTCTTCTGTACAAGGTTGTTGAACAGTGTGCTGGTAATGATTCAATTTAAAGCCTGAATTTAATATATCAGAATCAAGTGGATTAAATACAAGCTGGACAAAAGATTAGAAAAATTTTGTCTCTAGTCTTCCTTTGAGCTCAAGCTGGCCTTAAGCTTCAAGTTGAAGAGCTTTATTACAATCAACAAATCTGCTTTGGAGGAGAGAGGGAGGGAAGGAGGATTGTGACAATGAATCTCATGGGGCCCACTGTGGTTGCTTATACCCCACCAGACTACTGAATTGAGGACAGTTTTGGTGGCTCACACTTTAATCCCAAATCTCAGAAGCATGCAAATTCTGTGAGTTGTAGGATAACCAGGGCCTGTGTCAAAAATAAAAATAAAGCTGGGCGTGGTGGCGCACGCCTTTAATCCCAGCACTTGGGAGGCAGAGGCAGGCGGATTTCTGAGTTCAAGGCCAGCCTGGTCTACAAAGTGAGTTCCAGGACAGCCGGGGCTATACAGAGAAACCCTGTCTCGGAAAACCTAAATAAATAAATATAAATAAAAATAAAATTTTCTGCCTTTGACATTGTAGCCCAGGAAGTTGACTCTGAGCTTTGGAGAACCTTCCAGCCCTTGTTCTTGGTTGGTATATCAATAGCTACAGGACTAAAAACTGTTTCTGAAGTTTCAAACCCTTCTGTGAGAGAAGGGGTGGCTTAGCAGGTGGTGTGCCATGTGACATGGGTCCATGATTTCAACTGTAGGCTCTCTGTACCTTGTGGTTAGTTGTTCTGAGTTTACTATTCAGGCTTTTTGGTTCTTTGGGTTATGTTTTGGTTTGGTTTGGTTTGGTTTTTTGAGACAGGGTTTCTCTATATAGCCCTGTCTGTCCTGGAACTCACTTTGTAGACCAGGCTGGCCTCGAACTCAGAAATCCACCTGCCTCTGCCTCCTGAGTGCTGGGATTAAAGGCGTGCGCCACCACGCCTAGCTTTTGTTTTGTTTTTTTAGAGATTTATTTATTCTAGCTGGACAGTGGTGGGGTATACTTTAAATCCCAGCACTTGGGGAAGCACAAGCAGGCAGATCTCTGAGTTTGAGGCCAGCCTGGTTTACAGTGAGTTCCAGGACAGTCAGAGCTACATAGAGAAATCTGTCTGGCAGATGGGGTGGATTTATTTATTTTATGAGTATGAGTGTTTTGCCTGTGTACCTGCAGAGGCTGGAAGAGGGTGTTGCATTTCTCTGGAACTAGGGTTACAGATGTCTGTGAGAGACCATCTGGGTGTCGGAAATCAAGCTCATATCCTGAGACACAGATGGATGTTTATTCATTATTTATTTGTTTGTTCATTTGTATTTTCTAGACAAGGTTTCTCTGTAGCCTTGGTTAGCCTGGATCACACAGATATGTCAGCCTTTGTCTCCTGAGTGCTGGGATTAATCCAGCATGTGGGATTAAAGGCATCTGCCACCACTACCCATTTTTGTATACTACCTGCTTTTGTTGCTGTACAAAAATTATCCCAAAGGGGTGTGTGTTTATGTCCATGTTCTTATTAGAGAAGAACATGTTATGATTGGTTGCTCTCTTAACAGAATTGACCATACACCAATGGATAATTTCTATTTGGACAAGAATCTTCTCCCTTTGCAGTGGCCGTCCCTTGCCCTCTTAAGTGCTTGTTGTACCAAAGTCTTGGAGCATTGTTCATCCAGATGAGCCTCCTGCTTTGTCACAGCCTCACATGTGTTCGTGGCTATGCTCTTTTTTGTTCTCCAGGTGTCTTAGCTGGACACGACAACCGAGTCAGCTGCTTGGGGGTGACTGATGATGGCATGGCTGTGGCAACAGGGTCCTGGGACAGCTTCCTCAAGATCTGGAACTAAGGCCAGGAGGTAATGGAACAGCCCCATTCCCAGGACATGGCATTTTCCTATATGGGTTGTAGCATGTTACATTGTAGCAGATCTGCAGTGATGGCCCTTAGCTGTGGTACAGAGAGCAGTGGGAAGAGTTTGGGTTCTTTCCTTGTGCACTGACTCCAGGCTCTGTTCACAGCAGCAGGTGGATGGATGCCATGGCGACTGGAAGACCATTCCAACCTTGAATCGTTACAGCGATAGCATATCCTATCCAACCATACTAACGTGGACACCCACACCTCCCCTCAGAACTTCAAAAGGGCAAGATCTTTTTTTCCTTCACTTATTGCTGAAACCAAGAGCACAACTCCCATTAAGAGAAGGATCTCTGTGCTGTAAACTAAAACAAATTGTGCATTTTTTCTGGGGCCATTGTTTTTGGTTTATTTTGTTTTTGTTTTTTTTTTAATTTTGGTTTCGTTTTGTTTTGGTTTGGTCCAATTTTAAAAGGAAATACTACAATAAAAATGTTAACCAGAAGGTAACCCTGAGTGTGATTGTGAGAGAGACACGCCTTTTTACTAGTTCATTTGCATTTAAATCAGTGATCCTGTTCTGTGGCATTCATGAAAAACAAGTTTGAAGACTGTGTTTATCTGGAATTGTTTCTAAATATAAGTCATTTGTAGCAAGACTTTGGAAGCATTCGTTCTTAAACATATTCCTTTATGTTCAGTAGTTAAGAGAACCAGGGTCCATGGTGGTCTCTGACTTGACTTGTCACTGATGTATTTTTTTGTCCCTGGCTTGCTTTTTTTTTTTTTTTTTTTTTTTTTTTGTCTCATGTCACAGATGACTGTTTCGCACAAACACAGCATAGTGGAAGAAAAAATTCAGAAGCAAAGTAGCCAAGCACATGTTAGGATGGCCACGAATGCTTGGTCAGATTCCTTCCCCTTTGCTCAGCAGTGAACTTATTCCCAGCACCCTTCCCTCCTGACTTGTCCTTCTCACTGTCCAGTTTCTGTTCTTTTCTTGGGTTTCCTGTGAAGTTGGAGGGAAGTTTGTAGTCATGTGACACTAGCCGTCCTGCCCCTGCTGTCAGAGATTTTTTTTCTCCAGAGAGGTGCCTGTCCTGTGCTTGGATAGTCAGTTGGTTATTTGTGTATGAAACAATGTACAAATCAATGTTTTGAAAATAATGATCTCAGACTTTCTAAGTTAAATTTTAAACAATTTGATTGTTTGCCATATTGGGTGGGTTTACTCTTAGAATCGCATGCTGTAGAAATGCTCTAAAGTGCATATAGGACTCAGTCCTTAGATGTTCTTTTTATTTTAAGAAATAACCTCTTCAAGTTGTAACCGTGGCGGCTTTGTCCATTACTGTTGCTATTCTGCACACATATCGGAAGCAGCAAGCGCTTTACACACTTGAGTAGTGGGATAAGTCACTGTTTTCTTTACTTTACAAAACAAAACAGTCCTGTTGGGAATGATTGCTGTTGGATTCTGGAAGGGAGGGGAAAGCTGCCCTGCTGCCTCTTTGCCACTTCCTGGAAGCCTGCCTCCATCGAAGAACAGCCTTTTGCATCTGAGGCGACCATTTTTACACCATGCAGATCTTCGTGGTTATCATCTCAAAGCCATGTTCTGCAGCAGCGTTTGGACGCAGTGTTCTGTGGGCCCTCCCCTCCCCCATATCCTGCACCCCTCATAGCAGTAGTGGCTTCGCCATTCTGTTTTCTGCAGTGTCCTGTACAAAACTGTGCTGTGACTGTGCGGTAGGCCTGGACATGGCAAAGAGAATACAGCGAAGCCCCTTCTCTTCCTACCAAACAACTCTGTAGAGCTCTCTGCACCCTGTACCCTTTTCACCTTTTGTATTTAATTTTAAAGTCAGTGTACTGCAAGGAGGCTGGATGCAAGATAGATACTATATTAAACTGTACTGTTATTTAAGATGTAATAAAGCAGTTTGACATGAGGGACTCTGGTGTGATGGTTATTTGAGGGTCAGCTTCAGTATGGGGGTGTGTGTGCCCCAACTGCTGACTCAACAGTTATATAACGTCATGAGAGACCCTTATAAAAGTGTCAGCTCAGGGCTGGGCGTGGTGGCACACGCCTTTAATCCCAGCACTCGGGAGGCAGAGGCAGGCGGATTTCTGAGTTCGAGGCCGGCTTGGTCTACAAAGTGAGTTCCAGAACAGCCAGGGCTATACAGAGAAACCCTGTGTCGAAAAACCATAAAAAGGGGGGGGGGTCAGCTCAGGAGCCAGGCGTGGTGGCGTACGCCTTTAATCCCAGCACTCCGGAGGCAGAGGCAGGCAGATTTCTGAGTTAGAGGCCAGCCTGGTCTACAAAGTGAGTTCCAGGACAGCCAGCGCTACAAAGAAAAACCCTGTCTCGAAAAACAAAAAAAAAAGTGTCAGCTCAGAGCTGGCGTGGTGGCGCATGTCTTTAATCCCAGTACTTGGGAGGCAGAGGCAGGTGGGTTTCTGAGTGCGAGGCCAGCCTGGTCTACAAAGTGAGTGCCAGGACAGCAAGGGCTATACAGAGAAACCCTGTCTTGGAAAAAAAAAAAAATCAGCTCGGGCTGAGTGTAGTTCACACCTTTAATCACAACACTCAGAAGGCAGGGCCAGATGGATCTCTGAGGTTAGGGCCAGCCTGGGCTACTTTGCAAATTTTAGGATTGCCAAGCAATATAGACACTTTCAAGGGCATGGGGAGATCAGCTCCTGGGAGGTTTCTGATACATATCTCAGGTCTGTAGAGCCACATGTTTATTACAACAAGTGTCCTTTCACTCTCAGCATCTGGGCCCTGTCTGTCATCTCCTGCTTTGTCCTGGACCAACCAGCTGCTTTGACTTCCTCTTCCTCCTCTAACATGTCTGAGGACCTGCCCCTCCAGAGATATTTCCTGTTGACTAAGCATTTCCTTCTTAGTCAATAAAGGTCATTGCATCTTGAAAAGGAGCGAGCTTCAACCCCTGAGTTGTTGGACTGCCATTCCAGCTTCTGCCACCCATTCCACTGCAGCGCCTGCTTCCAAGTTTTATGATAAATTTTTTTTTTAATTTATTATATAAGTACACTGTAGCTGTCTTCAGACACTCCAGAAGAGGGCGCCAGATCTCGTTACGGATGGTTGTGAGCCACCATGTGGATGCTGGGATTTGAACTTATCACCTTCGGAAGAGCAGTCGGGTGCTCTTACCTGCTGAGCCATCTCACCAGCCCCATGATAAAATTTTTAATCTTAAGTAAGTTTTGAGATTATAAAATATAACTGATCTTCAGGCTCATATCCCCTAAACACTGACTGGCCCAAGCCACTTTGTTTGGACAATGGTAAGCAAACAAATCCATCCAGGGTCAGCAGTGGCCCGTGATGCCAAACACTGTTGTGTGATTGGCAGGTCAAGCAGATGGGTTGGCCTAGTCTAATCCTCTCCCAGTCTCCTGGAAATAAATGTTTTTTTCTACACACACACTTTGCAAGTTTTTACCTACCTCAACTTCCACTGAGAATGCAAAGCATTTGAGGTCTTTCTGATCTGGAAGGTGAGGCTATGCCCCCAACTTCAAATTCTTTGGGAGTCCATGTCTTAACCTTCTAATCTGCCTGACAACAAGCAGGCCCCAAGTGGACTGGGGTAGGTCTTTGTCTCAGAAGTCCTGTCCTACTTCTCAACCAACATCCAGGCCACTGCCCACTTGTTTAAGAAGCAGTCATTGAAAACACGTCCACTTTGGATATGTGGGCAGCATTAATGATAAAAGAGCCTCACAGGCCTCACTAATGCTCAGGCTTACACATCTACATCTACTGTTAAATATCACTCATGCTCTGAAAGCTAAGGTGCCCGAGTGCTCTGTGTGTCGCTGCCCATGGTGGGAGTACACCTGTTGAAGTGCACACAGGTAGATAAGGGGCTGCTATATTTTAGACCCACTTTGGCCATGTCTCATCATTTGCCTCCAGTGTATGGGGTAATACCATTCCATTACCCCAGGATTCCAATTCTTTTGGCCTGTAAAGGGACTCACCTCATTATTTGAGAAATACTGTAGGCTGGAATCCTGATGAAAGGCCTGCCGGGTCCAGCTTGTACCCTCCACTGTTTCCTTTGGCTCCTACTCTCTCATACTGCTGTCACTGTGCCCCTTTATTCTCTGTACAACCTGGCACCACCAGCATTCTGTTAGACCATTCCAACCCCTCACGATCCAAGAGCAGCCAGCAGCCTTTCACCTCTGCCTCTTCTCACAGGATGATCTTGGGACAAGGTGTTTGCCCTGGGAACCCATGAATAGTCTGGCAGGAATTCTATGAGAACAACGATCCTGGTGTGAGATTACAGCTGGTGACTATGTAACCCACTGTTCCCTTGCCTCAGACATTTCTAAGCACCCTAGGCAAGACTACCCAAAAAGTGAGTACCTGGCAGCTGTCCCACTGATTTGGCTGAAGAAGGGATAAGGTTGTCCCTCACCTACCCCAGTGAAGTGACTAGCTCCTGACGATGACATCAGTATTGGTCTTTACCTATGCCAAATGCACTTTTGGAGGATGGACAAGATAACTGTAGTATCCCATAACAATCAACTCTCCTCTATAATACACTCTTCTGACTAGCTGTCACCTTATTTAGGGACTGGACACACTTCATGAAGCAGTTTGTCCCACCCTGGTCACATGAAACCAACTTTCCACTTAGTGCTCAGGCAGGACCCAAAGAGGTATGCCTGAGATCTTACCTGATCAGATACCTACAAAAGTGGACAACCTAACTTTGGGCACAGGCCCATCCTGTTTCCTCTTTATTCTTCCTTCTGCCTTATCATTTAGCTTTTGAAGAGTAACTCCAGGTATTGGAGGCCTGAAGCAAAAATGTGTGTAATTGCCTTGATTTCATCCTGGTACCTCACCCATCCCATGTGACCTTTATTCTGCTGCCCTTTGAAACCAGCCCAAATTAAACACTCTAGGAGTCTTTTAAGTACCCTCTTGCCATTCCAAGCCATTGACCTTGGTTAATGTCATTAGCATAGTGGTGGGAATGAGCACTTGGTATCTGAGTCTTCAGAGTCTAGTGGGGCCCAGTAAGACATTGCACAATGTCAGCTTTGTTCCTTCCTCTGAAATGGAGAAGCCACCTGCATAGTCTAGGCCTTGACCCCACTGTATAAAACAAGTTTCCCTAGCAACCACTGGACATCTGCTCTTTTAAGTTAAGGCTACACAGGTTACTCGGTGTGTGACCTTGGACTGCAAACCATAGTCTGGGTGCCTTTGCAGAAGGATATGACTACTCCCACTCTGGATGTCTCTCCAGTCCTGGCCATGTGCCTGCCATTTACCACTAGATATCAATGAAGTATTATAATACAATAGCAGCACAGTTACAGCCTTCGGTGGGTGTGGCTGGTGTTCACTCTGGGGAAGAAGTTAGGCTTACAAAACTCATGAGGAAGTTACAAAATTTAAGAAATTCCCACAATTTCCCACCATCCTCCTTACCCACTAATTTGCGTCCCCACTGCGTTGAAGTGTTCTTTTTGGAAGGACAGCAGACAGGTCTCAGGAGTTCCCACCAGAGAACATCCTGACTGCAGCAGGTATGGGGGCTGTGGGGAAGCGTGGAGATTGGGCTATACAGGAAGGGCAATAGTGTGACCATCTTAAAACCACAGTGCTGGGAGTTGGGACTGCGAAAACACTTACTGGTGCACTATGCACACTGCTGGACATCAATGCATGAGCTAGGTGTCCACCCGTTCAGTATATCCCTGGATCACCTACAAAGTCAGTTAGTGGCCTCCCTCTTTCCCTCTTTTTTTTTTTTTTTTTTTTTTTTTTGGTGTTTCGAGACAGGGTTTCTCTGTATAGTCCTGGCTGTCCTGGAACTCACTCTGTAGACCAGGCTAGCCTCGAACTCAGAAATCTGCCTGCCTCTGCCTCCCAGATGCTGGGATCAAAGGTGTGCGCCACCTCGCCTGGCTCCTTCCCTCCTTCTTAAAGCTGTGGCTGAGGCAAGCTGTTTACACAGTCGCTTCACAACTATCAAGACTTTTTTTTTTTTCTTTTTGAGATAGGGTCTCTCACTATATTAGCCCTGGCTGGCCTCGAATTCCTAGAAATCCGAAGCTCTCATCTCTGGGATTAAAGTAGTGAACCATTGTATCAACCAGCTGTCAGGTTTGTTACTTTGAGGCTCCAGTCCTAGAAGCCTTGCCAGTTGCCAAAGGGGTCAGGTCACTGCTGGACATTAAGAACAACGTGGTAACAAGAGCCTGTCGCGAAGCCCACCTTCCCAAAAAGCTGGCCCGCGTTGACCACATGGTCCTGGAGACCTCGCCAGCAAAAAGCAAACAGTGTGACTTAGGACAGGAATAAAGATCAGACTGCAAGGCAAGGAGGCAAAAAAAAAAAAGAAAAGAAAAAGGAAAGAATCTGGTGGTGCTTTTCCCTGTTGCTGCTGCGACTGAGCTTTTTGCCCCTCGGTTATGCTTTTTTTTTTTTTTTCTTTTTCTTTTTTTTTTTTTTTTTTTTTTTCCTCCCTCACCCTCTGCCCCGCCTTCCCCTTCCGCCCGGACTCCTCCACCCTTTGTTCCCGCCCATTCTACCAATCTTCCCATTCCCTCCGGCTTAGTCTCTGTCCGTTTCCAGCCCTGGGCTCTGCCCTCTTGCGACCTGTCCCTCCCCTTCTGCCTGCCCCTTCTCCTCCCCGTCTGCCCTACCCATTTCTTCCAACCTTGGCCCCACCCCTCCTGTGCTGTCTTCCGTTCCTTGTCCCCAACCCATTCCGCTATGCCCTGTTTCAGTTCCTTAGCCACGACCCTTCTGCTCTGCCTCTGCCCCGCCTCCTACCCGTGTCCCGCCCACTTCCTCTCGGCCCCGCCTCCTTCCTTTGCCTCGCCCCTCCCTCCTCACATCTCTCTCCCACAGCCTCTGATCCTTGGCCTACAAAGGGTTTTGAAAAACCCGAAGTTTGCTTGCATGCCTGTGTAGGTGCGGCTGCGCCGCTCTCCCCACGTGCCCTGCAGCGCATGCGTGCGGGCTGCGCTTGCGCACTGACAGCCGCGGCGCAGTGCTGCTTGGTGGTGCCGGTCTCTGGACCGAGCGGCCATGGGGTGGCGGGCAGCTGGGTCGCTGAGAGCCAGGTAGCAGTAGGGCAGCAGGGACCGCTGGCTCGGCCCAGCATGTAGACGTCCACGCGGGCTCGCGGCAGCCGACGGTGAGTGTGGGGCCTGGGGTCGCCCTCTGCCCGGCGTCACTTGCCGGGACCCGTGAAGACTTAGGTCACGGCGCCGGCCCTTCCCACCTGCCCCAGGCCGGGTGCTGGTGGCTCTGACGCGCCTCCCTGCGTCCGAATGTGGGTTGCGGCCAGGATGACGCGTGGTCTCGGGGAACGAAACTAGGGGACTGGTCTGAAAATCTGGCCCGGCAATGGGTCTGGGGGACGAGTCAGAGGTTCGGGTCCCAGGAGAAGCCAGGTAGGCCGCCTTTCTGTTCCTGGCCAGTTCAGCGCGCAGCACCGCAGCCGACTCAGCTCCATTGGTTTGCCAATGGGGCCTTAGCAAGCAGGAGAGGCCTTGGCATGTGAAACTTCAGAAGCTAGGGCAAAGTAGGCAGTCGAGCGTTTTGTAAGCAGTCGAGGTGTGAAACTCTCCAAAATCGCATCGTAAACTTGGTATCCAGTACTTGCCAAAAACTTCCAAAGTCCTGAAGAGTCCATGGAGATGTTCCTAGAGGCAGCTGCCTCTCATGATGTCACACTCACAGGCCACTTGTCTTGGCCTCTGGCAGGTTTCTTAGTTATGGGAATAGGGCGTGCCCAGCGCAGTCCCAGGATCTGCCTTTGCTTGGCTTTGGTTCTGAATAGCAACTTGTTTTTCCTTTCTTGTTTGGGAAACTCTGTTTTAGTTCAAAACTTATTAGTTTGGCTTGGCTCTTGAGAAGAGTGTTATAAAAACTTATACTCATTGATTTCATGTATCACTGTCAGTTTCCACGGGCCGGAAGCTGGCATCCTCACCTTAGTAATTAAAAGCATGGCACCTTCCCTCTCAACATAGCTCTTCTGAGCCTTTAGTGGCCGACCTACCTTTGGAGTATATTTGTCCTCAGCAGTGACTTCACTGTGACTTACACTGCCCATCTTGGGCCCTGGGACAGCGACAGGTGCCAATAAACAATATGATCAGGTAGCTTCTTCATTTGGAGGTGGCATCAGACTGCTTCTACATTTTCTTCTTTGTAGATTTATTTATTAAAAACAATGCTGTTTTATTTTTATTTCTTTTTCGTCTTGTTTGAAGTGCTACAGGTCCAGCCCAGATCCTCACTGAGACACAATCCATCCCACACCCCTCCTTTTGGGAAGAAGTGGCTAACAGATAAAACAGCAGTACTTAAATGAATAGTTTAGCTCTCTAGGCTTCACTTGAAGATGGAGAGAAGCAAATGGCGTTTTTTTCCTTTTTTTTTTTAAATGGGAGTGGACGCTTGCTACTGCTCCTTCCAAGACTTGTTTTTTTTTTTCCTTCTGCTACATGGGCTCCATGGATCAAACCAAGACATCAGGCATGGCAGTAAGTGCCTTTGTCTACTGAGCCATCTCTCTGATCCTTCCTTTTTTTTTTTTTGGTTTTTCAAGATTCTCTGTGTGCCCTCTGGAACTCATTTTGTAGACCAAGCTGGCCTCAAACTCAGAAATTTGCCTGCCTCTGCCTCCCGAGTGCTGGGATTAAAGACATGCGCCACAACGCCCGGCTCCTTCCTTTGTTTTTAGACATAACTTTATGTATGCCAAGCTGATTTCTAATTCCCTGTGTAGCCAAGGGTGACTCTGAACTTCTTGTCCTGTATGTACCTCTGCATGTTGGGATTATAGGCATGAACCAACCATATCCAGTTGAGCTTTTTCTTTTTTTTTTTTTTTTTTTGGTTTTTCGAGACAGGGTTTGTCTGTATAGCCCTGGCTGTCCTGGAACTCACTTTGTAGACCAGGCTGGCCTCGAACTCAGAAATCCGCCTGCCTCTGCCTCCCAAGTGCTGGGATTAAAGGCGTGCGCCACCACGCCCGCGCTTTTTCTTGTTTTAATGTGATGTTGGGATGAAGCCCAGGGCTTTGTGTGTGCAAGCACTGTACCAACTGAGCTCTTTTTCAAGCCTTGGGTGGTTTACTCTTTTTTATTTTTATTTTTTTTATTTTTTTTCTTTTTTCAGGGTGGAGGATGTAGTTCAAGACAGTGTTTCTCTGTCCTTTAACTCACTCTGTAGACCAGGCTGCCCTTGAACTCAGAGATCCCCTGTTTCTGACTCCTCAGTGCTGGGATTAAAGACTTGCACCATCATCACTCAAAGTCCTACTCTTACTACTTTTTTTTTTTTTTTTTGTATGAGTACACCATTGCTCTCTTCAGATGCACCAGAAGAGAGCATTAGATCTCATTACAGATGGTTGTGAGCTACCATGTGGTTGCTGGGAATTAAACTCAGGAGCAGTCAGTGCTCTTAACCACTGAGCCATCTCTCCAGCCCCCACTCTTACTTTTTTGGTTTTTTTTTTGGTTTTTTGAGACAGGGTTTCTCTGTATAGGCCTGGCTGTCCTGGAACTCACTTTGTAGTCCAGGCTGGCCTCGAACTCAGAAATCCACCTGCCTCTGCCCCCCCCCGAGTGCTGGGATTAAAGGCGTGCGCCACCACGCCCGGCTCCACTCTTTTTTTTTTTTTTTTAAGATTTATTTTATTTATTATATGTAAGTACACTGTAGCTGTCTTCAGACACTCCAGAAGAGGGCGCCAGATCTCGTTACGGATGGTTGTGAGCCACCATGTGGATGCTGGGATTTGAACTTATCACCTTCGGAAGAGCAGTTGGGTGCTCTTACCTGCTGAACCATCTCACCAGCCCCCACTCTTACTTTTTTAAAGATTTATTTTATTTTGGATTTATGTGTATGCATATGTGTTTGTGTGTGGTTATTATGTGCACATGAGTACATGTGCCGTGGAGGCAGGAAGAGGGTGTCAGGTCCCTTAGAGCTAGAGTTACAGGTGGTTGAAAGCTGCCTGATGTGGGTGCTGGGAGGGAAACTCAAGTTCTCTGGGAGCAGCAAGAGACTTTTAACTGCTGAGGCTTCTCTCCAGCCTCTCGGGTGTTGGGAATGGATTCATCTCCATCTTTACCTTGGATCTGTTTTCTCGTGTAGCAGCAAGAGAGAAATCTGTGCAAAATGCTCAGCACGTGGAGGAGGAGCCTTGGGAGGACAAGAGGGTGGGCTTTGATCTCAGGCTCTGCTTTCTAGGACTTATGAGATCTGTTTACAGTTACCACATGGCTCTTGCCCTCCTGAAGGCAGAGTGTCACTTTCAACCCCAGGAAACCATCCTTATTGTTTGTGATAGTTGCTTAGCTTATCATTGTCCTCTATTCTGATCCATGGTGCCTGTCCTCCTAGGGGACATTGCATTGGGAACAAGTTCATGAAAACAAATGATTGGGTTAAGACAGAGACGGTACCAGCAATGCATGCCAGTGCTGTCCACGGTGCAGTGGGAAGGACGGCAGAACATGAACACTTAGCCTTCTAGACCAGAGTGCCTCTCTTGGGTCTGTGAAACTATTCCACCACCAGATGGGTTCTGTGATCTCATTCCTTAGAACTTTCCAGAAACAGCACACTTCTCTGACCTGTCTTCTAGCTTGGGTATCATTTATTTGTAGAAATGAGTTAGGTATTAGGTAATCACTAAACCTGGACATTGTGGCTTACAGTAGTGATACCATCATGTTCGATATAGCAACATTTTGTCTCATAAAACAAATGAACAAGAACTGGAAACTTTTCCAACTTGGTATTAACTAATGAAGTTAAACATTTACCTGTTGCTTTCACTAATTTTCCTTCTTTTTATTTTTTTCTCTCTTGTCCATTTCTTCCTTCATTCCTTCTATTTTCAAAGACTCAGACTTTTGTAACACAGATTGCAGTCCTACTTCTGCGTGCTGAATGCGTACTTCTGAGTGCTTGGGTCACAGGTACGCACCAACACACCTGGCTTTACTTTTCATTTACCGCTTCTACATATATTTGTTTGAAGTTCACCTGGAATTGAACTTGTTTGTATTATGTTTCTTGGGCTGACTCTCTGTGTGTTCGTGCCTGCCTTTGGTTCCTGTTATACATGAGTTTATTGACATCTTGATGTATTTCTTGCTACTCCATGATGGTGCCTCAGTGCATTTTCCAGGCCAGCCAAGCTACTCAACAACAAGAAATCCCAACAGGTTTAGCTAAGTGCACCCGCCCCACCAGCTACCTCAGCATCTGTTAATCTTGCCTAGCCTTCCTTCCACTTCACTTTCTAGACCTTGCATGAAGAGTTACCTAGAGAAAGGTTGGAGACAAAAGACTATATAGAATTAAAAAAGGAGGAAGAGGAATGATGGTTCAGTCCTAGCAACTGGAATTCAATCCCAGGGACCCTCAGGGTAAGAGGAGGGAAGGGATTTACGAGCTATCCTTTGATTGCCACATGCAGATTGTGTCATGCAAGTGAGCATGTATACACCAAACCATAAGTAAATAAATGTATCTGTTTATTTACTTATTTGTTTTTTTTTTTCTTTTAAAAAAAATTGTGTGTGTTGGGATGTTCAAATCAGGGTCTCTCTGTGAAGTCTTGGCTGTCCTAGAACTCAGTCTGTAGACCAGGCTGGCCTCAGTTTAGAGAGCCACCCTGCTTCTGCTGGGATTAAAGGCTTTTATTCCAAGATCTTCTGGCTTATTTTTCATTTTTTTGAGACACAATATCTCTGTGTAGCTCTGGCTGTCCTGGAACTAAGTGTGCATGCTAGGCCTGGCTTTTTTATTCATTTATTGTTGTTGTTGTTGTTGTTGTTGTTGTTGTTTCTTTGTTTTGTTTTGAGACAGGGTTTTTCTGTGTAACTCTGGCTGTCCTTAGTCCAGGCTGGCCTCAAACTCAGAGGTCCATTTGACTCTGCCTTCCAAGCGCTAGGATTAACGACCACCACCTGGCTCTTTTTTTATATTTTGAAACAGTTTCACTATGTAGCCACGAATGGCCTGCAACTCACTATGTAGACTAGGCTATCCTTGAATTTAGAGAACTGCCTGCCTCTTCCTCTCAGTACTAGAATTAAAAGCATTCCTCCACACTGAACAACTATAATTTTAAAAAGGGGGAGAGGGGCTTGGGACATGGACATGAGTCATGGTGGTTAATAGCACTCCTATTATAGAAGAAATGGGTTTATTTCCCTCTGCACCTTTGTGGTTGTAAACTCCAGTTCCAAAGGATCCAGCACCCTCTTCTGGTCTCTTTGGGAACTGCATACACATAAAAATAAATCTTAATCTGTTTTTTGTTTTTTCTCTAAAGATTTATTTTTTATTTTTTCTTTGTTCCGGCCAACACCGCTCGCTCAGCTTGACACTGCTCGCTCCGACCAGCCCCGCTTGCTCTGGCCGCCCCCATACAGCCCTGCTCGCTCCAGTTGGCCCCATTTGCTCCAACCGGCTCCACTTGCTCCGGTTGGCCCCATTCTCTCTGGTCGGCTCCGCTCACTCCGGTTGGTCTCTCCAGTCCAAGGATTCGTTTTATTATTCTTCTTCATAAGTACGCTGTAGCTGACTTCAGACGCTCCAGAGGAGGGCATCAGATCTCATTACGGGTGGTGGTAAGCCACCATGTGGTTGCTGGGATTTGAACTCATCACCTTCGGAAGAGCAGTGGGGTGCTCTTCCCCGGTGAGCCATCTCACCAGCCCCATATATATATATATATATATATATATATATATATATGTGTGTGTGTGTGTGTGTGTGTGTGTGTGTGTGTGTGTGTGAGTACACTGTCACTGTCTTCAGATACACTAGAAGAGCATCAGACCCCATTATATATGGTTGTGAGCCACCATGTGGTTACTGGGGATTAATCTCAGGACCTCTGGAAGAGCAGTAAGTGCTCTTAACCACTGAGCCATCTCTGCAGCCCTAAGTCTGTTTTTATAAAGGCTCCAAGGGTGGATTGTTACCTGAGAGCCTAGGTAGTGGCCACTCTCTCTTGCCTTGAGAAACTAGCAGTCCAACCCTAGTGGACACATAATAGGATGATGCCCTGTTCTCTTGGTGATCCTTCCTCTGCACTTTGATTCTTACCATGGTCTAGGGTCGTAGTCTCCTTTCCTGTGAAATGGCACCGTAATCTACTCACAATGTGTTTGCATGGCAGGATGGTCTTGAATCATCCTGCCTTCTACGTGTTCTTTCCATCTCTGTCTCCATCAAACACAGAGCAAGAGCCTGGGAGACCCAACCACCCATATCTTCCAGGCTCTTGGACAAAGGCCAAGTGTAGCATATACCAGAGTCTGTCTAACCTAATGACCAGGACACAGCTGTACGTGAGCCTGGCCACATTCTGCTAGTCACTGTGGGGTCCTTTCTGCCCTAACTTGAGAGATGCCTGTGGCACCCGTAATATGTGTGACGTGCTGTCATTTCCTACCATGTCAAATGCCGGTGTGGACACTTGCTCCTAGTATAGAGTCTTTATGTGATAATTGCCATTTTAACAGACCAACCACTCTGCCCTGAAATAACCTAACAAGGCACTGTGAGGAAGGTCAGCACCGCACAGAAACCCCACAGGCCTTGGCCAGTGTAACCCTTGAACTTTACCAGGCAGCTACTTTCTATTTTTTTTTTTTTTTGAGACATGGTTTCTCTGTATAGCCCTGGCTGTCCTAGAACTCACTTTGTAGACCAGGCTGGCCTCGAACTCAGAAATCCATCTTCCTCTGCCTCCAGAGTGCCAGGATTAAAGGCATGTGCCACCACGCCCGGCCTAATTTTTTAAGTTATGCTTGTTTACTTAGGTTTTGTGTATATGGATGGGGTCAGATGTACACAGCCTGTCTGTGGAGGTCAAAAGGAGTTGGTTCTCCCATAGTGTGGAGCAAGGGATTGAATTCAGATCCTCACACTTGAATGTCAGTGTCTAGGAGTGGACTGAACCCTTGGAGACTAAGACTTGGGCATCTGGGAATGAAGGGAGAATGAAGAACTATATAGTGAAGCCCTGTGTCCAAAAAAATATGCTAGTATGATATATTTTCATTTTCTTTTTTTTAAAGTTCAACTCTTTTTTGTTTGTTTTTGTTTGTTTGTTTTTTTTCGGGACAGGGTTTCTCTGTGTAGCCTTGGCTGTCCTGGAACTCACTCTGTAGACCAGGCTGGCCTCGAACTCAGAAATCCACCTGCCTCTGCCTCCCAATTGCTGGGATTAAAGTCGTGCGCCACCACGCCCGGCTTAAAGTTCAACTCTTTATTTGATAATTTTTTGTTTGTTTTGTTTTGTTAAGATTTTTTAATTTATTTTATGCATATGAGTATACTATTGCTCTCTTCAGACACACCAGATCCCATTACAGATGTGAGCCACCATGTGGTTGCTGGGAGTTGAACTGAGGACCTCTGGCAGAACAGTCAGTGCTCTTAACCGCTGAGCCAACTCTCCAGCCCATTATTTTCATTTTCTTATCATTGTCATACAAAAAGTAGAATGAACATGGCCGCATAGGCCTGTAGTTCTAGTTACTAGGGAGGCAGGAACAAGAGGATCACAAGGTCAACGACTGGATTATAGGGTGTCACCCTGTATTTAAAAAAGAAAAGCAAGGCCTTGGTGGCGCATGCCTTTAGTGCCAGTGCTCTAGAGGCAGGCCAGTTGGATCTTGGAGTTCAAGGGCAGCCAGAGCCTCATAGAAAGCCTGTTGTGAAAACCAAAAAAGAATAAATAAATAAATAAATAAATAAACAAACAAACAAACACACATAATGGGTTGAGAGTGTAGCTCAGTAGTAAGTACTTATGTAGCGAGTATAAAGGCCTAGGTTTATACCCTAACAACACACACAGGAAAAGATTTGGTTTTGGTTTTGGTTTTTCGAGACAGGGTTTCTCTGTATAGGCCTGGCTGTCCTGGAACTCACTTTGTAGACCAGGCTGGCCTGGAACTCAGAAATCCACCTGCCTCTGCCTCCCGAGTGCTGGGATTAAATGTGTGCGCCACCACACCTGGCACAGGAAAAGATTTTAAAGGTCATCATGATCAGTTTTTTCTTATGCTTCGAAAAGGCAGTTTGAGCCTGCAGTCTATAGTCTGTTTTGGATTAATATTTCTAAGTGATAAGAGGACATAGTTCAGTTTTCAGTCTTTTCAACTGGCTATCCATCTGCTTAACATTACTTGAAGGTTGTTTTGTTTTGTTTTGTTTTGTTTTACGAAACAGGGTTTCTCTGTGTAGCCCTGGCTGTCCTGGAACTCACTCTGTAGACCAGGCTGACCTTGAACTCAGAAATTCACCTGCTGCTGCCTCCCAAGTGCTCGGATTAAAGGCGTGCCTTGCGCCACTACACCCAGCGAAGGTTCTTTCTTTATTGAATCACTACAGCACCTTTGTCAAGACCTTTTAGGCTAGGCTAGGGTGTGTCTTAAAGGGATAGCTGTGCACTCACAACACACACAAACAGTGGTTGATGTCTATTTTTGGATCATCTGTTCTGTTGCTTGATACTGGAATTGAGCTAGGTAAGCACTCTACTGCTGGGCTATATCTCAGACTTTTTATACTTTGACACAGAGTTTTGTTAAGTTGCCAAAGCAAGCCTTGAACCTGTCTTTGCCCTACCTCTGCCTCTCGGATAGCTAGGAGTGCAAGCCTGTGCCACCAGGCCTAGATGTTTTGTTTCTTTGCTACATAGACCTAGCTGGCCTTAGCTTTTCAGTGGCTGTCTCCTGCCTCTGCCTCTCAGTGCTTATTCTGATTTACTGGATTTCAGTAGGTAGGACACAGAAACTGTTTTTTTTTTAAAAAAAAAATAGGGGGCTGGAGAGATGGCTCAGTGGTTAAGAGCACTGACTGCTCTTCTAGAAGGTCCTCAGTTCAATTCTCAGCAACCACATGGTGGCTCACAACCATCTGTAATGGAATCTGATGTCCTCTTCTGGTGTGTCTGAAGACAGCTACAGTATACTCACATACATTACAAAAAAAAAATAAAAAAGGATAAAGTTCTTCTGGTGATTGTAAAATATAGCCAGTGTAAGAACCATGTCTATTCTCTCACCTTTGACCTTAGCATGGGCTCCATAGGCTTGTCCAAGGTCACAGGTCTTAGTTGTCTGGGCTACTATCACAGACTGCTTAGTTCAAAGTAGATTCGTGTTCTCACAGTCCAGGAGGCTGAAGTCCAGCTCTCTGTGGAGAACTCTTCCCCAGCATTCTTTGTGTTGCTCATGTTGGGCAGGTCTGAAAGTGGAGGGACACTACTTTTAAAGGCATTAATGAACCAGGGAGTGGGCAGAGCCAACCTCCTCTACAGAGCAAGTTCCAGGACAGCCAAGGGTACCCAGAGAAACACTGTGTGTTGGGGGGAGGCACTAATGAACATCAGGGCCCCACCCTGTGACTCATTTCCTCAGAAGCTCTTCTCCAAATACAGTCACAGTGGTAATTAAGGGTTCATGCATGTCACTGGGCCTGGTGGTGTAGGCCTGTTATCCAAGCTACCTTAGAGGCTGAGGCAGGAAGATCACAAGTTCAAGGTGCTGTGTAGGTAACAGAGATTGTCTCAATAAATGAATTAATTGTGGTGTGGGTATAGCTCACTGGTGGAGAGGGCCCCCGCTGGTGTGCACTAATCCCTCGTGAAAAGGTAAGAATGAAAACTCGGGGCACATTGATTTTTCGACTTGGATCAGATTCCAGGGAGTGTAACTACAGGCAGGTTATTTAAACCCAGTATAATTTGGGAAAAGTTTCCTAGTGTAATACAATCCTGGTGCAAGAGGAAGTGTAATTACACCAAAACTCAGCTCAGGATAGTGTCATTCCTTCAAAGAACATGGGGTCTAGAGATGCAGTACCTGTTCTAGCTTAAGGGCCTAAGTGTCTGGCCTGGTCTCAGCCATATAAACAGAGGAGAGGTCATTTGGGCTATTAGCCACCTCTGGACCTGGTTGTAGGAGCTTGAAATGTCCTGGCCCAACAGGTAACAGCTGTTAATCACGTCCAGTTCTCAGCTTTTTGATGGAAGAACAGGTTTTTCATCTTTCCCATTGGAAAGAGAATCCTGTGTGTATAACACTCCTGGTTTCTCTGGAGACCTGTGGGTGCAAGGATCTTTGTGCTGTGCCCCCAACAGTAGAGTACCTAGTCCAATGGGGTTCAGTCCCCTTACTGCTGGGGTGAGGGAGAGCATTTAGACCACAGCACTGATTCTTCTGGGAGTTATACTTAACTTCCTTTTTTTTTTTTTTTCAAGACAGGGTTTCTCTGTGTTGGCCAGGTTGGTCTCTAACTCAGAAATCCTCCTACCTCTAGCTCCCTGGTACTGGGTTAAAGGTGTATGCCACCAGGTCCAGCTGCTTCTCTTCTTCCATGGAAAATGTTTGTTTTTTGACATTGTGTGTTCTTTATTTACTGTACAGTGATTTCCTTATTAAGCATGGGTTATGGGCTGGAGAAATGGCTCAGTGGTTAAGAGCACTGACTGCTCTTCTAAAGGTCCTGAGTTAAATTCCCAGCAACCGCATGGTGGCTCATAGCCATCAGTAATGGGGTCTGATGTCCTCTTCTGGTGTGTCTGAAGACAGCTACAATGTACTCATATACATAAAATAAATAAAATCTTAACACCCCCCCCCCAAAAGAAAGGGTTATGTTGAGTGTCTGCCTGCTTGTAGCACACTCTCCATCCAGGCCACTAGCTATTGGGAACATTTTTATATCAGTGGTCCTCAGCAGGAAAGTTTGGTGGTGGTGGTTGTGATGGTGTGTGTGTGTGTGTGTGTGTGTGTGTGTGTGTGTGTGTTGGCCGGGGGTTCGGTAGTCAGTTTTCTCCTTCCCTGCCTTAGATTCCAGAGACTGAACCCAAGATTGTCAGTCTTAGTGATGGACACCATCACCTGCTGAGCTAGTCTCACTATTCTACACACACACACACACACACACACACACCCTGGGTTTTTTGATTTACCTTTTTTTTTTTTTTGGTTTTTGAGACAGGGTTTCTCTATATAGCCCTGGCTGTCTGGAACTCACTTTGTAGACCAGGCTGGCCTCGAACTCAGAAATCTGCCTGCCTCTGCCTCCCGAGTGCTGGGATTAAAGGAGTATGCCACCACGCCCGGCTGATTTACCTGTTTTGATTTTATGTACATTGGTGCTTTGCCTGTGTGTATGTCTATGTGAGGGTGTCAGCTCCCCTAGAACAGGAGTTACAGACAGCCATGAACTGCCTTGTGGGTGCTAGGAATTGAACTCTGGTCCTCTGGAAGAGCAGCCAGTGCTGAGTGCTGCTAACAGATCTTTCCAGCCCTTGTCTTGTGTTTTTGTTTTTGTTGTTTTGCCCCATTGCAGGCTTCCTGAAGTCTGGGGGTTGTCATTGACCACACCAAGGCACTGGGCCTGAAATCATGACCCTGTTTCCTTCTACCACAATTTTTTCTGAAGGTTTCATTTTTATAGGCCCATGTAAAGGAGGCTGGCCTTGAATTTATGATCCCCTATTATGCCTTAGCTCCCTAGGCTGAGATTCCAGCTATGCAACACTATGCCATGCTCTCTGAAGGTTCTTTCCAGTCTCCTTGGGGCTAGAGAAGGGCCTCAGCAGTTAAGAGCAAATGCTGCTCTTGTAGAGGACCAGAATTTGGTTCTCAGTATCCATACCAGGCAGCCTATGGTCACCTGTAACTACCTACAGCTCTAGGGAGTCCAAGTCCTTCTGGCTTCAACTGGCACCTGCACCTGCACACACATTTACCTCACAGACCCGCTTTTAAACTGAAAAAAAAAGTTAAGGCCTGGCAGCCTAGCACACACCTTTAATCCCAGCACTCGGGGCAGAGGCAAGTGAGTTCAAGGCCATCCTGGTCTACAGAGAGAGAGTGTGTGTTCCAGGACAGCCATGGCTATTACATAGAAAAACCCTGTCTGGGCAGTAGTAGGAGAGCAGGGGCAGGAATCACCTTACACTTTTGATTCCAGCTCTTGGACCCAGAAGCAGCAGGGTCACTGAAGGTGAGGGAACAACCTGAGCTGCAAAGTTGAGTGAAAATGAGGACATGACCTCGCCAAGGTGTGGTTGAGAAGATTTTATTGTAGATATAAGGGAGAAAAACAGCCACAGAGGCATCTGGGAGGGTCCAGACTGAACATGGCCAGCAGAACAGACCAGGCTATAAGAAGGCTAGGGAGTGACTGAGAGATGAAGGAAAAAGAGAGAGAGGACCAAGAGGGCCCATATGTAACCAAAATGGCTCATATGTAGGAATCAGAAGCTGAGAGAAGGGAAGAGAAGCCCAGCCCATGGATTGGAGAATTTAGGATAGGGAGAAGGGTGAGAAGTACTGGGAGAATCCACAGATAGGTGGCTCACAACCATCTGTAACTCCAGTTCCAGGGGATCCAATGCCCTGTTTCTGACTTGTGCAAATACTAGGTACACACATGGTGCACATACATATAGGTAAGACACATACACCTAAAATAAAATAAAAACTTTTTTTTAAATTTTGTTTTGTTTTTTGAGACAGAGTTTCTCTTTGTAGCCCTGGCTGTCCTGGAACTCACTCTATAGAACAGGCTGGTCTTGAACTCAGAAATTCGCCTGCCTCTGCCTCCCAAGTGCTGGGATTAAAAGTGTGTGCCACCATGCATGGCTATTTTTTTTTTTTTTTTTTAGTAAAAATAAATCTTTCAAAGGCATTTTTAAAAGTCACCTCAGTGCAGCACAGCATGGGGTGAACATCTGTAACCCCAGTTCCCAGGAAAATCAGCAGGGTCATTCTTATCAGCATAGTAAAGTGTGGGGTCAGCTGGGACTGAAAGAGACCTATCTCACAAACAACCCCATCCCTCATAAAAAGTTATCAGTGTGTCCTAGTTAGCATTAACTTGTCACAGCCTAGTTGGTCTATGAATGTATGAAGGATTCTCCTGATTATCCATGTAGGGAGCATCAGCCCATTGCAGGTGGCACTATAACCAGGCAGGTGTTCCATGGTGGTTATCTAAGGAAGCTGGCTGAGCACTAGGGCAAGCCCGTCAGCAGCTTTCCTCCATGGCTTCTGCGGATTCCTGCCATGACTTCCCTCAGGGATGGACTGTGATCTGGGTGTGTAAGCCAAGTCAATCTGTACCTCTCAAGTTGCTTTTGGTCAGTGTCGTATGGCAGGCAATGGGAAAGAAACTAGGGCACAATTCTTTCAGTTCCTATCTGAAACTAGTTTATTATAGTTTCTCTACAAGACTCTGCTTCTTTTTGTGTTTCTTCTTTTTCTCTTTGTTTTTTGATTTGTTTTGTTTTTGAGACAGATAAAATGTAACCCTGTCTGAACTGGAATTCTCAGAGCTCTCTTTGTCTCTGCTGGTCTTGTTTGTTTGCTTGCTTGTTTGTTTTTTATGGAGACAGGGTTTCTATTTTGTAGTTCTGGCTGTCCTGGAATTCCCTCTATAGACCAGGCTGACCTCAAACTCAGAGATTTGCCTGCCTCTGCCTTTTGAATTCATGGGCTTTCTCACTATGCTCAGCCTTCTTTGTTGTTTTGGTTTGGTTTAGAGATGGGAGCCTGGCTGGCCTGGAGCTGACCCATCTGATTGCCACTGCCTCCCAAGAGAAGGAATAAGCTCCCTCACCTTACTTCAGCTCATTTTATTCTGCTTCCCAGCTTTGTTAGTTCACTTCTATTCATCCTTAGAAAATCCAGCTCAGTTCTAGGCAATGGAATGAGCTTTGGGTTTGTGGTTTTACCGCCTGGATGTTTCCCTTGTGGCTTCCCAAGCTGACCTTGGGCTTTGGTCTCAAGCTGGTTGGGAAAATCATTCAAACCTCCCAAGTGAACAGGCTTTTGTTTGGTTGGTTTTTGTTTTTCTTTTGTTTTTCATTCCTTTGTCTTTTCCTGATTTTGTTGAGCCATGGTCAGAACTGTGTATCTTCTTTTGGGACTTGAAGTTCCCCTTGGGGATTATTACAGTTCAGTTCTGATAACTTCTATCAGTACTGGACTGAGCTTGTCGGCTTTGTGGGTGCATGCATACCCCAGTGCATAACCTGCTTTTAACTGTTAGAGATTGAAAAATATGTTACTATACTGTTGTCCACAGCACCACTTTATATTTTGATCTTACTTGTTTGGCTATGAGGGCTGCTTTTTGGTGTTGTGCATTCACCCTTCCAGGGACCATTTTGTCTGACTTGTGATGGAAACACTAACACTCTGCCTTGGTTGTATTGTCCTTACTCTCCATTATCTTTAGAAGGTTCAGAAACACCAGTGAGGGGTGAGGTTGTATCTTGGACATAGCTAGAATGTGCTGGGCCCTGGATTCAGTCTCCAAAAATGGAGAAAAATGACAGCAGGAAGAATTCTGAGTTCTTAAATATTTTTAAGGTGAAAGTAGCCTATTTTCAAAAACTCTGGAAAATGGAAACCTGGCAGGTTTTTTTTTTTCCCTTTTGCGTGTGACTTTTCTTAGGGAGTCTGTTTTCTTTTCACCCAGATACAAATGGCAGTGACAAATGATCCCAAACAAGTCCAGGAGTGGATTTATTGATGTAGCTGCACCACCATAGTCCAGCTGGCAGAATTTACTGTCTATATACCTTCAGGGAAGGGAGGAGCCTCAGGAGTCTTCCCCCTCCTTCCATGGGGATCTTGTGGAAGGTCTTCTTGTGAGAGCCAGATATCACACCCAGCATTTCCCTAGATAGCACTGAATGTTTGTTATTGCTGCTGGTATATGTAACTTGCTTTATTTTATCAAATTAAGGCACCAGTGTTTTTCTTATATCAACTATGGAAATGGAACAAGAAAAGATGAACCTGAGTAAGGAGCTGAGTGCCGACTCAGCCTCCTACAACTGCTCAGCATGTCATGGGGATGAGACCTGGAGCTACAATCACCCTATCCGGGGCCGGGCCAAGTCTCGGAGCCTGTCAGCCTCACCTGCCCTAGGCAGCACCAAGGAGTTCAGGTAGGACCAGGAGTGTTCCCTTTTCCTCTCATGCTATGGTAGGATCCTTACAGAGGACACAGCGGTATCAGTGTAGATCATCATTGCTTAGTGTGAGTTTTGCCCATAGGGTGGAGCTTGGCACTGCCCAAGTGGTGCTGACCTTAGCAGAGGGAAACACTGTCCACGAGACTTATGCTGGACACTTGTTACCAACTGGCATGTACGAAATACAGGCCACACCATGTTTTCCTTTCTGCCTCAGCACAGAACCACCCATCCAGAGCCATGCTGAACTGGGGGGGTGAGCTGATAGGAGAGCATGGGTGTAAAAGAGTAAAAGAAGTGCCAGTAGAGAAGAGGCACTGTTGTGACCTAGAGGCCACTGCTCCTCACATGAAGGGCAGAGTTTCTTGTGCACATTGTGGGCCACTGCCTTCCACTGCTGCTGCATAAAGCCTCAAGGGAAGGCCACCTGATAAGCATGAGGTTCCACTGACATCAGGAGGTGCTCTCATTCCTGGGGACAATAACCATGCTAAGTCTTTTATGGAAGCTTGCCAGAGACTGACACTGACTCCAGAAGAAGGATCACACCTGTGTAATGTGATGGTGAGGAGCCACTTTAAAATCAGGCAGGCAAGCAGTCTTTCCCATGAGATAGAGTAATCTCACAGAGCTCCCATTTACTAGTAGGGGGACAAGTGGCTGCTGCAATTATATGTAGAAAGCTCTCTATGAGAGATGGCTGCAGCAGAGGCTAGGTGGCCAGCACCTTTGCCCTGGGTACACAGCTGATCACAATGTGGCCTCTGGTGCCTACACCTCACCACTATGTTTGTGCTTTGCCAACTTAGGACATAATTGCCTTGAGTTTCTGGTTTCTGTGGGGACGTTGGACCTGTGAAAGTAGCCATAGGTCAGAGCAGCTTCTGTAGCTGGTGTCCTGGAGCAATGAGTGTACAAGCAAGTTTGCCTGTGCAACTGTCCTTCAAGGAGGACAGAGGGTGCCGGTGCTGACTCTTATTTTCTGCAAGCCCTAAGTTCTCTTCCTAGTTCCTTTAAGTTCCTACATGAGTTGATATTTGTGATGTTTTGTATAATTTTTTAAAGGCTTATGTAGACAACCCAGGCTTAGTGAGTGATTCATACTTGTAATCTTAAAAGGCTGAGGCAGGGGGATCACAAGTTGAAGGCCAGTCTGGGCCATATTGGGAGGTCTGTTATAAAAAAGGAAGAAAAAAGGGAAAGCTTTATGTAAAACTCTAACACTTCTCTAGCTCAGAAAGGCCTGCAGCAACCAGATTTCTCTCCAGTTGTCAGCTGGCCAGGCTGGCCAGGCTCCATGACCCTGGACACTGCCTGCTCCCCCAGAGGCAGGTCAGTCTTTCATCTGCGTCATCAGCATTGGAAGATTTTGTGGATTTGGAGACAGGCAGCTGAAGGGGAAAGCAAGTTTGAAGGCTACTCTACTAACTCAGTGTTCTCTCTGGGCTAAGAAGAGTTAGTGAAGCCCAAGAGCCCTGAGTGAGTGTCCCAAGATGAACAACCACAGTGCTGTCTTAGTCTTTGCCCTGATGGCCAGAAGCATAGAGAGCCTGGCTGCTGCTGTCCCTCGTCAGGGCAGGCTGCAGTGAACCTTCGTTTAGATGCTCAACTGGCTGGGTCACTTTTTAGGAGGGAAGGCTGGGTTGCTCAATTGGTATCTGTGTTGTAGACACATGTGCTCCAGAGCAAATATTTCTGCTAGAATGTTCATCTAGATTATTGAGGGTGGTGCCAAGTTTTGACTCCCGATTATAGCCCACAGACCTGCTGAGAGGTACTGCCTTGGGTCCTGGCTCATGCCAGGCCAGTGTTTTCCTGGCTCTTACTAGACTTGTGCCTCCTCTGATTTAGGACCAGTGTCCACGGGAGCCCGTCCAGGTCAGTTTTCATGCCTCAGTACTGTCCCAGAGAACCTGGGCAGTAGTGAGCTCCAGCGCAGCATCCTAGACCAGGGCAGGATCTGCTGGGCCTGCCATGTGAATGCTGTGGATGATGGAGCTATTGTCATTTGGGTTTCTTGGAGTCTGACAGGGGCATGTTTGTTTTGCTTACTATCCCCTTCTACTTTGACACCAGTCCCCACTGTGCTCCACAGGAGGACCCGCTCTCTCCATGGGCCGTGCCCAGTGACAACATTTGGACCAAAGGCCTGCGTGCTGCAGAACCCACAGACCATCATGTGAGTTTACCAGAATTGAGGGGGAGGGGTGTTCCTTGGGAGTTTTATGGGGTTGCCCTGTGCAGGATTCTGAGTTGTTTCAGAAACCATCTGTGTTCATAGACTCCTAAGTGGAGACTTTCAGCTGGTGGTTTCTCCCATGGCTTCCAGAGACAGAGGGCAAATTTCTGTTTTGGTACACACCTATACTCTGGCACTCGGTCTGAGGCAGGAGACTCTCAAGTCTGAACCAGCTTGAGCTGTTAGTAAGATGTCAGCCTAGAGTCAGACCCTGTCTGAAAAGCAAAAACACATAAACCAGGGAGAAAGAGAAGCATTGATGAGCTAAGGGCTGTGGCCACATGGGACCAGGTTCCCTGACTGTGACCGTCTGTACAGGGTAAATAGGTCTGTGGGATTTGCTTGGTGTTCTGTTTCTTTCCTTCTTTTTAAAAGAAGATGTATGTATTTATGTATGTATGTACTTACGTACGTATGTATGTATGTATGTATGAGCACGCTATGTGCACAAGCATAAGAGAACAAACAGGGCATCAAATCCCACCATAGATGATTGTAAGCCACCATGTGGTTGCAGGGAGTTGAACTCAGGACCTCTGGATGAGAAACCAGTGCTCTTAACTGCCGAGCCATCCCTCCAGCTCCAGTTTTCTGTTTCTTTTAAACTTTCTTTTTTCCTTGTTCCGGTCAACCCTGCTCCCTCTGGTCTGCCCCGCTCGCTTAGTGGCCCTACTCGCTTCAGCCAGCCCCGTTTGGCCCCACTCACTCAGGTTCCTGCTCTCTCTGGTCCAAGGATTCATTTATTATTATTCATAAGTACACTATAGCTGACTTCAGACGCACCAGAGGAGGGCATCAGATCTCATTCCGGATGGTTGTGAGCCACCATGTGGTTGCTGGGATTTGAACTCATCACCTTCAGAAGAGCAGTTGGGTGCTCTTACCCGCTGAGCCATCTCACCAGCCCCAGTTTTCTGTTTCTAATGATGAGAATTACATTCTAACAGGTATCTCCTTTAATTGTACCAGGTGTAGAAATAATGAATTTTCTTTGTTTTTTTAACCCGATTTTAGTTGCTTGAAAGATGCCTCTTTTTGTTCATGTGTATGTTTGAACCAAGGGTTTGCCATGCTAGAGATGGGACCAAGACTTGCCTGTGACAGGCATGCATTCTCCCACTGGCCACATCCCATCCTATGTGTTCCTCACAACCCTGTCACTGCCCAGGACAATGCCCTGGAATACAAGCTCCCTGAGACCTTAGCAGTTAGTGTTATCTTACTGGGTTACACCTGATCATTATCTCTGTCAACCCAAATTCTGGTTAGCATTGGATATTTCCAAAGAATAAATGTTTTGCCCGATGCTATGCACCACCTTTTTTTGGTCTGGATTAGAGACCTGACCCAAGGCTATGTTTGACCCTCTAAGCAGTGGTTCTCATCCTTCCTTATGCTGCGACCCTTTAATACACTTCATGTTGTGGGGACCCCCAACCATAAAGTTATTTCATTCCTACTTCATAACTGTGATTTTACTAGTATTATAAATTACAGTGTAGATATCTGATGGGCAGGATATCTGATATACAAGCCCCAAAGTGATCACAACCCGCTGGTTGAAACTCCCTGCTCTAAGCTTCCTCTTGGAGAGGACAGCATCCTTGCTTTTCTGCCACCCGCAGGCCATCCAAGGAACTGCTCTTAAAAGGAATCTTGGCTGCAGGGTTGGTGTAAATCACAGTAAAGATGCTGTTTTACACCCTTAGGGATGCAGGGATGCTAGTATTAGTGCTTCTGAGGAGAATTGTCCAGTGTCTATGAGTTCACAGAGCAGAGTTGTGAGCTGCTGCTGCTGCTGCTGCTGCTGCTGCTGCTAGATGTATACATTGGAAGCAAGGGTTCTTGACATGTTGTATACTCTCTTATCCATACATCCAGCAATCATATTTGCACCAACACCAAGCAATCTGCTAATATCCACTGTGTCATTGTCTGTCACACGTGTGACCCACCCTAGCTCCCCATCACCCAGAGTTTTAGGCACTCCCCTGCTTCCTGTCCCTGGTCTGGTGCCCATATGCCTGCCCACTGCCTCCCAGTATCCTAGTGGTCTCCTATGTTTGCCAACCACCAGCTGCTCGCAGCCCCTTCCTGCATTTGCCACTTACCTAACGCCTCTACAGCAGCCAGTTTTTGCTTGTTTGTTTGGTTGGTTAGTTGGTTGGTTGGTTTTTCGAGACAGGGTTTCTCTGTGTAGCCCTGGCTGTCCTGGAACTCACTCTGTAGACCAGGCTGACCTTGAACTCAGAAATCCACCTTCTTCTGCCTCCCAAGTGCTAGGATTAAAGGCATGCACCACCATGCCTGGCTGTTTATTTTATTTTTATAGATTTATTTATTTATTTATTATATGTAAGTACACTGTAGCTGTCATCAGACACAGCAGAAGAGGGCATCAGACCCCATTACAGATGCTTGTGAGCCACCATGTGGATGCTGGGAATTGAACTCAGGACCTCTGGGAGAGCAGTCAGTGCTCTTAACTACTGATCCATCTCTCTAGCCCTTTTGCTTGTTTATAGTGTGTGTGTGTGTGTGTGTGTGTGTGTGTGTGTGTGTGTGTGTGTGTATGTGTGTGTGTGTATGTATGTGTATATGTGTGTGTGTGTGTGTGCCTATTTGTGTTTACTTATACCACATGTATGTAGCTTTCTATGGAGGCCATAAGGTTTTCAACTTTCTGGAACTGGAGTTACAGGCAATTGTAACTCCAGATTTTACCAGATATGGGTGTTAGGATCTAAACATGGTCCTCTTGAAGAGCAGTGTAAACCCCTCCTTTTTTTTTTTTTTTTGGTTTTAAGTCATAGTTTCTTTATGTAGTCTGGCTCTCCTAGAACTTGATTTGTTTGTTAGAGCAGTCTGACCTGACCTCACACTCAAAGATTCATCTGTCTTTACCTCCCAAGGCTGGGGGAGTAGTATGCACTCCTAGCCACTGAGCTATCTCTCCAGCCCCCCACAGCCAGTTTTACTTAGATATCAATTATTTGGGCCAGGACACAAAATGCCTGCAAGCCATTCTTTGAGGTCAGAAAGTGCAAGTGAAAGGACTTTAGGACTATGGGTTAGTGTCTAACACAGGCATCATTATCTGCTCTGCCTTGGACCATCTGCTCTAGGTTCTGAGGTACAGTTCTGTTACCTGCATCTCTGTATACCTCTATATGTCAGTGTAAGGACACCTAGCACCTATGTTATAAAAATGAGGGCCATGGGGCTGGTGAGATGGCTCAGCGGGTAAGAGCACCCCACTGCTCTTCTGAAGGTGATAAGTTCAAATCCCAGCATCCACATGGTGGCTCACAACCATCCGTAATGAGATCTGGCGCCCTCTTCTGGAGTGTCTGAAGACAGCTACAGTGTGCTTACATATAATAAATAAAATAAATTTAAAAAAAAATGAGGGCCTTACGGGGCAGTGGTGGCACATGCCTTTAATCCCAGCACTTGGGAGGCAGAGGCAGGCAGATTTCTGAGTTTGAGGCCAGCCTGGTCTAGAGTAAGTTCCAGGATAGCCATAGCTACACAGTGAAACCTTGTCTCAAAAAAACAAAACAAAAACCAAACAAACAAACAAGAGGGCTTTATATGTTTGCCAAGTATCAAGTATTCCCGAGGCAACATGGAGGATTTAGGAGGAGTTTTCGTTTCCTCGTTAGTTTGAGACTTTACTTTGAGGATGTGTTTTCCTTATGGGGATGCCAGTCTCTGTTGTATGGCACAGTGGTCATGCATCCTTGGCTGGCATAGCAAATCACTCAGAGCTGGTTCTGACAGGCCATAAGCCTGTCAGTTCCACATGGCACCTGAATCCCAGACTTCCTGGAATGGTCACCATTCCTCTGTAGATGACACAACAGGAAGTTGAGCTGGTTTGTGGTCACAGGGAGGCCTTGGCCTGCATATAATAATGCAGGTGACACATGCTGAACCCTGCTGAGCTTCAGGGCTGAAAGAGTCATGGGCTGGGCCTGCCTGAGGCAGTCATAACCCACACATGGGCCGGATAGGCTGCTGGGTACAGGGTGTGAGCTTGGAGCTCTATAGTGGGGCAGAGGTCTATGATCCACCCACATTCTCTGGAACCCGGAGTCTGGCAAGTTTAGGGAGTGATCTCCTTTCACCTGCAGCCCTTTCACCTGCCGGTACCGCCTCCCTGTGGGCGGGCCTGCCTTTTCCATGCTCCCAGTTCTCAGTGGCCTAGGCACTGCCTGGCCTGGGCACTGTCCTGCCACGGCTGCTAGACAGGTGGTCCTGGCCCTTCTTTAGGAGCAGAGAGCTGAGACTTGGCCCTCTTTGCTCTTAATAGTTAACCTTGTGTTTTTTCATTTTTGAACCAGATGATGAGGCAGAAGGGCCATGTAGTCAGAAGGGAGTCTATGTTTTTGTTTATTTGATTTCATAGTTTAGAGAACACTGCTATAGAACCTTGACAAGTCTTCTACATTTTGCTTTCAGTTTTGAGGATACAAAAATTAAACTCCGTGTAATACACAACTAGGAGCATGGTGGCCAGGCAGGGCTGTGTGTGTGTATAGAGAGGGAACACTGCAATGCTGGGAATGTGCCTGCTGTCTCCTAGAAGATGGAGACCGCCTCAGGAGTTCTGAGCACCACAGGCAGATGGTGAGACTCAGAGAGGCAGCCATGAGCGGCCTCTCCCCTCCCAGAAATGCCAGGAACAGGTGAGTGCTTTGACCACTAGTGGCCTCTGCTTTCAGTACTTTGTGTCATATTTTTGAAGGTTGGTTGTGGGTTCTCACAGACTGCTAGAACACATTTCATAATTGGGGAAATTGTGTTGGACAGGAAAAATGGTACTTCACAAATGAAGATTTACTAGGATAGGCATGGTACCAGGTCATGCCTTTAATCTCAGCAATCAGGAGGGAAAACAGGTAGATCTCTAGGAATTTGAGGCTAGCCTGGTCTGTATAATGAGTTCCAAGTCAGTCAAGGCCACATAATAAGTACCTCTTTCAAAAAATTAATAATTATTATTAATTTTAGTTATTATTATTTTAATACTTATTATATTGATTTTAATTAATAAATAAGACTCAGCTAAGTTTATACAGTAGCATAAAGAGGTAGGCCATATACCCTCCAGGTAGGTACATCAAAGGAAACAAATGTTCTGAAAGGTCCTGGGATTGGAAATAGTCCATAGTAGACCCCAGGACAGAGTCTTCAATCCAGCTGTTCTAGGTTCTATGAGGAACAGATATCCTTTGCAGGCTGACAGGTAGCCTAGGACTTCCTCTCTGTTGCTTTATGCCATCTCTGTTTCCACCATAATACATGTGATCTGGCCCATGAAGATGATTATAGTTACAGTTGGCAAGCAGGGTGCCCAAGAGAATATGGCCAATGTCTTGTGGACAGTGGCTGGGCAGGGTGGGTCTTCAAGGTCTACTGGCAGCTAAGGACAGTTGCTCTAGAACCATTGTGTTACTGGTACGTGGCTGCAGGTTGGCTGACAGCCATCCCTGATAGGAACCATTGCTGATGGTGTACATATAGTTAGCAATGTATTTCTCCTTGTTTCTGGTTTGTGGCTATTTTTATTTTTCCAAATTCCTCAAGGAAAAGACAACTGCTGGTATGTGCTCTTTTCTCTCCCCAAAGGCACATCCAAGACCCTGCAAGTCAACGGTTGACATGGAACAAGTCTCCCAAGAGTGTGCTTGTCATTAAAAAGATCCGAGATGCCAGCTTACTGCAGCCCTTCAAGGAGCTCTGCATATACCTCATGGAGGTAAGTCAAGCAGGATCTGGTCCAGGCTTGGGTTGATGCATCCTACTCTGGCAATGGGAAGAGACTTGGACAGGGAGGCAGAACCAAGAACTCAACAGGCCTTTTACTTAGATGTCTGAAGCATTCTAAAAGATACTTAGCAGCCTGTAGTGCTGGGCGGCTCAGAAACCCCTGGTGGAGGACCCCCCTGTACTGTGTCACGTGTTCATGAGGACGTTGCCCTCCTGACCTCAGACCCTCCAGAACACTACCTCCTGAGTCTTGTTGCAGCACTTAATCCTCACCTCGATCCCTTTGATGTTGTGATGTTGTCTGGGTAAGTTTTAAGAACGAGAGGCCAGTGATTCTGAAGATGCAAAGTCCAGGTGCCACATCTGATGATGGCCATCTTCCCTGCAGAGCCGCAAGGCAGAGGACAGACAGCATTTGTCAAGAGATAGTGTGTTCTCAGCCGGTCGTAGTGGCGCGTGCCTTTAATCCCAGCACTCGGGAGGCAGAGGCAGGCAGATTTCTGAGTTCGAGGCCTGCCTGGTCTACAAAGTGGTCTACAAAGGGCTATACAGAGAAACCCTGTCTCGGAAAAAACAAAAGAGAGAGATAGTGTGTTCTCAAATATGTGTGCAAATATCTTTTGTTGTTGTTTTTTTGTTTGTTTGTTTTTCGAGACAGGGTTTCTCTGTATAGCCCTGGCTGTCCTGGCACTCACTCTGTAGACTAGGCTGGCCTCGAACTCAGAAATCCGCCTGTCTCTGCCTCCCAAGTGCTGGGATTAAAGGCGTGTGCCACCATGCCCGGCTGTGTGCAACTATCTTCTGGCTTTTCCTTCTTTTTTTTTTTTTTTTTTTTTTTTTTTTTTTTTTTTTTTTTTTTTTTTTTTAAGATTTATTTATTTATTATTTGTAAGTACACTGTAGCTGTCTTCAGACACTCCAGAAGAGGGCATCAGATTTCGTTATGGATGGTTGTGAGCCACCATGTGGTTGCTGGGAATTGAACTCGGGATCTTCGGAAGAGCAGTAGGCGCTCTTAACCACTGAGCCATCTCACCAGCCCCTGGCTTTTCCTTCTTTCTGTAAAACCACAAGAATGAAGTGGTGTGGCTCTACCCTGATGGCTTTACTCCCAATCACCCCCCCCCCCAGGTACCAACTCTGGAAATCAAAGGCTAAAAATTGCACCTCAAAATCATGTAGCCCGCCGGGCGTGGCGGCGCACGCCTTTAATCCCAGCACTTGGGAGGCAGAGGCAGGCGGATTTCTGAGTTCGAGGCCACCCTGGTCTACAGAGTGAGTTCCAGGATAGCCAGGGCTATACAGAGAAACCCTGTCTCAAAAAACCAAAAAAAAAAAAAAAAAAAAAAATCATGTAGACCTTTAGTATATGACTTCACGAACTCCTTCAAAGCCCAGAGCCACTGGGGTTAGAAGAGCCTGTTTGGGAAGAGGCCTCTATGATACCCTGAGTAGCAGTGTTTGTTTGTTTGTTTGTTTGTTTGTTTTAAAGATTTGTTTTATTTATTATATGTAAGTACACTGTAGCTGTCTTCAGACACTCCAGAAGAGGGCGCCAGATCTTGTTACGGATGGTTGTGAGCCACCATGTGGATGCTGGGATTTGAACTTATCACCTTCGGAAGAGCAGTCGGGTGCTCTTACCCGCTGAGCAATCTCACCAGCCCCAGTGTTCTTGACTATATTGTGATGACCTGAGAAGTATGGAAATGACTTGCTAGCCAAGAAAACATCTTTTTTCACACTTTCCCAAAGTGGAAAAGCCAGCATGACCTGGACTGGACTGGTGAGGGCCTGATGGGCTAGGCACGGGCTCCCATGCATTCTTTACTTCCAGGAAAACAACATGATCGTGTATGTGGAAAAGAAAGTTCTGGAAGACCCTGCTATAGTGAGTGATGAAAACTTTGGACCAGTGAAGAAGAAGTTCTGCACTTTCCGTGAAGGTGTGCTGACTTGAGCCCCCTCAGGTGGCAGAAGTCATTAGCACTCTGCCCTGTTGGTACCTTTAGGGTTTGTGTGACCACAGTTCCCACATTCTGTGTTTGTCTTCTAGATTATGATGACATTTCCAACCAGATAGACTTCATCATATGCCTTGGAGGAGATGGCACCTTGCTCTATGCCTCCTCACTTTTCCAGGTAAGGCTATGTTTTAGGGTGTTGAGGTATTTTTGAGTACAGTGTGAGGAGGTGCTTTCAGTGTAAGTATCCCTACCATACTTACAGCTTCATACCAAAAAGCCACAAGCTCCTTAGTATTCTTACTCAAAGGCAGCATCTTTACAGAGATCACCTGAGACCATCGGAAAACACAAATTCTTACATTATGATACATAACAATAGCATGATACAGTTATGAAGTAGCACCGAAAATAATGTTATGGTTGGGGTCAGCACAGCATGAGGAACAAAATTAAAGGGCTGCAGAAGCCAGGCAGTGGTGGTGCACGCCTTTAATCCTGGCACTTGGGAGGCAGAGGCAGGCGGATTTCTGACTTCTAGGCCAGCCTGGTCTACAGAATGAGTTCCAGGACAGCCAGGGCTACACAGAGAAACCCTGTCTCGAAAAACCAAAAAAAATGGGGGTGTGTGTGTGCTGCAACATTAGGAAGGTTGAGAGCCACTGATCTAAGGAGATGGAGATTTTTTTCAGTCTAGTTACTAGCAGAGCAGGTTTGCAGATAATGCAAGTAATGGTCTCCTGGGTGAGAAGAGATGAGTGGGCATGCCCGTCAATGTCAGAGGTGGATGAGGAGGGAGAATGTAACCTGGCAATGCAGAAGTAGCCTAGAAACCAAAGCCCCAGCCAGGTAAGGGCAGCAAGGGGACCTTTGGCCTCACCTACAGTAAGGCAGGACCTAACCTGTGATACCCTAGAACAGTGGGCATGGTGCTGCAGGGTGTGGGGTGGAGGTGGACAGTACCCTCTGGTCTGGTGAGATGCCAGCGCAGAGCCCATCTTAGCTGTGTGGAGCTGGGGATGGGAATGGAGGTTGGGCTTTTGGCAAGATATCACCCCTGCTTTGCTGCAGAAGTTTCTGCCCAAGGACTATAGGCAACTTGTACTTTGAACCTTAGTTTTATGCTCAGCCCCACTTGTATTTAGATGGGGCCTAAACCATCCCCAACTTTCCTCTTCCATCCCCCAGGTCTCTGCCAAGTCTGCCTACCTTCTAACCTTATGGGCATGGTCACCCCAGTCATAGCCTTGTATCTGGTACTGGCCAGATCTTTGCTGTGCGACCAGTAAACTGGTCGGGTCTTCTTGATTCTTTTTCTTTTTGGCCCTTCCCACCTGTTTCTCATTGCTTTGGAAGATGGCCTGCTTTGCCCTGCTCTGGCTCTTCTAACTCTTGCTTGGCTCATGCCCACCCATCCCCAAGATGTGCAACTATTGACAGTTTGGTGGTTCCTGGGTAGTCCAGCGATGCCACCTGGTCTCAATCACCCACAGGGCAGTGTGCCTCCTGTTATGGCCTTCCACCTTGGATCCCTGGGCTTTCTGACCCCATTCAACTTTGAGAACTTCCAATCCCAAGTGAATCAGGTGATAGAGGGTAAGTTGGAGCATCCTGAATCTCCCAAAACGGTTCAGGGTTTTGCTCCTACTTGATGAGATTATTGTTGTTGCTGTGGGGTTTATTTTGTTTTTCAGTTTTACGTGTATGGGTATTCTGCCTACAAGTATGTCTATGCACTCACTGTGTGTGTACCTGGTGCCCATGGAGGTGTGTGGTCCACTGGGACTGGAGTTACAGATAGTTGTTACCCAACATTAGAACTAGGAGTTGAGATTGGGTCTTCTTTAAAAGCAGGCAATGTTCTTTAACAACTGAGTCATGTCTCTGGCCCCCTTGGTTTTTGGTTTTGGTTTGTTTGTTTAATTTTTTTATTTAATGATGCAGTTTCAAGATTTGGGAATTTCTAAATTTCAGATGTTTCAAACATTCCGTACTAAAGTGGGAAGTCCAGCAGCGCATGGGCTGCTCAGGGTGGCTTTGATGAAAGGCACTGATGGTCACTGACTTAGAAAGGGAAGGGTCCCAGCTTCCTTGGAGGTGGCCCCAGCCTCCCTGAGCTGGACCCTGCTGACCCCAGGGAATGCCGCTGTTATCCTGAGGAGCCGGCTGAAGGTCAGGGTGGTGAAAGAGCCCAGAGACAAGAAGACAGCCATCCACAATGGCCTCAGTGAAAATGGTCTGGACACAGAGGGCGGAAAACAGGCTATGCAATACCAGGTCTGTGGAAAGTTCCCCAGCTGCCTAACTTCAACTCCCAAGGAGGGGACCAGAGTGGGGTGAACTCGGGGCTGGAATCCCTGACACCAGGATGAGAAACTTGTGGTGAGCCTTCAGTGCTTCTGATAGCAACACTAGCCATGACCTTGCTCCCTGAGTGCAGTGCCATGGCCTTCCTTCTCCTCCAGGTCTTAAATGAAGTGGTGATTGACAGAGGCCCCTCCTCATATCTGTCCAATGTGGATGTCTACCTGGATGGACACCTTATCACTACTGTGCAAGGCGATGGTAAGGCCCATGTTGCAGTTAGGGACCCAAGAACCCCACATGGGCCCAAAATGATGCCTACACCCTGTCCCTGCCAGGAGTGATCGTGTCCACCCCAACGGGCAGCACAGCATATGCAGCTGCAGCCGGGGCCTCCATGGTCCACCCCAACGTGCCGGCCATCATGGTTACACCCATCTGTCCCCACTCGCTGTCATTCCGGCCTATCGTGGTCCCTGCAGGGGTCGAGCTGAAGGTCAGAGCAGTTCCTCTCTGTCTCCTCTGATCTGTGAGTCTTTTGACCCTAGGCTAGCAGAACACAGTCGTCACTACCTTAGCACCTGCCATCTCCAAAGTCTACCTCCCAGAACCCTCCCATGTGAGCCCCACCTGTTAGTGTACCTAGACCCTAAAGCAGAAGGGCTTTGCATCTGTCCATGGTCTCTGACAGTACAGAGGGCTGGCCAGCCCTCTGTGTAGGACTCTTGAGTTGCAAGAGATGGGGAAGGTCCCCATTAGGAGGGTATTGCATAAGTGTCTTCATGTAAGCAAAGACTCCTGATTGGTCTGATCCTCAAAGCCTCTGACCTGATCTCCGGCAGACTTCCCAGTACCCACTATCAGCTTCATTTTTCTCTAACTAGTTACTAGTGTAAGTTCTAGCGACCATATGTATGGGAGGTTTCAACTATTCTTAGAACACCAAAATGAGGCTAAAGTTGTATCATGCAGGAACTCTGAAGGGCCCAGAGTGTCCTGGGAACACACCCTTCCTGCCTGGAGCCCACTTCTGTTCCTGCTCCACCCCTTTAGATTATGCTGTCACCGGAAGCCAGGAACACTGCATGGGTGTCTTTTGATGGACGGAAGAGACAGGAAATCCGCCATGGAGACAGGTTTGAAACTGCAAGGCAGGGCATGGCTGAGTCCATATATTCCCTCAGGTGGAATTAGTCACTATTGGGTGGCCTATTACAAAAGCATGGTCATGTATAGATGCAGTAGGCTTGCAGCAATGCCCTGTTCCTTGGTTCTTGTTATACACACAAATATAGGACTGGTTTCAGCTTAGATGTAGGATGAGTCACCTCCAGCAAGGCTGTGGTGCTGCCTATAACCTGCTGTATCTAAAGGGGAAAGGTCTACACCAAATGCACCTATTCAGGCTAGACCCTGCATCTTCGTGGGTGTGTGAGTGTGCTGTTACCCAGCTAAATGTGGTCTACCACAAGACCTAGGATGGCCAGCAGAGCTGCTTATGTCTTTGCCTGGTTTTCCACCAATCCCCACCCTGCCTCACCTGTGGAAGAAGTTTGCCTAGATCCTTTGGAGTCAGGGACCTGGAGTCAGGCCATCAACACAGTGACAATAGGGACAGAACCTGTGTCTGTGCCTGTGCAACCCTTTTAAGGATCCAGAGTAGCTGCTTGCATTTAGACAAAGCGAGGCCGTGGGAGAGAGCTTTGGCATAGGGAGAACATTTTGTTACTTGGAAAGGCACTTGGTTTACCCAAATATATTTCTCTTTCCCACCAAAGCATCAGCATCACCACCTCCTGCTACCCGCTGCCCTCAATCTGTGTGTGTGACCCTGTGAGTGACTGGTTCGAGAGCCTTGCCCAATGTCTGCACTGGAATGTTCGAAAGAAGCAAGCTCACTTTCCAGAAGATGAGGAGGACCAGGATGAAGAGGACAGCTAGACTACATTTCCCAGCTTCAAACATGATCAGACCCTCAAGCTCTTGGGGGCCTTTCTTCTCTTGCTGTCCTGCTGGCCTTCTGGCTGACCTGGCCTTGACAAACCACATGGCTGTACAGGCGTCTATGTCCTGCCTGCCTTGCTGGGAGAGCTTGGGTCTGCCTTTTGCAGAACAGATCAGCTTTTTAATGTTTTTAAAACCTCTTTTTCATTTCTAAAGAAGCAAAATGAGAACTGGGCTGGGTGTCTTACATCTCTCACATGGGCCCCCGTATCCCCCTGAGATTCCCAGGTCAGGAATTCCCATAAATCAGTCTGTTGAAATTCTGAGGCGGTCAGAATGAATTGATCTTCCTTTTGATACTGAAATAAATGTCTCAGCCAGAAATCTTTTAACTGCTTTTCCACAGGGCCTGTGCCTCCCCCAGCAGCTTTGCTATGGGTGGGCAAGGCAAGCTTGCTTTCTGTGTTTCTGGAGATGGCTAGGTCCCTCTCAGTCTGGCCCCCAGACCTCTGACTCCTTCCAGAGCAGACAGAGGTAACACTTGGCACAGCCATCCAACAACCTCACATTCCTCACACAACAGAGCAGCAGCTCCTGGGGACAGTTTAAATCCTGAATACACTTTTTAGAGGTTATTTTAAACTTTCTGAAGTGATTATGTACATATTTTCTTGTACACACTTTGTGAAGATTTAAAGGGACTGCCTGTTGTCCAGTGTTTACATTGTGTCCAGGACAAGGCGCTGTGCTTCCACTCTTCCCTTACACAGTGGCCACAAGGGTTTTGAGACCAGCTCACTATTGACATCAGGCTTGTAGGCCTGCTCTCCTTCCATAAGAATCTTAGGTTTGATTCCATCTGAGCAGCAGCCATATGGAGCCTGTGTGCGACGCATGTATGTAATGCAAGTAACGTTGTTAGCAAGTGAGTGCCACACAGGCCCTGGAGCCTTTGTGGAGTCAGTGGTCAGCCACAGCATCTCAGCTCGGTATCTGCTTTCAGTTTTGTCCTCACCTCTTGCAGCAGGAGTAGGAAGGAAGGACTGCCTGTTCTTTGACTGGCTTTTGTCTCGTGCTTCTAGGAAAGGTTTGTCAGTCGGCTGCTGTAGAACCAACCCCACTGAGCTTTCCTACCTGTTAAAATCAGGACCCACTGAGCAGCTGTGGAGCCCTAAGTGGTCTGGGTTCAGTGCTGTTATCACAGTGGCTCGGCTCCATGGTCTGTGCTGTTCATCTGTGACTGAGCACAGCAGGCCTCTGCTATGATCCAGAGGAGAGCAGGGTCTGAAGTGTATGCCATGCATCTAAAAAGCAAGTGTTGACAAATCTAGAAGCAGCTGCCACCAGACTGATCTAGAACACATGGAGTTTTCACATAAATTCTTAATGTTTCATATTGTTAATATCTTAAAATTTTGTTAATTGTTAATGAAGGCCTTATTACTATTTTCAGATTCTTTCAATAAATAAACTTGTTTAAAAAAAAAAATTGAGTAAAGTAACAGCTTTCTTCTGGTTCAACTCCAGGGCATCTCCAGAGGTCACCTTATCTACAAGAGATACCCTTACCCTAATTGATAGCACCATGGCCCTGGGGTGGGCACCTGGCCAACTCTAAAGAAATATAGCATGGTATCTTAAGAGTCGGGGGCATAATCACCTCTGCAAAGAGGTCACATGTAGTGCCCAAAGCTGGTATAGACTGGTGACTACCAAGGCCAAAGACTCTGAGAGGCTTGGCAGCCTCTCAGAGGAGTGTCCTCAAGTCAGTCTGTACTGTCATCAGGAAGACCCTGAGACCAAAGTGGAAGTCCAGAGTCCCATTGCTGTAAGGGGATGAGGAAAGCCATTTGTCCCTCATCCATCATCCATTCAACTAGGTCAAGAGGTATCTGTAGGGCTGGTGAGATGGTTCAGCGGGTAAGAGCACCCGACTGCTCTTCCGAAGGTGATAAGTTCAGATCCCAGCATCCACATGGTGGCTCACAGCCATCCGTAACGAGATCTGGAGCCCTCTTCTGGAGTGTCTGAGGACAGCTACAGTGTACTTACGTATAATAAATAAAATAAATTAAAAAAAAAAAAAGAGGTATCTGTAAGCCAGGCAAATCTCTTCCAGCCCCTAGAAGCCTGGTGGTGTAGGCACTGGCACAGTAGCCTCTTGCCTGTGTGTCAAGAGCCTGTTGAGTGCTACAAATATACACAAACTAAAGGAAACAATATGACCACTGTGGTGCTTGCTTCTACGCATCCCTCACCCTGTCTACATTCCAGCACAGTTTTCAAGTCAAACACAGCTCTGGGTTGGACAAAGCCAGCGAGTGGCCCTTATAAACCCAGGCCCCAGGTGGTCATTACCTGCTCTGTTTGTACTTTTTACCTTCCTACCTCACTGCCATTAGCACTCTCCCTGGGACTGCTAATCACAGATTTAGTCAGAAGGATTCTGGAAGCCACTGACATAGCAAGAATGGCTATTGTTTGCTAGATCATACCCAGTACCTGGGGCTTTAGCTTGTGACAGGAAGCATCTCTCCTACCAAGGTGCCAGCATTCCTGGGCCAAAAGCTGCTCATTGTGAGTGAAGCTTCACCACTTTCCAAGACTTATAACTGCCTCCTTGTTCAGAGCCTGAATCCTTTCCATGGCCTAGGAGTTAGACCCAGCACTGCCCTAAGGCTCTAAGCCAGAGAGGATGGCTTAATCATTAGGAGTGTTAGAGACCTGCTCCCAAGGCCATCCACATTCCTGGCAAAGACTGTTGACGTTAGAGCCTTGACTTTCTTGCCTTCAAGAGGCAAAGATAGAACAGGAGAGGGAGAATTTAGAGAGGGATCACACCAGCCCTTTTAGACATTGCTGGAGGACTAAGCATGGTGTCTAAGCAGCACTCAGGTTCCAGGCAGACTACACCACGGCCTGCCCAGACCTTATGTGGGATTTGTCCCTTCCAGGTCCTTAAGCACCTTCATCACCAGCAGTAACCCTTCCATTACATTCTGTCCCAGAAAGACCCAAAGTGAAGAGAGTCTATAAACACAGAAAATAAGAGAGACTCTGTCTAAAACAACAAAAGCCAGGTGTGGTGCACACCTTTAATATCATCACTTGAGAGGCATGGGCAGGAAAGCTGACATCTACCCTGGCACAAAGACACACTTATGGGGGCTGGTGAGATGGCTCAGCGGGTAAGAGCACCTGACTGCTCTTCCGAAGGTGATAAGTTCAAATCCCAGCAACCACATGGTGGCTCACAACCATCCTTAATGAGATCTGGCACCTTCTTCTGGAATGCCTGAAGACAGCTACAGTGTACTTACATATAATAAATAAAATAAATCTTTAAAAAAAAAAAAAGACACACTTATGAAGATGACTAGGAGTGGTGGCATATGCCTTTAGTTCCAGGCACAGAAATGGGCAGGGGTAGTGCCAGAGGCAGGCCAAACACTGAGTTGGAAGCTATCCTAGTATACAAAGTGAATTCCAAGACAGCCAGGTCTGCCTTGACTTTCAGATACTGAGGTGGGTCACAGAAGCTGATGACTTTTGGCAGTTGACTCCTGCTGATAGCAAAAGGGGATTAATTAGTAAAAGAAACTTAGTTACTTGGGCTCTTTACTCTTTAACTCAGGGGCCACTCACTAGAGCTTGGGACTCAATAACACTTCATGAACCAGTAAGAAAGAAAAGGGGCGGGCATGGTGGTGCACACCTTTAATCCCAGCACTCGGGAGGCAGAGGCAGGCAGATTTCTGAGTTCAAGGCCAGCCTGGTCTACAAAGTGAGTTCCAGGACAGCCAGGGCTACACAGAGAAACCTTGTCTCGAAAAAAACAAAAGAAAAGAAAGAAAGAAAGAAAGAAAGAAAGAAAGAAAGAAAGAAAGAAAGAAAGAAAGAAAAGAAAAGGATAGGGCTAAAGAGATGGCTTAGCAGTTAAGAGCACTGACTGCTCTTCCTGAGGTCCTCAGTTCAATTCCCAGCAACCACATGGTGGCTCACAACCATCTGTAATGGGATCTGATGCCCTCTTCTGGTGTGTCTGAAGACAGCTACAGTGTACTTGTACTTATATATAGTAAACAAAAAAAAATTTTTTTTAAAGGAAAGGATTGAGGAAAAAGTAATGTGCTCATGCATGTGTGTGCATGCATGTGCGTGTGTGTGTGTGTGTGTGTGTGTGTGTGTGTGTGTATGTGTATGTGTATGTGTGTGTGCACACACATTCTGCTGGGCTGGAACACCAGTTTCATTCATTTCATTCATATATATATAGAGAGAGGCTCTGATGCCCTCTTCTGGAGTGTCTGAAGACAGCTACAGTGTACTTACATATAATAAATAAATAAATAAATAAATAAATCTTTTTTTTTTAAAGATTTATTTTATTTATTATATGTAAGTACACTGTAGCTGTCTTCAGACACTCCAGAAGAGGGCGCCAGATCTCGTTACGGATGGTTGTGAGCCACCATGTGGATGCTGGGATTTGAACTTATCACCTTCGGAAGAGCAGTTGGGTGCTCTTACCCGCTGAGCCATCTCACCAGCCCCAAATAAATCTTTTTTAAAAAAAAGAACAATAAAAAAACTTATGATGAAGATAAGAGTGAGACAAAAACACACAAGGATATATGGAAAACTCAGAGAAATACAGATATTCAGAGACAATGGAGATGCAAAGAGACATGGGAAGAATCAGACAGACCAATATATGGAGACCAATGTAGGAAGCAGCACTTACTCCGGAAAACCTGGGCTCCGGGAAACCCCGGGCTCCGGGAAACCCCGGGCTCCGGGAAACTCCAGCACTCTCTTCAGGCTCTCTTCAAATGATAGCCCCTCCCGAATGGGCAATGTGCAAATGAGGCACGGCTTGTGGCACCAATGAGCGGGCCAGATGCTAATGAGGTATAGCTTGGTGCACCAATCTGCAAACACTACGACACCCTCCCCCCCTTCCCTGGGAAAGTATAAAAGCAGCAGCTCTGCTGCTGTCCAGGTTCCTGGGAATCTATTATCAAGATGCTCCAGAATAAAGCTCCTGGTGGTGGCATGTCTTTCTTGATGGTCGAGGGAGGCGCGTAGCAGACCAAGAGACCAGACAGACTCAGAGAGAGATACACAGTAAGATTACAGAAGAAGAGACATAAACATGACAGAGAGAGAGAGAGAGAGAGAGAGAGAGAGAGAATTGGAATCCAAAAATTCAAAGCAACCTAAGCAGCCGGGCGTGGTGGCACACCCCTTTAATCTCAGCACTTGGGAGGCAGAGGCAGATGGATTTCTGAGTTTGAGGCCAGCCTGGTCTACAAAGTGAGTTCCAGGACAGCCAGGGCTATACAGAGAAACCCTGTCTCAAAAAACCAAAAGAAAAAAAAAAAACAACCTAAGCAGTCACAAGAGTCCCAGCAAAGCAAGATCTTTATTTGAATTAGGCAGCAAAAAATGTCCAGTCAGAACAACAGAATAGCTGAATAGCCTTGGGAGCTGATGTGTCATTGAACATTCAACTTTAAGTATTTAAGCAGATAACAAAAATTTATTGTACTCGAGTTGCTATTAATCAGTTGGGACTGCAGAACAGACTCCAGAGCTGAACTGCCATTCTGAGCCAGAATTTGGTTTTTTTGTTTTGGTTTTGTTTTGTTTGTTTGTTTGTTTTTCCAGACAGGGTTTCTCTGTGTAGCACTGGCTGTCCTGGAACTCACTCTGTAGACCAGGCTGGCCTCGAACTCAGAAATCCGCCTGCCTCTGCCTCCCGAGTGCTGGGATTAAAGGTGTGGGCCACCACACCGGGCTCAGAATTTATTTTTTAAGATTTATTTGTTTGGACACACCAGAAGAAGACATCTGATTACATTACAGATGGTTGTGAGCCATTGTGTGGTAGCTGGGAATTGAAGTCAGGACCTCTGGAAAAGCAGTCAGTGGTTTTTTTTTTTTTTTTTTGGTTTTTTGAGTTTTGAGACCGTGTTTCTCTGTAGCCCTGGCTATCCTAGAACTCACTTTGTAGACCAGGCTGGCCTCGAATTTAGAAATCCACCTGCTTCTGCCTCCCAAGTGCTGAGATTAAAGGCGTGTGCCACCACACCCGGCCTAGCAGTCAGTGTTCTTAACTGCTGAGCCATCTCTCCAGCCCTTTGTAGCACATTAATTCTGTTCCCATTGGTTGGATTATTCAACTATGGTGGGGCAATTTGCCTAGCTTTCATGTCTCAACTTGTTAACCAGGATGCCAGTTATCCATATACATATATGTCTCTTTCTGGCAAGCAGGGTATCAGTTACCCAGGGAGCTCTCAGGAACTTAAACTTTATTTGATCTCAAAATGGAAGTTTTATCCAAAAATGCCTTCAGTTTGGTTCTTTATTGGGGGGGGGAGAGAGAGAGAGAGAGAGAGAGAGAGAGAGAGAGAGAGAGAGAGGTGATGACAGACTAAGAGGTAAAAACATGTGGAGAGATGGAGGGGGTCTTGAGAGATGGCTCAGTGGTTAAGAGCGCTGACTGCTCTTCCAGAGGTTCTGAGTTCAATTCCCAGCACCCACATGCTGACTTGCAACCATCTGTAATGAGATTTGACTCAGACAGTGTATTTACATATATAAATTAATAGAAAAAGAAAAAGAACATGTGGAGAGTGATGGAGACTGTGTGTGTGTGTGTGTTGTTGTTGTTGAATAAGTTCCAAAGGTTCTGTGGTTGACATTTAATTATATTGTGAGAGTAAAAACATCTTAATTCTAACATGTCTTAAATCCCAACAGTCTGTGGGTCTGTAATCAGTCTGATCTAATAAGGTAGCTCCATGAACCAGGACAGAGATTCTGTCTCAGAAAAGCAAAGACAAACAAACAAACAAAAAACTCCAGTAGAACCTTTGGAAATGGCTGAGGATTATGTGAAACTGTCAGGTGCAGTTCCCATGGTTGGATTCTGGTGGCTCTATGAGAAGAGGGAGGATCATACACATACCCCATATAAACCCACAAACACAGTCCCTCCACCCCACATACATCACACTCACACACACCACTCCCTATCTCTCACCACAAGGTGCTTCAGAATTTTGTTCATGCCAAATTTGGCCCCTTGACCTTGAGCCAGAAGCATGAGTCAAAACAAATGGCTTTTCTTTATACTGTTGCTAGACTGAAGAACACCAGCCACAGCAGACATACACACACATATCTGGGAAAGCTGCAGATCTTCCAAGCCAGCCAAGGGCCCAAGAAGGCACATCTAGATAAGTGATGAAGTATATAACCTTCACTGGGACAACCATATCACTTACTTAGCAACCCCAGCTTCAGTTTAACCCATCTGTTCATGAAGTCAAATCATAAGCATTGGTTGAAGCTGCTCTCATATTTCTGGTGGAGCTATTGATTCAGTTTTAGACAGGACCTGCATCACAGGGTGGTGGCTTCAATAAAGGCAGAAGGCTGTCCCTTCTGGAGAGAACATGGCCATTCATAATGGAATGCTCATCTTTAATAGGACCCAAGGAGAGTAAGAAGGCACTTCAGGCCATGTAAGTTAAAGCTGCCACTCTTGGAAACACTTGGGTGTTCCCAAGCCCAAGCAGGGACACTTAGGAAGACCCAGCTATGTCTTGGGCTGGTTCAGGTCTCTATCCACTCTACACTACAAACATGCAAACTGAAGAAAACAGAGAGCTGGATCCTGTGACCTGCTCGTCCCTGTCCACACCACCACATTGTGCCTTGAGATCCCCAGTAAGGAATGACCTGGGATTGGTGTGGAGATCAGGTCATGTTCTGCTGTTACTTTGTATAATAGAGTGGCTTTCAAGCCTTGCTTTGCTCTGAGTGACTATGTATTGAGTACAAAGGCTGAATGACTTTGCATTTTGTGTGCATAGATAATACCACCTGTCTAGCACAAACCACAGGGGCTCAGACCACACTGGGCACCAGACCAATGAATGCTAAAAACTCAAATGGATCACATGATAAGGGGCCCCTAATACTGGGATATGATGGTGTCCCTGACCCATTATCAGACCTTCATTGCAGGAAATTCCTATTTATTCCTAGGGCTTCAGTTCAGCAGTCTACTTTCTTGAAAGCTGTCCACTAGAATTTCCACTCATCAAGACCTAGTAAGCTTGGGACCCAGGTGTGTGTCAACAAAGCTGTGTAAGGTGACTGGCTTCAATAAAAGCTAACCCCGGGGCTGGTGAGATGGCTCAGCAGGTTAGAGCACCCGACTGCTCTTCCGAAGGTGATGAGTTCAAATCCCAGCAACCACATGGTGGCTTACAACCACCCGTAACAAGATCTGACGCCCTCCTCTGGTGCGTCTGAAGTCAGCTACAGCGTACTTATGAAGAATAATAAGAAATGAATCCTTGGACCGGAGAGACCAACCAGAGCAGTCGAGGCTGTCCGGAGCAAGCAGAGCCCAGCGGGGACGGCCAGAGCTAGCGGAGCCGGAGCGAGTGGGGCCGAACGGGGCCAACCGGAGCAAGCAGAGCCGATCGGAGTGAGTGGGGCCGACTGGAGCGGAGTAGGGCTGGCTGGAACAAGCGGGGGCCGTACGGGGGTGGCCAGGAGCGAGTGGGGCTGGCCGGAGCGAGCGGGGTCAAGCTGAGCGAGCGGGGTTGAACGGAACAAGGAGAAGAAAAAGAAAGAAAGAAAAAAAGAATTTCATGAGTAAAGCAACTTTAAAAAAAATTAAAAAAAAAAAAAGCTAACCCCCTTCAGTAAGTGTATTTGTATGATTTTTCTGCCTCTGACTTTAATAAAGGTCCCCTCTTTAGCCCTTTATTAGCTATTCTGTAACCTACATATCATTCTGCAAGAAGTAATGTGTGATCTGTGAGTTAATGTTAGTAATTAAGATTGGAATAATGTAGGAAAATTGTTTATATGCACTGTGTGAAGATGAGTCTCTGTCCTTCCGTGCCTGCCTAAGGCTCATTATGATTAGATAAAATAAAAAGCTGATGTCCTATAGCAAAGACAGGAGGTAGAACTTGGGTATTCTGAGAAGAGATGGGAACTCTGGGAAAGAGTTAGTTAGGCAAAAAATTCACCATCTGGATTCAGAAGAAGTCGAACTTAGGAAACTGAGAAGGGGTAGCCAGCCATGTGGTAGACTTAGGTTAGTATAAACCAGTTAAATTAAGTTAAGAGATAGTTTGGGCCTTGTTTAAGGCCTAGGGATAAATACATTTCCTAGGAATGAAAAAGTTTCCATGTCCTTTTTCGAGAGCAGGGGCAGGCTTACAAAACCCAAATAGTTACAGAATAATGGCTGGATGTGGTGGCATACACTTGCGGTCCTAGCACTTGGGAGATTAGAGACAGGATGATCAGGAGATCAAAGCCATCCTCAGCTATATAGAAACTTCAAGAACAATTCTGGGTTATATAAGAACCATTTGCCAAAACAACTAAAAAAGAAAATTAGGCTGGGCATGGTGGTGCTCGCCTTTAATCCCAGCACTCGGGAGGCAGAGGCAGGCGGATTTCTAAATTCAAGGCCAGCCTGGTGTACAAAGTGAGTTCCAGGTCAGTCAGGGCTATACAGAGAAACCCTGTCTCGAACAACAACAAAAAAAATTACTAGTTGAACCAGGCATAGTAGCACATGCTTGTAATCTGAGCACTTGTGGGGTAAAATCAAGGTCAAGGTCAGTCTTGGCAGTACATCAAATTCGAAGCCAGCCAGGGATACACCAGCCCTGTCTCAAAACAGAACCAAAACAAAACAAACACAAAAAAAATCAAAACAACAACAGCCAAATAAAACAACTCAATTAAAAATATATTTACATAGGTGTGTATAATCCCAGAATGTGAGAGGTAGAGTTGTGTATTTCTGTGAGTTCAAGACTAGCCTGATGTCGGGCGTGGTGGTGCAGGATTTTAATCCGAGGCAGAGGCAGGCGGATTTCTGAGTTCGAGGCCAGCCTGGTCTACAAAGTGAGTTCCAGGACAGCCAGGGCTATACAGACAAACCCTGTCTCTAAAAACCAAACCAAACCAAACCAAACCAAACCAAACCAAACCAAAAAATACTAGCCTGATCTACTTAGTGAGTTCCAGGCTAGCCAGAGGTACATAATGAGACACTATCTTTTTGTTTGTTTGTTTGTTTGTTTTTTCGAGACAGGGTTTCTCTATATAGCCATGGCTGTCCTGGAACTCACTTTGTAGACCAGGCTGGCCTCAAATTCAGAAATCTGCTTGCCTCCACAGTGCTGGGATTAAAGGCATGCGCCACCAAGCCCGGCTGTGAGACACTATCTTAAAAGACAAAAACAAACAAAAGAACCCAAGAACAAAATTTTTGCTTAAGTTTGTGAGTTGAGGGCTGGTGAGATGGCTCAGCAGTTAAGAGCAGGGACTGCTCTTCCAAAGGTCCGGAGTTCAAATCCCAGCAACCACATGGTGGCTCACAACCATTCGTAATGAGATCTGATGCCCTCTTCTGGTGTGTCTGAAGACAGCTACAGTGTACACACATATAATAAACAAACAAATAAATAAATAAACAAATAAAATCTTTAAAAAATTAAAAAAAAAGTTTGTGAGTTGAGTTTCATTTTTTTCCCCAACTTTTATTAGATATTTTCTTCATTTACATTTCAAGTGTTATCCAGAAAGTTCCCTATACCCTCCCCCGTCCCAGCCCTGCTCCCCTACCCACCCGCTCCCACATCTTGGCCCTGGCATTCCCCTGTACTGGGGCATATAAAGTCTGCATGACCAAGGGGCCTCTCTTCCCAATGATGGCCAACTAGGCCATCCTCTTCTATATATGCAGCTAGAGACATGAGCTCAGGGGGTACTAGCTAGTTCATGTTATTCTTCTACCTATAGGGTTAAAGACCCCTTCAGCTCCTTGGGTACTTTCTCTAGCTCCTTCCTTGGGAACCCTGTGTTCCATCTAATAGCTGACTGTGAGCTTCCACCTCCATGTTTGCCAGGCATTGGTATAGTCTCCCACGAGACAGGTATATCCGGGCCCTTTCAGCACTATCTTGCTGGCATATGCTATAGTGTCTATGTTTGGTGGCTGATTGTGGGATTGATCCCTGGCAGCCGCAGTCATTGGGCCCATCCTTTGGATTCAGCTTCACACATGATCTCTGTAACTCTTTCAATGTGTGTTTTGTTCTTAATTCTAGGAAGGGGTAAAGTGTCCACATTTTGATCTTCCTTCTTCTTGAGTTTCATGTGTTTAGTAAACTGTATCTTGGGTAGTCTAAGTTTCTGGGCTAATATCCACATATCAGTGAGTACATGTTATGTGAGTTCTTTTGTGATTGGGTTACCTCACTCAGGATGATGGCCTCCAGATCCATCCATTTGCCTAGGAATTTCATATATTTAATGTTTTTTTTTTTTTTTTTTTTGGTTTTTCGAGACAGGGTTTCTCTGTATAGCCCTGGCTGTCCTGGAACTCACTTTGTAGACCAGGCTGGCCTTGAACTCAGAAATCCGCCTGCCTCTGCCTCCCGAGTGCTGGGATTTATTTATTGTTTTTAATAGCTGAGTAGTACTCCATTGTGTAAATATACCAAATTTTTTGTATCCATTCCTTTGTTGAGGGACATTTTTAAAAATCGTTAAAACTTGGCTCTTGGGGCTGGTGAGATGGCTCAGCAGGTAAGAGCACCCGACTGCTCTTCCGAAGGTGATAAGTTCAAATCCCAGCAACCACATGGTGGCTCACAACCATCCGCAACAAGATCTGGCTCCCTCTTCTGGAGTGTCTGAAGACAGCTACAGTGTACTTACATATAATAAAATTAAAAAAAACAAAACAACACAAAAAAAAAAACTTGGCTCTTGTGATTAGGACAGAATTTCCAACTAATATGGTTCTAAACATATCTCAATTCAACAAAATCAAGCATACTTTGGTTTTGATAAAATCAAAACATCAAGCCCGGCGTGGTAGCGCACTCCTTTAATCCCAGCACTGGGGAGGCAGAGGCAGGTGGATTTCTGAGTTCGAGGCCAGCCTGGTCTACAAAGTGAGTTCCAGGACAGCTAGAGCTACACAGAGAAACCCTGTCTCGAAAAAACAAAAAACAAACAAACAAACAAACAAAATCAAAACATCAACTCTGAAAAATGCTGAAGATGATACTCTATGTCTGGTAGTATCAGATATTCAGTCAAGATTTAATGATCTGTGTGAAAATTAAAAAAGCACATCTTCTCATTCGTATGCCAGTTTGCCTTTGCTTTTAAGTGGTAAAACTGCATTGTGTCATTGTGTACTAAAGAATTGATTTTGTTTGTTTAGACAGGGTCTCTCTACATAGACCTGGTTGTCCAGGTACTCACTAAGTGGACCAGGCTGGTCTCCGGCACCGGAAAAACAAGTTTAAAGATAGACTTTTTTTTTTTAAGATTTATTTTATTTATTATATGTAAGTACACTGTAGCTGTCTTCAGACACCCCAGAAGAGGGCGCCAGATCTCGTTACGGATGGTTGTGAGCCACCATGTGGATGCTGGGATTTGAACTTATCACCTTCAGAAGAGCAGTCGGGTGCTCTTACCCGCTGAGCCATCTCACCAGCCCAAGATAGACTTTTTAAGGTTGATTATCAGTAAACATTCGATTTGCATATGGGAAGGGTTTTCTAGTGGAAAAGGTTTAAGAAGCTCCAACTTTAACTTACTCTGAGCGAGATCTGAAGGAGAAATCTTACTAGTTTTCAAACAACCAAGAAAAAACAAAGGAAGGTTTCACCAAAAGCAGAGCTTTGCTGGCGCATCAGTAGCTGAGGCAAGGCACAACCTCAAACCTCTCCACAAAATGACCTTCAGGGATAAAAAGGACCAGGAAGGGTCTCGCAGTCAGCGGTTACTCGGAGAAGTCAGGCGGCAGAGCAAGCGTCCGGCGTGAAGGCGGGGTCTGAGGCTCGACCAATGAGCGCCCCGTCGCTATGCTTCTGGCCCCGCCTCTATGGTGCTGACCCATTCCCCATCCTGGCAGAGTCCAAGACTCCGTGGTTATTCGCACGTTCGTCACTGAGCGCTTTTCGTCTTCTGACTTTCTAGTCAGATTTTAGGCTCCTTCAAATCAAACCCCTGGGTTTTACAGAGAGGTCTGTACCTTCGCGGCCTCAGAGGATTGGCTCCTCCACCTTGGTCTCGGTGGAATGTTCCGGAATGTACCACAGGCCAGAGGAGCGACACTTGCACATTCGTCTAGCATCACAGACCCCGGAGTGGTGGGACGTTCCGGAAGGTGCCAACAGGAGGCCACAAGGCGGTGTTGTGGCCCCGCATCATTGCCCGCCCCGTGGTTTGTGGTGGACCGCTACGGAAGGTGCGAATGCTCCGTTACGGCGTCCTGGTTCCCTGTGGTGGGCCGCGGTGGAACGTTCTGGAAGGTGCCATTGTGTGCCTGCATGGGTTGTGTCCTTATCCTCCCCCATAGCGAGAGCGTAATCCGCCACGACTTCCTTTGCGTCACGTCCGGCTCTCTCCCCGCCCACCAGTGTGTGTCCCAAATCTAAAACCCTTAGGATCTCTGCTGGAGAGAGGGCTGTGGGAGGATCGCGGCTCTCCTCCTTGACTCTGAACCCCTCTGGGTGAAGCTGCTCGGCCCCGAGTCTGCGGCGCGGGCAAGCTGGCTGTATCTTCCGTGGGCGTGGGCTGAGGCTCTGCATAAACTCCGGTAGCAGCCTCAGAATTGAACCCCATCAGGGGCACCCCGTCCTGAGTCAGCCTAGGTCAACTTAGGGGCAGTTGACACCGGGCGCGCTGGTGGAGGGCTTCGCTGGGCTGGACGCACAGGTAGGGTGGAGACAGTGATGGGCAAGGGCGGGATCGCGGGCAGGTTGTGACTGCACCAGGCGCCGGAAAGGAGACGATACACAATGACAAGTGCAGGCGTTCTGTCATCTGTCGGCGTGTACTGATTTTGCCTCCCCAAACGTCTTATTTTGTACCTTGGGATGGGCGACTCAGCCAGGTCCCAAGCCTCAACTTTACTTTAGCCATCCAGCACCGGTACTTTTCAGGCATGAAACAGGCTCTTTGCAGCACTGATGTTTTGAATCCTTGAAATGCAAAATAAAACAAAAAGCAAAACTGCAGTCTGGGGGGGGGGGGCGTTCCTTGTTCAGTGTTTGTTTTAGTCGCCCGCTCATGGGATGAATGTACTCTATTAAAAAACTGGAAAATACTTTTTTGTGCCTTTTTTCTTTTCCTTTTTTCTTTTAAGACAGGATCTTTACGGGGTAGCCCAGTCTGGCCTTAAACTTGTGACCCTCCTGCCTCAGACTCTCAGTACCACAATTATGGGACTGTACTACAAGTATCCCAGGTTGCAGAGCACATTTGAAAGCACAATGAGAGAATTTTAAATAGAAAAAAACAACAACAAAAAAACAAAAACAAAAAATAAAAAAACCCAGTAAGTGAAGAGATAGGAAGGCTTTTATATTAAAGTGATTCTTTTCCAGTGCAGAAGATGGAGAGACAGAGAACAACATGAAGGACCTGTCCACAACATGGAGATCCTGTGGCTGGTAATGTGGACTACCCCAACTGTTTTGTTTGTTTGTTTGTTTTTGAGACAGGGTTTCTCTGTGTAGCCCTGGATGTCCTGGAACTCACTTTGTAGACCAGGCTGGCCTCCAACTCAGAAATCCACCTGCCTCTGCCTCCTGAGTGCTGGGATTAAAGGCGTGGGCCACCACGCCCGGCTACCCCAACTGTTTATGTCTTAAATCTGAGCACGCCACACCAGTGATCCTGAAAGTATCCATTCTTCAAAAGTGATAAACACTATCATAAAGCAACAGAATGCAGTGTGTTACTTTAGTCAGGAGTGAGTGGCTGTCCCTTCAGTACAAATTCTTCACTACTGATTGAAGTGTCAATGTTAGAAACAGGATAGGGGGCAGATCGTGAGCCCATGCAGGCCCTTTCCTGGGTTATTATTTCCCTTAGATAAACATATATATGCATGGTATTTGGAGACTTGATGTATTGTTTTCATTAAATAACCACTGACCAATCCAGATGTCTTGACCAAGTATTTGAGTACCTCAGTCCTCTGTTTCAGAACAAACATTTCCTTATATTTACCCCTACCCTCCCCCTTCCTGTCCCTCCATTTTCTATTGGGGATTGAATTAGGGCTTTGCTAGCCTAGTCCTCTACCAGTGGACTATCCTCCACTAAAAGTTTATGAGTGACCCCATCTATGTCATGGCACATATGTGGATGTGGATTGTCAGAAAGTCTCTTTACTCCCTGAGCCATTGCAGCAGCCGAAACCCGCTCCCTCCACCCCCAGGAACAAGGGCTGGTTCACACCCCCCCCAAAAGCAAGCAGCCCAGACATTCTTAACCTGGGGTCCATGGAATTAAAATATGGAAAAATATAATGCTGGATGGGATAAAAATGACACCGTGAGCCAGGAATCGCGGTGTGTGCTTGTGATTCCAGCATTCTGGAGGCTGATACGGAAGTACTGACACATTCAAGGCCAGCCTGGGTTACTCTTTTTTTTTTTTTTTTTGGTTTTTCGAGACAGGGTTTCTCTGTGTAATCCTGGAACTCACTCTGTAGACCAGGCTGGCCTCAAACTCAGAAATCTGCTTGCCTCTGCCACCCAAGTGCTGGGATTAAAGGCATGTGCCACCAAGCCTGGCTCTGGGTTACTCTTTAAGATCCTGTCTCAAAAAAGGGGAGTGGGGATCTCATCAGCATGTGGGTGAGACAAGCAGCTGTTGGTTTTTGTAGCTTTGACGTCATGTCTTTGCTGTGGGTCTAGGGCAGAGCGTAGCTTGTTTTTCTTTCTTCGCTGTATCTACATTTATGACATAGCCTACAGCAGAATCATGAGGCAGGCACTGCCAGCAAGGGAGTCATTTTGTTGTTGTTTTGAGACAAGGTTTCTCTGTGTAACCTTACTGTCCTGGAACTTGCTCTATTGATCAGGCTGTCCTCCAACTCAGAGATCCTCCTGCCTTTGCCTCTCAAGTACTGGGATTAAAAGTATATGCCACCAGTTACTGACCCGCAAGTGAGTCTTTTTTTTTTTTTTTTTTTTTTGGTTTTGCGAGACAGGGTTTCTCTGTGTAGCCCTGGCTGTCCTGGAACTCACTCTGTAGACCAGGCTGGCCTCGAACTCAGAAATTCGCCTGCTTCTGCCTCCCGAGTGCTCTGTAGACCAGGCTGGCCTCGAACTCAGAAATTCGCCTGCCTCTGCCTCCCGAGTGCTGGGATTAAAGGCGTGCGCCACCACTGCCCAGCTCAAGTGAGTCTTAATAAGCCAGTGGAAAGGAAGTTATGACTTAGTTTTTCATCTATTCTTCTGAATGTAGTTTATAATTTGAGAGGGGCATGGTGACTTAATACCTCTACAGTAGAGTAGCTGTTCTACACACCACAAGTTCAGATTCAGCAGTTGTAACTAGCTTCAGGCCAATGTGGGTCAAATCACCTACAAGTTCTTAAATGCAGGCAGCTTGTTGCTCCTGGTGGTCTTCAGCTTCCTGCAGGCTAAGACCTTCTTATCTTTGTAATTGATGCAAATTGTGGTCTGGGAACTGGACCAGGACTGGGTGGGTGAGTCAGACCCTGCCAGCATTAGAGCTGGGTAGCCCTTGGTTCATCTATAGAGACAAACTCTGCTCCCAGAGGTCTTTGCTACCTCTTCAAGAGCTTGTCCATATGATATTATGAGAGCTAACAAATAATCTGTAGTTTTATTATTTTATGTTTATGCATGTTGGCCTCATTGTATGTCTCTATACCATGTGCATGCCTGGTGCCTTCTAAAACAAGAAGAGGCCATTGAATCCCTTAGCACTGGAGTTACAGATGGTTGTATTCTCCAGGTTTGCTGAGAATCAAACCTGGGTCCTCTGGAAGTTCAGCAAGCGCTCTTTTTTTTTTTTTTTTTTTTTTGTTTTTTCGAGACAGGGTTTCTCCGTGTAGCCCTGGCTGTCCTGGAACTCACTTTGTAGACCAGGCTGGCCTCGAACTCAGAAATCCGCCTGCCTCTGCCTCCCAAGTGCTGGGATTAAAGGCGTGCGCCACCAAGCCCGGCTTTCAGCAAGTGCTCTTAACCACTTAGAGCACCAGCGCTAAATGGTTCTCTAATTCCATCATTCTTAGAATGAACCAGGAGTCCATAACTAACTTTATGCCTTTATCTTAGTGACACTTGTTCTATCCAGATGCCCTCTGGATTAGTAACTATCTTGTGCTTTTGCAGGGTGATGGGAGACTCGTTTATTGAAAGCACTTCATGGGAATGGTGATCTAGGCATAACTAGAGAGCTGCCTGCATGTGGTAACTGTCTTTAGGACTGAATCTGGCTTCCATTTTCCACAATATTTACTTACTGCTCAATTGGACTTCCTGGCCTTGATTCTGCATGATAAGCAGGGCTGTGCTTTGTGCTTAGTGTTTTTTTTTTTGTTTGTGTTTTTGGTTTTTTTTGGTTTTTTTTTTTTCGAGACAGGGTTTCTCTGTCTAGCCCTGGCTGTCCTGGAACTCACTTTGTAGACCAGGCTGGCCTCCAACTCAGAAATCCGCCTGCCTCTGCCTCCCAAGTGCTGGGATTAAAGGCGTGCGCCATCACCGCCCGTCTCAGTCAAGACTTTTTAAAAGTCCAAAATCTCTTTTGTGACTTAAAGCAATCTCTTAACTGTAATCCCATGTAAGGTGAAAATTAAATTTATACTTCCAACATACAATAGCATAGAATATACATTACATTCCAAAGGGAGGAAGGGGGCACAGTGAAGAAACACTGAAACAAAACAAACTAGTATGGCGAACCTCAAGTTCCATGTCTGATGTTGAGGAGTAGGTGGCTCTTTGGCTCTCCTGCCTCTTCCCAGCTTCATTGACTGCAGCCATGTGTGTCTGACAGCTACAGTGTGCTCATATACATAAAATAAATAAATTTTAAAAGAAAGAGAGAGAAAAGAAAAGAAAGGAAGGTAGGTCTTGTCTAAACAATTAACATGGAGTCTATTTGCATTTGCACTGTTTGATAGTTCTGACTAGTGGAGTGAACAGAACATACTGTGTGTTTGTGGCAGTGGGGTGGCTTCTCTCAGCTTCTCCTTGCTTGACTACCCTTGACTCATCAAAGGGCCTGAAACACGTTCTGAAACTTTCTTTGAGCTTCTCTGATTCACTGCTCAGGATATTGGGCCCTTTCTTTTTGTCTGCTGCCTTCCAGATTCTACCTTCAGTCAGTCTGCTCTCCTGGGCAGGAAAGGGGTATAGTAGAACATGAACTCTTTTTATCCCAGCACAGGGTCTGGCCAGTCCTAGAAACTAGGAGGTTGCCACTAGAACCAAAGTATGGCATTGCCAGTTATGAGGAAGAAGAAAACAGCAGGGTCTGGCACAACAGCAGTTAGAAGGCTAGAGAAACAGTGCTATTACCATAATGCTCTTGGACACACTACAAGGCTTCTATGTACTGAAGGGTCACAATAGGAACAAGAAAGATACTTGCTAGGATTAGGGGACACCAAGGTAATGATGAGACTTGGCAGAGCTGTGGGTGAAGAAGGAAAAGACTCTGATGTTACCCACATTGAGAGCAAGTCAGACTGTAAAGTCTCCCAGCTGAGTACCAGGTCCTCTGAACTACACACAGGAAGATGAGCAAAGTACCTAGGGTGAGGTCTTCACCGGTAGGTAGTGTGTGCATTCTTCAGTGTACATACAGAATATTTTATGTGAGTCAGGCACATGCAAACATGGAAGTTGGAACTAAGGGTGCTGCTGAGGTAGAAATCCTGATGTCCAGAAGGTCATGAAGCTAGATGTACAATTCAGAGCTGATATCTGTAATGTTCCTCAAAAAGAGGCATGATCGTGCAGAGATGGCTTAGTGATTTAGAACACTTGTTGCTCTTGCTAAAGTCCTGAGTTTGATTCCCATCACCCACATGCTGGCTCACACCCTCTGTAACTCCAGTTCTAGGTGATCCTACCCTATGACTTCTGCAGGTACCAGGCATATACATGGTATACAAACATACATGCAGGCAAAGCACTCCTACACTTAAAAAGAAAAGGTGCCTTATATCTGGTCTTTGCTTTTTTTTTTTTTAAGATTTATTTATTTATTTATTTATTTATTATATGTAAGTGCACTGTAGCTGTCTTCAGACACTCCAGAAGAGGGGAGGGCATCAGATTTTGTTACAGATGGTTGTGAGCCACCATGTGGTTGCCGGGATTTGAACTAGGGACCTTTGGAAGAGCAGTGCATGCTCTTAACCACTGAGCTATCTTGCCAACCCCCTGGTCTTTGCTTTTTCTGGGTTATTTTTTCCTCCCTTTATCCCTCCAGTATCATTCCCTATCACTAGATAGAAGAGAAAGTAGAGAGGGAGAGAAAGAGAGAGAGCCCCAAATCTAATTTATTTCTTCTTCAAGCAGGACTACTAACAAACTGCATTCTTGAACAACCACCAACCACCAACCCCGCCTAGTATGGTCCTAACATTTATCAACCTACTGAAAAGTTCCCAGAATTCCAAATGTCACACAATATCAGAAACTATCTGCAGTTGGCAAAACCATGTCTCTGCTAGAGCCTGAGGCAATGCATGGTCAGCTGCTGCAGACAGTCTAAAGCAGCCCCTCAACCCCAAATTTGGGAGTAAAACAAAGTCATATCCATATGTTTCTGTGGTTTTTGTTTTGTTTTGTTTTGGTTTTTGGTTTTTCGGGACAGGGTTTCTCTGTGTGGCCCTGGCTGTCCTGGAACTCACTTTGTAGACCAGGCTAGCCTTGAACTCAGAAATCCACCTGCCTCTGCCTCCCAAGTGCTGGGATTAAAGGTGTGAACCACCACTGCCCAGCTATTTCTGTGTTTTTAAAGAAACCAAAATTCCAGAATTGTCACTACAATGCCCTTTTTAAAATTTGTCTTATTTTTTATGTATGTGGGTACTTGTCTCATGTGTATATGTGAGTCACATATATGCTTGGTACCTATGAAAGCCAGAAGCCAGTATTAGCTTCAGTACAGAGGTGCAAACCTCAGGGTTTGTGCATGGTAGGCAAGCACTCTATGATGTGTTCTTTGGAAAGGAGATGACCTCATTAGATGAAGCAGGTCAAAGATGAGACCCTACTCAAAGCTAGTACTAGGAAAATGCCAGTATCTTCAGGAGAACAGGATGGTTTGGCTTATAGTAGTAGACTTCTTTCCTGCAGACATTGGAGTACAGGCCTGAGCATCCTTGGGCCAAGATTTAAGTTGATGATATTAGTGTAGTGTTTGCCTAGAGAGTAACATGAAATTGGTCCTGAGCCCTGGACAAATCTCAGGCTAGGATAAGAGATGAAGGGGTGTAGTCTGAGATGCTTGCTACTACATTCATCTGTGTAGTACACCAAGAAAAAATGGACCTAGTCACTATGATCTATAGATAATAAATCAGTAGAGACAATAAAGGATGTGAAAAAGGAATAGAAGAACAAAATGAGAACTCACTTGGGGGTCTCTTTTTGGTCACCGGAGTGAGAAGATTGTCTTTACCAAAGGTGATGGCAGCCCAGAGGAGAGCCTGCTCACTGTCACCATCACGGAAACTACTGTCATTGAGTCGGACCTGGGTGTGTGGAGTTCAAGGGCTCTCATCTACCTCACACTGTGGTTCTTCTTCAGTTTGAAATGGAATCAAGAAGAACTTATAGCCGGGCGTGGTGGCGCACACCTGTAATCCCAGCACTTGGGAGGCAGAGGCAGGCAGATTTCTAAGTTCGAGGCCAGCCTGGTCTACAGAGTGAGTTCCAGGACAGCCAGGACTACTCAGAGAAACCCTGTCTCGAAAAACCAAAAAAAAAAAAAAAAAAAAAAGAAGAACTCATAAATCAAATATTCAATGTGGTAAATCAGCATTCCAGTTAGGAACAGGTAGAAGCTTTGGATAAAGTTCAGAAGGTTTCTGTGGAAGGTATGGAGAAACCAGGCATGAAAAATAGCAGTTTAAGAGGAACACTCAGTTCCTTCTATCTATGGGTGTTTCCTGGTTCCTGAAAGGGCTGAGAAGATGCAGACAATGTCATTAGAGATTGGGAGCAAAGCCTGCCGTAGGCTGAACCAGCCTGGGAAGAAGAAGAAGAGGGTTGACCCAGTTTGGTACCTCCTGAGCTCAGTGTAAGCTCCAGGGCCTGATAACTACAATCTCAGTGCTTCTTTGGCAATATTGAAAACAAAAAAACAGGCGAATCTTCGGAAGGTAAAATAGAAAGAGGCAGGCGGACCCTTGGAAGCTTGTGGCCTAATGTGCTTACTTAGTGGCAAACAATAAAAGTGACAGCAAGCAAGGTACAAGATGGGACCCTCTGGCCTCCACATATGTCTGCACGTAGATACACTCAGGTGCCACATGCATCTTACACAGGTTACAAAAGAATATAAGATGTTCAAAATTAGTAATGTGTCTTTTCTTACCATTTTAGCCTCTGCTTCCTTACTTTGCTGGATACCAGCATGCTGGAGTCAACATTCATGCAGACCAGGACTGCTGCTTCTTCCTACAGCTGTGTCTCTCTGCCTGGGCAGTTGCTTTGATCCATGTGGTCCATCTTTGAGATTCACTGCTCGCAAGTGCCCTCAGCATGTCATCAGCAGCAAAATCCCAAGTGCTGGAGGAGACAGTGCCTGGCTGCGAGGAAGAGCCCAAGGGAAAAACACTTCTCACTTGGGGGTCTCTTTTTGGTCACCGGAGTGAGAAGATTGTCTTTACCAAAGGTGATGGCAGCCCAGAGGAGAGCCTGCTCACTGTCACCATCACGGAAACTACTGTCATTGAGTCGGACCTGGGTGTGTGGAGTTCAAGGGCTCTCATCTACCTCACACTGTGGTTCTTCTTCAGCTTCTGTACACTGTTCCTCAACAAATACATCTTATCCTTGTTAGAGGGAGAGCCCAGCATGTTAGGTAATGCCTCCTTGCTCTGTGTGCACTCCTGATAGCCCCAGGGATGAGTGACCACAGGCCACCTGGAGGGAGGGAAAGTGCTAAGGGGGCTTACCCAGATGTGCTTCTGGAATGAAGTGTGATATTCAGTGCTCATGTGTGGGAAACTTGTTCTCAGCTTGGCCTCATGCTTCCCTCCACAGGTGCTGTGCAGATGCTATCAACAACGTTAATTGGATGTGTTAAAATATTTGTTCCTTGCTGTTTATATCAACACAAAACCCGGCTTTCTTACCCACCCAATTTCATCATGACTATGCTCTTTGTGGGCCTCATGAGGTAAAAATGTGTGGATTGTCTTAATTTTTCTTTTTAAGATATCTTTCTAGTTACTAAGTATGGAAACCCTATTGGAAGCCTTGGTGATTATTGCTGTCAGGGTACAGGATACAATTATAGGGCTATACAGTTGTGGGGCATCTATCAGTTAGATTTTAGTTTTGTGGCCTTTAATGCCCACTGTGTGCATTCCTCAGATTCTTTGGTTGGTTGTTGGGTTGATTGGCTGGTTTTTCAGAACAGGGTTTCTCTGTATAATAGTCCTGGCTGTTCTGGACTCACTTTTTAGACAAGGTTGGCCTCAAACTCACAAGAGATCTGCCTGCCTCTACCTCCTGAGTTCTGGGATTAAAGGTGTGAACTGCCATGCCTGGCTCTCTCTCAGATTCTTTTTTTTTAAAAATTATTTATTTATTAAATATATGTAAGTACACTGTAACTGTCTTCAGACACTCCAGAAAAGGGAATCAGATCTCATTACGGATGGTTGTGAGCCACCATGTGGTTGCTGGGATTTGAACTCAGGACCTTCAGAATAGTAGTCGGTGCTCTTACCACTGAGCCATCTCTCCAGCCCTCAGATTCTTTTATAAAGCGACCATAAAAGCCGGGCGTGGTGGCGCACGCCTTTAATCCCAGCACTCAGGAGGCAGAGGCAGGCGCATTTCTGAGTTCGAGGCCAGCCTGGTCTACAAAGTGAGTTCCAGGACAGCCAGGGCTATACAGAGAAACCCTGTCTCGAAAAAACCAAAAAAAAAAAAAAAAAAAAATAAAGCGACCATAAAAAGTAATTCATCTGGGTGTGATGGTGTATGCCTTTAATCACAGCACCTGGGAGGCAGTGGCAGATGGCTCTCCGAATTCAAAACCAGTCTAATCTAATAGTGAGTTCTAGGACAGCTAGAGCTATATAGTTAGACCCTGTCCTTAAAAAATAAAGGAACTCAGTAGTGGTTGAAAGGTGTTTGCCATCTTTGAGTGTAATGGTGACAACCTTACCTGGGACTTAACTTCCTGGTTGAGATGAGGAACTAGATGTGCCCACTGTTCATGACTTAGAGTCTTTGTTTTATAAGTAGACAGATCCTTCTCACTATGCTCTTTTCTTGTTTGGAGGTTTGCAACGGTGGTTTTGGGGCTGGTCAGCCTCAAGAACGTGGCAGTGTCATTTGCTGAGACAGTGAAGAGCTCGGCTCCCATTTTCACTGTGATCATGTCTCGGATGATTCTGGGGGAGTACACAGGTAAGGCCTCTGTGGGTCCTTCTGTCTGGACTGGACCTCCTCATTCTTTTTTCCACCTGTAGTGTTACTGACTGTCCTTCATATACCAGGTTTTGTTCAGCTTTCTAGAGCTTCTCAGAGCAAAGAGCAAAAACAGACCTAGGACCAACAGCGCTGCTGTCATTTGCTCTAACTGCTTGAAAAGTGCCCTTGGAGGTCACATGTGGTCTTCTGCAGTCCTTTGAGCAAGTGCTTCATCAAGCCTACTGTGTGCTGGGGCTTTTGTTAAGGGAGAGTTCTGGGGTCAGAGGAGGATTGTATTTCATGGCTTCTAGCTGGGTGAGGAGGAGAGTAGGGACTGGAAAATGACCTTCCGGCCATCATCCTAGGGCTGATCTTTGATCCAAAGCTGATAAGTGATAGGCACTCCCTCTTTAATGGAGTGAGTGGCCTCCCCAGTGTACTTTGTGATTCTTTTGGCATTTTCTGGAGATAAGAGTTTCTCTGTATCCCTAGCTGTCCTGGAACTATCTCTGTAGACCAGGCTGGCCTTGAACTTATTATAGAGATCTGACTGCCCCTGCCTCCTGAGTGATGGGATAAAAGGCATGCACCACCACTGCCTGGTGCTTTGTGACCTTTGGTTTTTTTGTTTGGTTTTGTTTTGTTTTGTTTTGTTTTGTTTTGTTTTTGGCTTTTCCAGACAGGGTTTCTCTGTATAGCCCCGACTATCCTGGAACTCACTTTGTAGACCAGGCTGACCTCGAACTCAGACCGAGTGACTCTGCCTCCCGAGTGCTGGGATTAAAGGCGTGCACCACCACGCCCGGCTAGAAATATTATTTATTTAATGATATGAGTACACTGCAGACACACCTAAAGAGGGCATCAGATCCCATTACAGATGGTTGTGAGCCACCATATGGTTGCTGGGAATTGAACTCAGGACCTCTGGAAGAACAGTCAGTACTCTTAACCACTGAGCCATTTCTCTAGCCCTGAGGTACTTGATTTTAAAGGGAGTCTAGGCTTACTGAAAGAAGTTTCCCAATTATGTGTCACCATCTCCATAAGAGATGGTATGTGATAGCTGAGAATCTCAGTGGCCTGGGATAGACATCTGACCTAGGGGACAGTCTGGAAAATGCCAGACTTAGAGCTGGAATTCTTACTCTTGTGAAGCCCAAATCGGACCGAGGTGTTGGCTATATACCACAGGTGCCCAGAAGCCAAGTCAGGTAAAGTGGCATATGTCTCGTTCTCTCTGGAACTATATACGTGTTGTCTACCATTTAATAAAAATTACCAAAGAGAGAGGATAAGACCAAGCCTGGAAAACCATGGAGGAGCTTATTTGATAATATTTTCTCAAGACAGGCCTAAGTGTCTTTTCCTGAGCTTGGTCCTCTGGGCTCAGGGTCTGTCAGTTCCTTGGTTACTTCCTAAGGAATTTAAGTCCCTGCTCTGCATTGCATTGCACTGAATGCATTTTTAATTAAATATTTGTGGCTGTGTGTGTGAATGTGCATGCGTGTGAGTGTGCGTATAAGTTCTTGCAGAGAAGGCTGGAGAGATGGCTCAGTGGTTAAGAGCACTGACTGCTTTTCCAATGGTCCTGAGTTCAATTCCCAGCAACCACATAGTGGCTCACAACCAGCTGCAATGTGATCTGATGCCATTTTCTGGTGTGTCTGTAGACAACTACAGTGTACTCATATAAACCTTTAAAAAAAAAAGTTCCTACAAAGGCCAAAACAAATTGTCAGATCCCCTGTTACTAAGTCACAGGCAGTGATAACCCTCAGGTATCCAAATTGGGGTCCTCGGAAAGAGCAGTAAGTAGTAGAAACAGCTGAGCCATCTCTTCAGTCCCTGAATGAGTATTTTAATCTATTGTGTAGTATGGTTTTTTATTTTGTCTTTGTCCCCGTTCACCCGCTGCTCGCTCTAGCCAGCCCCGCTTACTCTGGTCGGTCCCACTTGCTCTCTCTGGTCCAAGGATTTGTTTATTATTATTATTCATAAGTACGCTGTAGCTGACTTCAGACGCACCAGAGGAGGGTGTCAGACTAGTAAGCCACCATGTGGTTGCTGGGATTTGAACTCATCACCTTCGGAAGAGCAGTCGGGTGCTCTTACCCACTGAGCCATCTCACCAGCCCCCTGTTTTTTTTTTTTGTTTGTTTGTTTGTTTGTTTTTGGTTTTTTGAGACAGGGTTTCTCTGTATAGCCCTGGCTGTCCTGGAACTCACTCTGTAGACCAGGCTGGCCTCGAACTCAGAAATCCGCCTGCCTCTGCCTCCCGAGTGCTGGGATTAAAGGCGTGCACCACCACGCCCGGCTGTTTTTTGTTTTTTAAGACAGGGTTTCTCTGTATATCCCTGGCTGTCCTACAACTAGCTCTGTAGACCAGGCTGTCCTGGAACTCAGAGACCTGCCTGCTTCTGTCTCCCTATTGCTGGGATTAAAGATGTGCACCATACCTGGCTTGGTTTGGTATTTGTTTGTTTGTTTGTTTGTTTTGGGTTTTTTTCTTCCCAATAAGAAATAAACTGAAGGAGCCAGCAGTGGGTGAGAGAGTCAGCTGCCAAGGGTGATAACCTGAGTTCAATCCCCAGGACTTAATGGTGGAAGGAGAAACCTGTCTCCCACAGGTTGTTCTCTAACCTTTACATATGTGCTATTGCCTGTGTGCACCTACACTTATGCACACTCCTGCTTTTTCTTGTCAGGGCTGCTGGTCAACCTGTCCCTCATTCCAGTCATGGGAGGACTAGCGTTGTGCACTGCCACAGAAATAAGCTTCAACATCCTGGGGTTTTCAGCTGCGTTATCCACCAACATTATGGATTGGTGAGTCACCAAGCACAAGTGGGAATGATGAAGGAGGGGTTGCCTAAGACATGCTGGTTTTACTTTATTTAGTTCACAGATGTTCATACCCAAGCTAGCTCAGTCCCACTTCTGAGACTCAGAGCCAGGCTCCACTGTCCTGGTTTTTCTCAATGACTTCCACATGAGATGTGTTTTCTTCAGACCAAGATGGAGTTTGATGCTGTGTAGTCCTGATTCTTAAAATGCTAACTAGAAAGATAGTCGCACAGTCAGGATAATTGTGATAATCAGTGCATTAACTAGGCTGTTGTGGTGGCACACATACCTGTCATCTCTGTAGGAGAACTGCTGTAGCTGTAGGCTGTCCAGGGATACATAGTGAGTTATTTAAGGTACATACTCCCTTAGATAACAACATCAAAACCACAGTGAAGATGTCTTCTGACTTTCACATGTGTACCACAGCATTCATGCACAGCCCACCCAGACATATGAACTCTATATGTGTCTATTAAAGTCTACAATCAACCCTGTGATTAATAGGATAATTCTAGGAAGCATGTCATTGGCTTATGAAAAATTCAAGCTTAACCCTGTATGTCACATAGTCAATCCATCTCAAGGCTGTGAAGCCAGGCTAGTAGCTGGATCCTTTTTTCTCTTCCTGGCTGAGTGACTGTTTATATCCTGGTGTCAGGACTATGCCAGCCATGTGGCAGGTCCTAAGGGAAAATATTGGGTTGCTGTTGTTGGTGTTCTAGTCACACAGTCAGTTGATGGCCAGATGTAATATTCCAGTCCTGTTCCTTTTTACACTATTTTTTCTCACTGTGTAGTCCAGTCTGTCTTTGAGCTTGCAATCCCCCTGCCACATCTCCTGAGCGTGGAGACAAGTATTAGCCACATATCGTGCATCAGACAGTTGATCTCTATCCATGCCACCACAGATGCTTACCACAATACCTATTCATTCAGAACTTTTTTTTTTTTTTTTAAGATTTATTTTATTTTATTATATGTAAGTACACTATAGCTGTCCTCAGACACTCCAGAAGAGGGAGCCAGATCTCGTTACAGATGGTTGTGAGCCACCATGTGGTTGCTGGGATTTGAACTTACCACCTTCGGAAGAGCAGTCGGGTGCTCTTACCTGCTGAGCCATCTCACCAGCCTCTCATTCAGAACTTTTAATCAGTTTAAGGTTTCTCCTATTTTTTTTTTTTTTTTTTGAGACAGGGTCTCTCTATTTAGCCTATTTAACCCTGATTTTCCTGAAACTCATTTTGTAGACCAGGCTAGCCTTGAACTCAGAGAGACCTACCTGCCTCTGTCTCCTGGGGGTTTAAGGCATGTCTAGCCTTCCCTTTTTTGAGAGAAGGAAATGAGTCACCGCAAGGCTCTACAGGTTTGTTATCAGTGTTACTGCAGAAGACAAAGCTGACCTTGCAGTCATGAACCGAAATTGCAAGTGCTCACCTTAGGAAAGACTCCCTCTGGGCTGGCCTGCAAGGTTCTTGGTTCTCCGGAACCTAACAGGTTTAACCACACAGAACACCTCATGTGAGAAGCTTCATTACTAGGTATTCTCTACAGTCTTGCTCTTACACACACACTGAAACCTTCTGCTCAGAAGCCAATCTGCAGGGAACATGAATCTTTACCTGTTTTGTTACTGCCTTGTAGAGTGAGCCTCTAAAAGGGAAAACCTCCAGGTGAATCCTGAACGTCTACAGATGCTCTTGATTCATACTCTTCTGTTGCTTGAGACAGCTGCCTGGTCACTATCTGTCAGGGCGAGAGAGGCTAGGCAGCAGTGTCAAGTTCCGGTCTCTGAAGTCTTCCTTCCTTTTTCTTTTCTCTTTCTTTCTTTCTTTCTCTCTTTCTTTCTTTCTTTCTTTCTTTCTTTCTTTCTTTCTTTCTTTCTTTTCTTTCTTTTCTTTCTTTTCTTTCTTTCTTTCTTCTTTTGAGACAGAGTTTCTCTGTGTAGTCCTGGTTGTCCTGGAACTCACTCTGTAGACCTGGCTAGTTTGGAACTCTGAGATCCGCCTGCCTCTGCCTCCCAAGAACGCCATCACCTGCCTCTGAGGTCACTTATGGAGCCAGAATTATTTTATTTTCCCATTGGCTACTTGTGTGGTTTCATTGTGGGTATCTGATCTGGCTTAAAAACCTGTGCTTTTCCCTTGGGTGTTTGTCTGCATGAATAATTGCATACTTGTCCTGGGGTCCTCGTTGGCTTGGATCCTAATACAAATTTATGGGAACTTCATCCCAAGAGAGTTATTTTTATTTTGGTTTTGTTTGCTTGCTTAGCTTGCTTAGTTTAGGTTTTCTTTGTTTGTTTGAGATAGGTTCTCTCTACTCAGTCTTGGCTGTACTGGAACTTACTATGCAGACCAGGCTGTCTTTGAATACACAGAGGCCTGCTTGCCTCTGCCTCCTTAGTGCCAGGATCAAGGGTGTGTGCCATCACCCCTGACTTGGATTTATTTTTATTATAGATGTATGAGTGTTTCGCCTGCATGTATGTTTGTGCATCACATATGTACCTTATACCCTCAGAGATTCATGGAGGTCAGAAAAGGAAGCAGGATGCCCTGGAACCTGAGTTATAGAAGGCTGTGAGCCACCATGTCAGTTCTAGGAACCAAATCTGTGTCCTCTTTTTTTTTTTTTTTTTTTTTTCTTTTTTGGTTTTTGGAGACAGGGTTTCTCTGTGTAGCCCTGGCTGTTCTGGAAATTACTTTGTAGAACAGGCTGGCCTCGAACTCAGAAATCCACCTGCCTCTGCTGTGCCACCACTCCCAGCCTGTGTCCTCTTCTAAGAGTAACAAGTGCTCTTGACAAGTGAGCTATCTCTCCAGCCCCTCTTTTGGTGTTTGGAATGGGGTCCTGCATAGCCCAGGCTAGCTTCTAACTCATTATGTATCTGAAGATGACCTTGAATTTCTAATCTTCTTTCCTCTACTTCCCTCATTGGGTTTTTCAAGGTGTGCAGATCAAGACTGTTGTGGTCCTCTGATGTCTGAGATGGTAGATTATTGAGGTTCTACATTTTCTATTTACTTGTCTGTAGGGACAATAGGCACAGTTCTACTTTTTTTTTTTTTTTTTTTTTTTTTTTTTGTTTTTCGAGACAGGGTTTCTCTGTATAGCCCTGGCTGTCCTGGAACTCACTTTGTAGACCAGGCTGGCCTCGAACTCAGAAATCCGCCTGCCTCTGCCTCCCGAGTGCTGGGATTAAAGGCGTGCGCCACCACGCCCAGCACAGTTCTACTTCTTAATGAGATGATGCCTGGACAGCCTCCGGCAAGTAAGTGCTAGTGGCTGTCTGCCTTTGCAGCCTTTGTCATAAGCTCCTTACTCATTAACCACGTAAATGTTAACATTTTGTCTTTGTTCTAGTTTGCAGAATGTTTTTTCAAAAAAGCTTCTCAGTGGGGACAAATACAGGTTCTCGTAAGTATCTCTAGTAAGAGGATTTCTAATTTCTATTTTTGTGTTTGGTGGCGGTAGTGTGTGGCCTTATGTAGTCCTAGCTGACCTAGAACTTGCTATATCGACCAGGCTGGCCTTGAGTTCACAAAGATCTTGTGATCTTTGCCTTTGCCTTCCAAGCCCTGGGATCAAAGGTATGCACTTCCATGTCCAATATTGAATCTAATTTCATAAAGCCCAGTAGGACTTTTGATTATTGTACAGCCCTGAATGACCTCTGGGAGCCTGAACTCACTTTGAGTGTTTTGAACAGCTTTGACGGATCTTTGTAAAAAATTGAGAGAAAATCCACCTGTTTCCCAACTTACTCCTCAGACCACCAAACAGCCAGTTCAGTTCATGGTGACCTTTTCATTCTAGGGAGCCATGGGTATCATTGTCATTGTGGGAGCCATAGTTCTAGATGGTTGATTCTTTAGGTTTTTCTCTGGAAGGATCTGTGTAGAAGCCTAGACTCAAGCATGGGAAAGAGCAAGTATCTTCTGTCACTGCAGGGCCCCGGAACTGCAATTCTACACCAGTGCTGCTGCTGTGGCCTTGCTGATTCCGGCATGGACCTTCTTCATGGTGGGTTTCCAGCCTGGCATCCACCACACTGGGACTACTACTACCCTTTGACAGTTCAGGAGAAGAAGGGTGGGCAGCTTATTTTTAGTTTTAAGGTTTTAAGGCTTCCTTAATTTATCTTTTACTTTGTAAAAGGATATTTTATCCACTGAAGAATAGTCAGTAGAGCTGGGTGGTGGCACACACCTTTAATCCCAGCACTTGGGAGGCAGAGGCAGGCAGATCTCAGTAGATGAGGATTCTAGCCTGGTTTACAGTGAGTTCCTAGACAGCCAAGGCTACACAGAGAAACCCTGTCTCAGAGTCAACAGAGTTTTTTGTTGTTTTGAGATAGGGTCTGGTATGTAGTTCTGGTTGGCCTGAAAGTTGCTATGTAAACCAGGTTGGCCTCAAACCTAGAGATATGCCTGCCTCAGCCTCTTGATTGCTAGTATTAAATGAATGTGTCTCCACACCCACCTAAGTCAATATGTGAAACCAAACTGAGAGGATGCTCCACCCTCATCTTTCCTACATGGCCATCTAGTGAGCTTGTAGTTACAGATAGACTCGTGATGTATTTCCTTGAGTCTCTCAGTTTCTGAAAGTGTGTGTCTGTATAAACTTTTTTCCTTAAAGGATATTGCACTGGGAAGTCTATAGTGATCATGCAGTGGGACATAGCCTTTGCCTTGCCCCACAGTTACACACATGGTAAAAGTATTTCTCATCTCTGCGTCGTTTGCACATGGGGATGTGTCTTGGGAACACAGTCTTGGGACTGGAGTGGTTGATACACTTTATGTTCTCACTAGCAGTGCACAGGAGTCTCAGTTTGTTCTGTGCACTCTATGCACATCCTGAGAGTCCTGACAAAGGGAATAGTGCTCTCAGTGTTCCTGATTTTCAGTTCCTGGGCTCCAGTGGCATCATATTCTCTCAGCAGTCACAGGGAGACATAGGCCAGAAGAGTGTCCTTTTGTTTTGTCCATAGGATGTCCCTGTGATTGGTAGGAGTGGGAAGAGCTTCAGCTATAGCCAGGACATCGTGCTGTTGCTGCTGACAGATGGTGCCTTGTTTCACCTTCAGAGTGTCACTGCATATGCCCTGATGGGAAAAATCTCCCCTGTGACTTTCAGGTGAGTGGAACATTAGGATTCATAGATATTTTGTGCCATCACTACATGAAGTAGATTTGCAGGGAATTTTTTTCCTAGAAATCCATGTTGCTGAAATTTTTCTGAAATACTTTGTCTATCTACAACAGAGCTGTCAGAGTTGTCTAGAAAATGGGATATCTGTTTGTGTTGTCCCAGATAGGCACTGGTGGCCACATGTTATTCCTGAGCACTTACTGTAGAAGTTGACAAGAGTATGTTTTTTATTTGAATTTAATCACTTTCTGTCTTTCTGTTTTCTTTTTTTGTTTTTTGTTTTTTTGTTTTTTTGTTTTTTGTTTTTTCGAGACAGGGTTTCTCTGTATAGCCCTTGCTGTCCTGGAACTCACTTTGTAGACCAGGCTGGCCTCGAACTCAGAAATCTGCCTGCCTCTGCCTCCCACAGCCAGGGCTATACAGAGAAACCCTGTCTTGAAAAACCAAATAAATAAATAAATAAATAAATAAATAAATAAGAATAAACCTGAGAAATAAAAGAGCAAAGATGCAGGTGAACTCTCCAATGCTCCTAACCCCTATGTGTTGGATGCATTATCTATGTCCCTCTTGGGGCTGAGACCCGGATGGACAACACAGCACTGTTGCATTGCATTGTGTGACATTTGTAGTTACTGTCAGCAGCAGGCTATACCCTGTGTGGGTGTGAACCCAGAGTCTGACTGTTATCTCTACTGCTGTAGTGTCGCCAGTACTGTGAAGCACGCCTTGTCTATCTGGCTCAGCATCATCGTTTTTGGAAACAAAATCACTAGCCTGTCTGCCATTGGCACCATCCTTGTCACAGTGGGTGTCTTGCTCTACAACAAGGCCAGGCAGTATCAGCAGGAGACAATGCAGAGTCTGGTCACAGCCACCAGCCGAAACCCAGAAGATGACACAGAGCCACTGGTTCCCCAGGACTCTAGACAGCACCACTGATCATCTGATGCTGTGTAGATCCAGGCCTAGATGTTCCTTCTGTACTCCGTGCTGGAAGAGAGAAGGAAATGATACAGGGCAGGTCTCTCGCTCCTTCCTGGAAATCAGATGGGGAATTTGGGAATCAGCTTCTGCCTGGCAGAGCACCACAGGAGGATCAGGAGGATCAAATGATCTACAGCTCCCTTGGCTGCAAGTGAACCAGTGTCTCAGTGCCCAGCCTGCACTGTGGAATAAGCACAGGCTCCAGGATCAACCTGAGTTGCTGTCTGCTTGATGCCATCCAGGAGACCTAAACTTTTCTATGACCAACGCCACCACCACCACCACCACTACCACCACTACAGGCATGGAATCCTCTTGGTTCTTGACAGTCTATAAAACAGACATTCCAGATGCCAATGACTCTAGCGTGGAGCCATAAAACCCTGAGAAACCAGAGTAGCAGACAGAATAGACAAGTTTCTCCTGCCATGGAGAGACAGTGCTATGTGAAAGAAAAGTGTCTCCTTCTTGGCCTGTGCTATACTGAACTACCCTGCTCCAGGGTTGTTGTCCCATGTTTCTGCTACCCATTTTGTGGTTGCCCATTCTGGGAAGTTGGCAGCAAATCTCTAATTCAAACAGATGGTCTGGAGTGCTTTTCCATTTTAAGTATGTGAATGTGAAGAGGGCTATTCTGAATGGCACAGTTGGCTACCCTATGCAGATTCCCCTTCAGGATGGATAATAGGGAAGTTTTGAAGAGCATATGAGTGTTTACAGGCTATGCTGTAGTTAAAGGGACACTGCTTTTTTTGTTTGTTTGTTTGTTTTTGTTTTTTCGAGACAGGGTTTCTCTGTATAGCCTTGGCTGTCCTGGAACTCAGTTTGTAGACCTCGAACTCGAACTCGGAAATCTGCCTGCCTCTGCCTCCCCAGTGCTGGGATTAAAGGCGTGCGCCACCACACCCGGCTATGGGACACTGCTTTTTGACATAGCAGATGCCTGTAGAGGTTTCTCGTGTCTCCATGTAAGGTACATCGAAGTATACATGCACAGCTAACTCTTCACCAGGGATCATATGATGACTGCCTGAGCCCCCAGGTGTCCAGAGCTTAAGGTGGAGTGGTGGACAACAGTGGGCCTTGGAGTAAGACGCTGAGGTTCTGCATTATACGGCATTTTGTGAGTTATGTGTGGGGTGCAGTCTGTTGCTAGCCAGTCTTTAAGACTCGCCATTGCTTACAAGCTGCAGCCACTGGCACTTCTTGTCCAAGTCTCACTGGTCCTCCCTGCTGTAAGTCTTATGTGCACATGGTGGTTTCACTGGTTTCAAAGTTGGCTTCTTACCTGGAAAGTATGAAAATAGCCCCTCAAAGAAATATTGGGGTAAAAAAGAGCAATAATTATGTCTACATTTTATTTACTTGAAAAAGTCATCTGCCATGATGATGGGTCAAAATGAGGCCTTTTAATCTATAAGCCAACTTTTAAAAGAAGGTGATATGTGCTGGACATCAGCTAGGTGTGTCTTTACTATGCTATATTAAGGTCACTCATCTCCATTATGAAAGTGTTCTCTCATTTGACTTTGCCCAGGTTTCTAGTTCCTTCTTCTTTGCTCTTCTCAAATTAATGATCCAGTGGAGGATTAGATGGCAGATGTTGGATTAATCTGTGTAGTAGACCTGTCTACTCAAAAGCTGGCTGTGGAGCTGCTGACACAGAATAGCACATGCTTGTGGGTATTGGTTAGAAGAGTTCTTCTGGCCTTCCTGCAGACCTTGTCTAAGTATGCTCAGAGCTCTACATGCCTGGCTTCTTACTATTATTTGGAATTTCTGCCTGTGTCTTATGTTTAATTAGGAAATGGCCTATTGGGACTTGCTCTAGCCATCCTTCCCCCACATCACCAGACTCAGCTTGTTTTGATTTTTTAAGTTTTGGACTAGAAACAAAAACAAAGATTTTTCTTAAAGCAATTTTTCTGTAAAGCTGCTTTGAGACCTGTCCTCATAGGTGGAAAGATCATGGAATCAGCTGCTTCCTTCAGGTCTTCCAGGACAGGGCTGGGTTGAGAGTCCTGGAATGGCCCTGCTTGACCATTTGTTATGACTATACCATAATAATACATTTTTAATTAACTTTGTTAGTACTTTCATAGAATACTATGTTCTTCATGAATTGTTACTGATGTAAATGTACAATATTGACACCACGTGTCATTCCTTGTCCTGGATAATTCCTCCTGAGTTTATGTCATTGTCTGGTCTGTTGTAAACAGAACACTGGATTGACCTTCTGAGCCAGCTATCTGCTTACTCACTGTACGCATGGTTAAAAGATATACACATTTCTAATTTCAAAAATATTTCTAGGGGCTATAGAGATGGCCTAGTGGTTATGTTTCTTGCTGAGGACCCAAGTTCAGTTCCCAGAACTCATGTAGAGTGTTTCACCAACTTCCTATAACTTCAGCTATAGGGATTCTAATGCCTCTGGCTTCTCTGGGCATCTGCACACGGGCTTGTGTATGAACACACACACACACACACACACACACACACACACACACACACACAAAACTTAAAAATAAATACATTTGCTAGGGGAGGTGGTACACGCCTTTAATCCCAGCACTTGGGAATCAGAGACAGGTGGATCTCTGAGTTTGAGGGCAGTCTGGACTATAGAACAAGTTCCAGGACAGCCAGGGCAACCCAGCGAAAACCTGTCTTGAAAAACCAGATAAATAGATAAATTTTAAAAATGTCCATGATTTGGGGTATACCTTAGTGGCACATCACTGGCATGTATTGTGAAGCTCTTGGGTTGATGCCCAGCACCAGATGTAGGGCAGAAGGATGAAGGGGAGACAACAAAACCTCAACTTCCAATACTAAAAGACAAGGAAAGTTTGGTTTTTTTTTTTTTTTTTTTTTTTGGTTTTTCGAGACAGGGTTTCTCTGCATAGCCTTGGCTGTCCTGGAGCTCACTTTGTAGACCAGGCTGGCCTCGAACTCAGAAATCCGCCTGCCTCTGCCTCCCGAGTGCTGGGATTAAAGGCGTGCGCCACCACGCCCGGCAGAAAGTATTTTTTAAGTCATTGTTTTATATGCATTGGTGTTCTGCCTGCATGTGTGTCAGTATGAGGATGTTGGAACCCCTGGAACTGGAGTTACAAATAATTATGAGCTGCCATGTGGCTCCTGGGAATTGCTTCAAGACAACCGTCTTAAAGATCAGCCATCTTAACAGCACCTGTTTTGTTTGTTTTTAAACCCAATCATGATGGCACATACATATAATCTTAGTACTTTGGAAGCATAAGAGTACACAGTGATGCAAGGCCAGCTTGGGCTACATATTGAGACCAAGTTTCAAAAAAGTTTTATATTCATAATTTCTCAAATATTAGGATTATCATCTGTCTTCAGATAGTGGTGGTTTACACTTTTAATCCCAGCACTCAGGAGGTAGAGGCAGGTGATTGATTCTCTGTGAGTTTGAGGCTAGCCTGGTCTACAAAGCCAAATCCAGGACCCCTAAGGCTCTGTTACACAGAAAAACCCTGTCTCAAGAAAAGTAAAAATGATGAAACAGAGGAAATTAAAGAGAATTGAGCTGCTCAAGGGATTCGGACAAGTAAACTTTACTTTGTGCCTTAAAAACACCACAAAAGTGGCTTTGTGATCCTGCTCTCAGATGGTCACTTCGCTCAGTGAAGATAATAGATGCTCAGAACCTGTCACATCTGCCCAAGTGATGTCTTCTTAACATTGGAAAGGGTTAAACAAAGATCTTACTACAGATGGGAAACAATGCTGGCTCCTTCTGAGATTGCATTTACCTCTGTAACCCATAGTGTCCTTGAAGTCCTTGAACTATAGATCCTTCTAAGTCAGTACTGAGATTACTAGTATGTGTCACCACTTCTGACTCTCCTGCCTTTGAACATCAATCTTTTGTTTTTTCTTAACACATAAATATTGATCTCCGGGGGAAGGGGGGGGGCCTCTTCATCTCTTCATTCTCCCACCTTTTGGTTGTTGTGCTAGGCATAGAACTCAGGGCTTCAGGAATGCTAAGCTGCTATTCTTTCTCTGAGACATGGCCTGTTTTTCTTAGTTTATAAATGCCTTTGCTCTCCCCATGAATTAGAGCAGGACATGCTGATTGTGGACAAATAGTACCCCCCACAATTCAGAGTATAGTAGGCTTTAACTTCAGTATCTCTGAAGTATGTTTTCCTGGGTACTCTGATCCTGACTTTGCCAGTTGCTGGACCCTTCCTAATACGTCTAAGTTTAGTTTGAATTAAATCAAGTTGGCTCTATGTGTGTTTGTGGGGTTTCTTGTTTGTTTTTAACTTTTCATTTCTGGGACTCAAATTGCATATTAAATTCATTTGTAATGTCTGGACTGGAGATCATTGTGAGTCTGTTCATTCAGTGTTGGCACTTTGGAAAAGGCCACAGTTTAGGGTGGACAATTGTCTGCATCAAAGCCAAGTCATATTTGCTTTATACCAAACAATACTAGAGAACTAAAACACATCATAAAATGTACACTGTTTTGTATTTCAGCTCTTTCAGTATTTAAATAATTATATTAATGCCTCCTAGAAAAGAATTCTGTTAGATAATTCAGTGATTCCTGAAATAAATTGGTATTGTGTAATTAATCCTGCAGTAGCCTCTTCATTCTTTTTATCCAAGCTACCAATGGTTCTTGTATGGATATGAAAACATGTAACTGTTTTCTTTTGTTTTGTTTCCTTGTTCTTGATACAAGGTTTTTCTGTGTAACCCTGTGGACCAGGCAGGCTTTGAACTTAGAGATCCACCTATTTCTGCCTAGGAAGTGATGAGCTCAAAGATGTGAGCCACCACCACCTGGCTTCTTTTATTTATGCTACTGAAATCAGACTTGCTTTCCAAGTCACTGATAACTCTGGAGGCAAAGTAAGAGCTGGGATCACAAAGTGTTTCACTCCAATATCCCTCATTTTTTTCATACACTATTCTTTCACATCTTACACTATTCTTTCACAGTCATAACTGACAGGGTTTCCTTTTTATTTTGTTTGTTTCTGCCCCCTAACTCAAGAAGTTTAATCATGTTGCTATTTTTTGTTTTCAATACAGAGCTGCTTTTGTAGCCTTGGCTGACCTGGAGCTAGCTCTGTAGACCAGGCTGGCCTCAAACTCACAAGACTTCTGCCTGCTTCTGCCTCCCAAGTGCTGGGATTAAAGGCGTGTTCCACCGATGCATGGCATTGCCCCACCCCCACTCCCACAGGATAATGTGACACAGACAAGTAGCAGGAATTTTCCTTTTTTCTCTCTTTTCCATAAAGCCCTGATAGGTTAATAGGGTTTTAGTGGAATTGTAGAACCCTTTAAGACCTAAAGGTGGTTTAAGTACACGTTTGAGAAGTGTCTAGACACTTCAGCAATTAGAATGAAAAGAAAACAGAATACAGAGATACAGGGCTGGTGAGATGGCTCAACAGGTAAGAGCACCCGACTGCTCTTCCGAAGGTGATGAGTTCAAATCCCAGCAACCACATGGTGGCTTACAACCACCCGTAACGAGATCTGACACCCTCCTCTGGTGCGTCTGAAGTCAGCTACAGCTTACTTATGAAGAATAATAATAATAAACGAATCCTTGGACTGGAGAGACCAACCGGAGTGAGCAGGGCTGTCCAGAGCGAGCAGAGCCGAATGGGGATGGCCGGAGCGAGCGGAGCCAACCGGAGCAGGGGGAGCCGGCTGGAGCGAGCGGGGTCGAGCAGAGTGAGCGGGGTTGACCGGAACAAGGAAAAAAAAAAGAATACAGAGATACAGGCAAGAGAGATAGAACCCAGGTCTACTTACTATTTCAAAGCAAAACAGTAACATAAAAATTCAACCACTTTTGTAGGCCTAGCAGAAGAGGTTGGTTTTAAAGAGGTTGGCTGAGGAAACTGAATTTGTTTNGTTTCAATGATTTCTTGTGCAGGGGACTTCCTCATCCTAGGATGTTAACTAGCCTATCTGTGAATTCAGCTTCCTGAGTCCCGGGTAGGTCAGAAAGACAACTTGTTTTTCAATTTGATGGGATGATCCTCTAACGTGACGCCACTTTGGAGGGCATAGCAGAACTATTAGTCTGATGGGTAGAAACAAATGTCTGGTTGTGGAAGGTCGAGTAGCACAAGTAGCTTGTCGCGAGTGCAAAGGCCTGCTGACTACGCTACCGAGCGCCTAGAGGTAATCCTGCCTGTCAAAGCGGAGGTGCAGAGGGAGGTTTCAGCAGCCACAGTCCTTGCCCGCTTCCGAAGATGACTGGGCGCATCGCCTCGAAACGTCATCTCTTAGAGACACCCTGGGACGGCACCAGACGCTACTTTGCTTTTATCCTCCCAGCCTCTCGTCATTGGCAGGAGCCAACTCACGGCGTAAGGACACTTCCGACGTGTGCAGGGCACTGTGGAGCGGCAAGAAAGCAGAGCACGCACGTGGTTCGCCCTCGTCATACTACGTCATCAGCACGCTTCCGCGAAGGAAGTGACGACGATCCTGGCGCGCGCCGGGCGCTGTTTCTTCCCAGACTCCAGGACCGGCTGCGGCGGTAGCGGCGCCGGGGTGAGTAGAGGCGCGGGGGTTCGGATGATGGTTTACGGCGCTCCTGAAGAATCGCGGCTGGCGACACACTGCTGCCGCGACCAGTCTCGCTCCACACGGAGCTGAGGGCAGTGGAGGCGGCAGGCCCTGGCGCCCCCCGCAGCCGGCCTCTGCCTCAGGTTTGCTCAGGGAGACTGAACCCTCAGAAGTCGGACCCCGTCCCGGAGTCTCGCACTTGACAGTCCACCTTGATCTTACCTGTCACCCAGGCCTCCCCGCGTCCTGGAGCGGAGCTTTCTCACACAACCTTTTGACACCTAAGGCAGAGTTTGTTGAGTGCGAGGCACTGAAAGATCTGGATGGTCTTTCATCCTAGAACAGTACCATTACGTGGGTGGTGGTGGTGGTGGTGGTGGTGGTGGTGGTGGTGGTGATGATGATGATGATGATGATTGCGTTTTACGGAAAAAACTGAGGTAAACTAAGCTACCGATGATGATGATGATGATTGCGTTTTACGGAAAAAACTGAGGTAAACTAAGCTACCCAAAACCTTACAGGAATGACAGAAACGACATTGTATTCAGGCAGAATCCTTCCGACCTACCGGGACTTATTTTGAAACACTAATGATTAGGCTTATGTGTTCAGAAAAGACAGACCGACATACCGACCATAGCTTTTTGTGTCCCGAGGTTGCTTGAATTGTTTTTCTTTTTGCAGTGTTTTAACTCAAATGGGTGATGAAAAGGACTCTTGGAAAGTGAAAACGTTAGATGAAATTCTCCAGGAAAAGAAACGAAGGAAAGAACAAGAGGAGAAAGCAGAGATAAAACGCTTAAAAAATGTAAGCTATGTTTTTTAAGTAAGTGGTTTTCTTAAAGAAGATTTAATTTCTTTGCCCTCATTTTTCCATTAGAACAACGCTTCTTCGGTGAAGTTCTTTTGTACTTCCAAATGTCACAGGTGAGCCCAAAATCTATTCTAAAATTAACAAAAGCATTCATATACTCAGTTGACATTGAAGATAGATTAATAACACACTGAACTGTATTTAAATGAGAATATCTTGTTAAAAAATAAAATATTCTGAACCTAGAATCACTAGTGCCACTAGACTAATTTTTCTCATTTCATTATTAGTATATTCATAATACCATTTACCAAGCATTTTTAATAAAGTGGGAACTTTTCTTGCAATTAAAATGAGTGCTTTGTAATTACCTTGGTTTGGATGATGATATATTTAGAGTCGAGGTGACTGGATAAGAAACATTGATATAAGTGCTTCTTATTGTCAATGTATGTATGATGTATTTCATGTGTAAAAATCCAACTAAAGTCTTAGTTTTGGCTCAGAAAAACTAACGTTGACCATATAGTCTTATGTCCCTTATTATGTACAATGTTTTAAATTTTCTCTTCTGAGGTTTCAGGTTACCAAAAAAAAAAGTGATTTTAATTACATGAATTTTGAGTAAAAGTTATATTTGTGAAGTTTTTATTCAAAAAATGTATAGAGTTGCTTAGCAAACTTCAATCATCATTAAAGATATGTTTACCCTGTACAAACTTTAATCCTAACACTCAAGAACTCAGGAGGCTGAGGCAGGCAGATCTCTTGAGTTCAAAGCCAGCCAGTGCAATGTATATTTTATATATATGTATAAATATATACATGTATATTTGTATGTATATGTATATATGCATATACACACATATACTTCCATATATATGTGTGTATGTCTGAGCATATATATAGTGATGTACGGTGATGTAACCTCAGCATTTTGAAGATGGAGGCAGGTTTCTAGTTCAAAAGCCATCTTGAGCTACATAAGAAGTTATTTTTCAAAGATAGAAAAAGAAGGTTATTGATAAGGAAAATTACTTAATGCTTCATTTTTTTCTTTGCTTCTTAGTCTGATGACCGGGATTCCAAAAGGGATTCCCTTGAGGAGGGGGAGCTGAGAGATCACCGAATGGAAATCACAATCAGAAACTCACCATATAGAAGAGAGGATTCTATGGAAGACAGGTGAGAGAATTTAAGGTGTTGTCATATTTAGCCTGTAGCTCATGGGCCACATGGGCCCTAGGTTAGCTATGAATGCATCCCAATGCAGAATTGTGAACTACTTAAAACATGTGTTTTGGGCTGGTGAGATGACTCAGTGGTTAAAAGCTCTGACTGGGGGGCTGGTGAGATGGCTCAGCGGGTAAGAGCACCCGACTGCTCTTCCGAAGGTGATAAGTTCAAATCCCAGCAACCACATGGTGGCTCAGAACCATCCTTAATGAGATCTGGCGCCCTCTTCTGAAATGCCTGAAGACAGCTACTGTGTACTTACATATAATAAATAAATAAATCTTTTAAAAAAAAACCCAGATAATTAAAACATGTGTTTTGTTTTGTTGCAGTTTTATTGGAGAGGGACTGTGTGTGTGTGTGTGTGTGTGTGTGTGTGTGTGTGTGTGAGAGAGAGAGAGAGAGAGAGAGAGAGAGAGGGTTAGTGTTGGGGTGTGGGTGTTACTTTATCCACAGGAACCAGAAGGTCCCCAAAGCTGGAGTAAAAGGTTGTTGTGAGATGCCCAGTATGGGTCCTGGGAACTGAACTTGGGTCTTTTTTCAAGAACAACAAGTGTTCCTAACTATTTAGCCTTTTCTCTAGTCCCCTAGCCTGCCTTTTGTCAGTATTACTTGGAAAAGTTTTGGGGGCTGGAGGGAGGGCTTAGTGTTTAAGAGCACTTGATGTTATTATATCCTGTATTGCAAGTCTATGGGTTTGGTTCCAGCAGCCTATGGTCATGATGACTTACAACCATCTGTAAGTCCAATTCCAGAAAATCTGATTCGCCCTCTGACCTTCATGGGCACATGTAATATATATTCAGGAAAGCATACATATAAATAAATTTATTAAAAAGATAATTTTTTTGTATGTTTAGGGTGTTTTTTTGGGGGGGTTGTTTGTTTTTTGTTTTTTTTGTTTTGTTTTGTTTTGTTTTGTTTTCCTTGTTCCGGTCAACCCCGCTCGCTCTCGCCGGCTCTGCTCGCTCCTGCCAGCCCCACTCGCTCCTGGCCGCCCCCGTACGGCCCCCGCTCGTTCCAGCCAGCCCGGCTCGCTCTGATCAGCTCCGCTTGCTCCGGTTGGCCCCGCTCGTTCAGGCCGTTCCCGTTCGGCCCCACTCGCTCCGGCCCTGCTAGCTCCGGCCGTCCCTGCTTGCTTTTTGGCCGTCCCCGTTCGGCTCCGCTCGCCAGACAGCCTCACTTGCTCCGGTTGGTCTCTCCAGTCCAAGGATTCATTTCTTATTATTCTTCATAAGTATGCTGTAGCTGACTTCAGACACACCAGAGGAGGGCGTCAGATCTTGTTACGGGTGGTTGTAAGCCACCATGTGGTTGCTGGGATTTGAACTCATCACCTTCGGAAGAGCAGTCGGGTGCTCTAACCGGCTGAGCCATCTCACCAGCCCCGTTGTTGTTTTTTTTGGTTTTTTTTTGTTTTTTTTTTTGTTTTTTTTTTGTTTTGTTGTTTCGAGACAGGGTTTCTCTGTATATCCCTGGCTGTCCTGGAACTCACTTTGTAGACCAGGCTGGCCTCGAACTCAGAAGTCCCCGCCTGTCTTTGCCTCTGAGTGCTGGGATTAAAGGTATGCACCACCACGCCCGGCTCATAGTTTTTTTGTTTATTTGAGATAGTGTCTCTATATAGTCCTACCTGTCCTGAAGCTCACTATATAAATCCTTAAACTCAGAAATCCACTTGCCTCTGCTTCAAAAGTGCTGGGATTTAAAGGTGTGTGCCACCATGACTGGCTATTTAAAGTTCGTATTTTGTCCTGACGTTTATCTCACATGTGAGATTGCTTTTGTGTGCAATCAGCTATTATGAAGTCCAAATAAGCATGTATTCCTTTCTTTGTGATCTTCAATCAAACCAGCACCACTTCGTTAATATATTTAAATGGTTATCCTGTATTATAAGTCTATAGTTTTCAAAGTAACCCAAAGTTGAGTTTAGAGGGCCCACTGTCAGCAGAATTGATGTCTGATGATCCTTTCAGTGTGGTGATGTCATTTGTTTTCTTTTTCTATCCTGTAAGATAACTAAGAGAAGTACTTCTAAGAAGCTCAGAGTATAAATTCTTCCAGGATCTTTGTGTTAATGAATTAGTTGGAGGTTCTGTTAAATGACCTTTTTATTTGTTAAAGTTAATAAAATTAATTTTAACAAATAAAATAATAGCAGCCTTATTGAAGTATAAATAACTAAATGAATTGTATATAATGTGTGATTTGACATATTTTACCTTGGCCATGAAACCACCACAATCAGGGGAATAAATGAACACACAACTCTCTGTAGAAAGGCGGTGCGTTTGTTCTACAGACCACACTGATTCTCACAGTTCTTTCTGTTGAGAATGATACTTTTCTCTGAGTAGATGCTGGTTCTCTGCTCTTGCCCTCACGGTGTTTCTCATCTCTTTCAGAGGAGAGGAGGATGATTCTCTGGCCATCAAACCACCCCAGCAAATGTCTAGGAAAGAAAAGGCTCATCACAGAAAGGATGAGAAAAGAAAAGAGAAACGTCGACATCGTAGCCATTCAGCAGAGGGAGGTATGAATGGCTTTGCCTTTTCTGTGGTTGTCACAGCTGTTTGCATACTCTTCCGTGGTCTGCAGTTGTGTCTAAAAGTGAACATGAGTGGAATTTTAGCCAAAAGCATAAACTCATAGTCGACTTTTTGGAATAACTTTGCTTTTCCTTCTGGTATGTGTGTATTATGTCATTTTTCTACATACATAGTTGCTGTCACTTGATACATATAGGTGAAAACACCAAAAAGAAAAAGTAAATAGGTGGGAGGGTGGGGGAGGGTATAGGGGACTTTTGGGATAGCATTTGAAATGTAAATGAAGAAAATATCTAATAAAAAATGGGAAAAAAATAGGTGTGGGGGTCAAGTGTAATGGCTTTGACTTGGGAGGTTTGGTCTTGTGCCAAGAGGTTCTGTTTTTGTTTTTCGGAGTGTTTGTTTGGTTGATTGGTTGATTTTTTTTTTTTTTTTTTTTTTTGGTTTTTTTGAGACAGGGTTTCTCTGTGTTCCCCTGGCTGTCCTGGAACTCACTTTGTAGACCAGGCTGGCCTCGAACTCAGAAATCTACATGCCTCTGCCTCCCAAGAGCTGGGATTAAAGGTGTGTGCCACCACGCCTGGATATTAAATAACATTTATTAAAAGCAAAATCTTGCAAAGTAGCTCCATCTGTCCTCTAGCACCCAAGATTCTTTCCATCAGCCTCCTTAATTCTGCATAGCTAGCTTCTAAAGGGTTTTCAGGAACCTATTTAAATCTTACTGTAAGTGTAATTGCTAATGTTTTATGACATGGTGTAGAAATCTGTTTAAAAGGAATGGTTTTGTTGTGTATTGTGTATGAATACTGATTTGTTTTAAAGTTCTGAAAATAATATATCATGATATAACATTAAGGAAGATGAAAATCAGGGCTGTGATAGAGGCAGTTCAGTGATTGAGGTGCGCACTGCACTTGTAGAGGATCTGGGTCTGGTTCTTAGCACTCTCATCAGACGTCCTTCCACTGCCAAGAGCTCCTGCATGCACGCAGTGCACTCAGATTCATTTATGCAAGCATCTCTGTATGCCACATGTAGGTGAGTCAGATGAGGACGTCAGATCTCTTAGAGCTGAAGTTACAGGTGGTTGTGAGTGTGTTTAGAACTAAACATGCATCTTGTGGAAGAACAGCCAGCACTCTTAACTGAAGATTCATCTCTAGTCCCATTCTCTCTTTCTTGATTTAGTATTCAAGTTAAGTTTTTGAAAACCAAGTCTCTTTACACGATGCTCATATCTCATTAGGGAAACATGCCAGAGTAAAAGAGAAAGAAAGAGAACACGAACGCCGGAAACGCCATCGAGAGGAACAAGATAAAGCTCGAAGGGAATGGGAAAGACAGAAGAGGAGGGAAATGGCAAGAGAACATTCCAGGAGAGAGAGGTGAGATCTGCTCATTAGAGACCTTTAATAAAGTGACTTTGGTCACTGAGAGGCTTGGCTTAGTGATCCGATGGGGAAAGGATATTACAGAGGAATGCTGAGTTTCTGCACTAGTGACATTTTTCTTTGCTGTGACAAAGCACTTTACACAAGCAAGGAAGGAAGGAAGGAAGTAGATTGGTTCATGGTTTGAGGGTACCGTCCATCATAGCAGGGTGGTAGTTATATTAAATATGCAATCAGGACACAGACTAATAAATGTGGATAGTCATTTATATTTCTCCTTCTTATTCTGGGATTCAGGTCCATTGATTTGACGGTACCCACATTAAAGGTGGATCCTTTAACCTCAAAACAGTCTAGAAATTCCATCATTGTGGTACCCAGAGATTTGTCTCCTGGGTAATTTTAGAGCCTGTCAAGGTAGCAGTATTAACTGACACAAGTTACCAGATAGTCATTCAGGCATTGAGGATGAAGAGTTGAGCCAGCTGTGAAGTTGTGGAGTTGGAAAGGGAGGCACAGTGGGAAGACATATTTTTTTAATAACTTTGACCCTGTGGCACTGGGGAGTGAGGCAGAATGTCTTCTGTCTTATAAGAACACAGAGTCTCACACCTTTTCAGTGGTGGGTATTTTTAAGCTATGGTACAGTAAGGTGAAGGCTGGGCATGTACACACCTTTAATTCCAATACTAAAGAGGCAGAGTCAGGCAGACCCCTTTGAATTTGAGGCCAGCCTGGTCTACATAACAAATTCTGAGCCTGTCATGGCCTCAAAGTGAGACATTGTCTTTTTAAAAAAGAAAACAAAAAAAGAAAGACAGCAGCATCCTAGAGGAAGTCACTCAAGTTCATAGTCTGAATCTTGTCATAGTCGGTGCTTAGTAGAGGTCAATGCAGATGCTTTGCTTTAATTTCCTTTCCTGTTATAATAAAATACTCTGACAAAAGCAGCCTAAGGGAGAAAGGGCTGACTTGTTCCACAATTTCAGGTTAGCAATCATTATTTCAGGGCAGTTAGTGCCTGGAGATTGAATCAGCTAGACAGAGCACATCCACAGTCAAGAACTGAGAGATAAATTAGTGCATGCACATTAGTGCTCAGTTCACTTTCTCTATTCTTAAAGATCCTTTTAAGAAGCTTTTTTAGCCGGGCGTGGTGGCGCACACCTTTAATCCCAGCACTCGGGAGGCAGAGGCAGGCGGATTTCTGAGTTCGAGGCCAGCCTGGTCTACAGAGTGAGTTCCAGGACAGCAAGAGCTACACAGAGAAACCCTGTCTCAAAAACCAAAAAAAAAGCTTTTTTTTTTTTTTTTTTTTTTTTTTTAAATTATGTGCATACATGCTTGTGTATGTGAGTTCAGGTGGCCTGAGGGGTCAGAGTGGTTGTATCCTTTAGAGCCGAACTTACAGGTGCTTGCAAGCTGCCTGATGTGGATGCAAACTCTGCAGAGGAGTGGGTGTTCTAACCGCTAAGCCCCACTTCCTCCACCCTTCGGTGTACTCGGCAGGCAACCGGAGACCTGTTCGGGCTGGGTATAAACGCATGGTGTGTGGAGTGCCTCTGCCCACGAACCCCTTTCTAGAGACTGAGGGTGTCTTGTCCTGTGAGAGGAACTTGGGATAGAAGTGGAGCTTGGTAGGTGAATTTTGAGCGTCTGTGTAGATTTTTATAAGGTAAAACAGAAAAAAGAAAACATGTAGACAGATTTCTAGCTAAGACTAAGCTAAGACTACCTGTCTTCTCCCCCAAACTAGCTTTAAAGCTCTCTGTAATTGAGAAAAGCTACCGTGTCTGTGCTTTGGAGTCTCGCTAGAGTATAAACTGAGAATTGAGGGTGAGAGCAGTAGACATTGACCTACAGGAGGATCAGAAGTTCAAACTCATCCTTGGCAATGTAGTGTGAGTTTGAAGCCAGCTCAGGAGACCCTGTTTCAAAAGGCAGAGGTGGTAACAGGGCTGGAGAGATGGATTAGCACTTAAGATGCTATCTTGTAGAAGACTGGGGTTCAATTCCCAGCTCCCACATGATGGCTCACAACTGCCTTTAACTATAGTGCAAGGGGATCTAATATCCTCTTTGATCTCCACAGGCACCAGTCATATATGTGGCACATATATATGTGTATACAACAATTATACACATAAAACTAATTTAAAAGATCACATCAATTACACAGGTGACCTGACATGTCCAGGGAACTTGCCTTGGAGAGTTCTAGGTCTTAACTAAAATATGCACACTATACTTAATAGAGTAGCAGGAATTATCCTATTTGGAGAAGAAGAGAAAGAAAGAAGAGTTTCAGTGGCCTGTGTGGGGGCAGCTTCCATTGTACCACATGTACATTCTGTAACAGGAGTCCTAGGAACAGAGAAAAGCAGAAAGGTAAGTTCCTAAATAGTGACTGAGCACTTCTCAGATTTGCTTTCAAATCCAGATATCCATATCCAAATAACTCAATGATCCCCAAGAAGGGTGAACAGAGTTGCCAGGGAGATCTGCACTTCCTGTCAGGATGGTGGCAGCAGGGCTAGGATGTGTGAGCCCTATACCATTAAGCAAAAATCTCAACTGGGAATTCTGTGTCTGGCACACCTTTTCTACAAAAGTGAAAGGAAAATAAAGGCATTTTGTGGTAAAGACTGGTGAACTTCATAGTTTACAACTCTATGGAAATAGAAAGGAAGACCTTCAGAATAAACCTCAGGCTGGAAATGGTGAATGTACATGTCAATAGTAGAGCAGGTGGATCTTTATGAGTTTGAGGCTAGCCTCCTTTTCATGAATGAGTTCCAGGTCAGCCTCAGATATATTGTAAGACTGTCTTGACCTCCCATTTTCCCCAATAAATAGTAAAAATAGCTAGACCTTGTAGTGTATCCTTGTATTCCTAGCTTTTAGGAGCTTAGGCAGAAAGATTACTAAAAGTTTAAGGCCAGTACAGGAGACAGAGTAAAACCATAACAAACAAAAAGTTAAAATAATATCACAAGTTTAAATAATGTATCTGTTGTTTATATTTAAAATCAAAGAATAATTAAAATGTAAAACTCTAGAAACAGAACCTTTATCTAGGCATAGGAATATGAAAACTGATGACTTTGACCACTTAAACATGTTTTAGTGCCTAGTTTTCTGATACTTTGTATTCAAGCAGCTAGCTCCTCTACTCTTCCCATCTTGTTCAGGCTTCCCATCTTGTTTCAAGCTGGGGCAGGAAGTGGCTCAAGGTCCATCGACCCAGATTCCAGTGAAGGAATGTCAGTCCGCAGGTCTTGGCCATGGCTGCCTCTTCACTTTCCCAAGAGACCTCCCTACCTCCTTTGTAGTAGCTTTTATTTGTATACTCCTGATGTACTGGATCTAACCTGGATTCTTTTGTATACATGGGGACCTACATGCTGTGTTTTCCTAGAATTGTTAGTAGAAGCCATAGAACTGGTATTTGGAATCTGACATGATAGCCTCTTCTTGGGCTTTGCCTTCTGCTGTGGCTTGCCAGGACAGCTTAATGATATGTACTTTCCACACCTAAGTAGCCATTTGTGGGTTTACAGTGTACAAATACACTACATGAGTTGAGCAGGAAACAAATAACCTGGCCTAAGAAACTTCTGTCAGCCAGTGGTGACATGCCTTTAATTGCAGCACTCAGGAGGCAGAGGCAGGCAGTTCTCTGGGTTTGTGGCCAGCCTTGTCTACAGAGCAATTTCCAGGACAGCCAGGGCCACACAGAGAAACCCTGTCTCGCCTCCCAGCCCCCACACTCCCCACAAACCAACCAACCAACCAAAAAAAAAAAAAACAGAAAAGAAGAAACTTCCTGTTGGGGTAGGAATGTGATGACCTGGTATGCTTTTTCCAGGGACCGCCTGGAGCAATTAGAAAGGAAGAGGGAGCGGGAGCGCAAAATGAGGGAGCAACAGAAGGAACAGCGGGAACAAAAGGAGCGGGAACGGAGGGCAGAGGAGCGTCGCAAAGAGAGAGAAGCGCGTAGGGAAGGTATGAGGGAGGAACTGTCTTCTTTCTCTATGGGGCCTTTCTTTGGGCTACTTTGAGGGGATTGACTGGTGTGCCACAGATTTTACACACATGACTCACCCTGACAGAGAGCCTATGATGTGACAGCCATAACTGGACTTTGGGAAAGATAACCTGAAGGGAGGCAGAAATAGGCAGGCAATTCTTGGCTTCTATGATTGATTTGCTGAACCCTTACCTCTTTCCCCTCCTTTTAAATTTTATGGCAATGTGTGTACATTATCCATTTTAACCTTTTAACAAAGACTCATTTTTAATTCTGTGTTTTCTGAGTGTTTTGCCTCCATGTATGTCTGTAACATGTATATGCTTAGAGGTATGAAAAGGACATCAGATCCCCTGGAAATAGAGTTGCAGACATCATGTGGGTGTCAGAACTCAAACTTGTGTCAGACTTTCCTTTTGAAGACTGGCTGTTTGGATAGGCTTACTTTTGTCAGTTTGCTCTTTATATATTATAATATATAATGTGATTATATCTTATATCCTGAAGACATTTTGTCCTTTATTTTTGCTTTATTGTCATTCTTTGTATTACTTCTCTCTCTCTGTTTCTCTCTTTGTTGTTTTTTTTTTTTTTTTTTTTTTGTTTTTTTTTTTTTTTTTTTTTTTTTTTTTTTTTTTTTTTTTTTTTTTTTTTTTTTTTTTTTTTTTTTTTTTTTTTTTTTTTTTTTTTTTTTTTTTTTTTTTTTTTTTTTTTTTTTTTTTTTTTTTTTTTTTTTTTTTTTTTTTGGTCTGTTTGTTTGTTTTTGTTTTTTCGAGACAGGATTTCTCTGTATAGCCCTGGCTGACCTGGAACTCACTTTGTAGACCAGGCTGGCCTCCAACTCAGAAATCCACTCTCCTCTGCCTCCCAAGCGCTGGGATTAAAGGCGTACACCACCACGCCTGGCTTCTCTTTGTTTTAATTTTATTTATTTCTATTTTATGTGTATGAGTGTTTTATCTGCATGTACATTTGTGCACCTCATATATGCCTGGTACCCAAGGAGGTGGTAGTAAGCCTCCATGTGGGTACTGGGAATTGAACCTGGATCATTTGCAAGAACAAGTGCTCTTAACCACTGAGCCAACTCTCTGGCTCATTCCTTTTTTTTTTTTTTTTTTTTTTTTTGTTTTGTTTTTCAAGACAGGGTTTCTCTGTATAGCCCTGGCTGTCCTGGAACTTACTCTGTAGAACAGACTGGCCTCAAACTCAGAAATCTGCCTGCCTCTGCTGGGATTAAATGTGTGGGCCACCCTGCCCGGCTTGCTCATTCTTTTTTTTTTTTTTTTTTTGGTTTTTCGAGACAGGGTTTCTCTGCTTAGTCCTGGCTGTCCTGGAACTCACTTTGTAGACCAGGCTGGCCTCGAACTCAGAAATCCGCCTGCCTCTGCCTTCCAAGTGCTGGGATTAAAGGCGTGCGCCACCACGCCCGGCTACTCATTCTTTTTTTTATGCCAAATATTTGAATTCAGATTTCATTTTCTTATGCATTTATTCTATATCTGGTTTTTGTTTATTTGTTTGTTTGTTTGTATGGTTACAGATGGGACATATGCAACATTCTAAAGTTGTGACAAATTTGAATTGATACTAGTTTAGTTTCACTTCAGGAACTTACAATCTCTGTTGCTTTTATCCCTCTGAAGCCATTTTAAGTTGGTCCTATCATAAAAATGCATCTTTGTATGTTGTATATTTAAACTAGTACCCTTAAAATGCATTAGCCTAACAGAGTTACAAACAGTTGGGGTTTTGTTTTGTTTTGTTTTGAGATGTATTTATTTATTTATTTATTTATTTATTTATTTATTTAATGTAAGTACACTGTTGCTGTCTTCAGATACACCAGAAGAGGGCATCTGATCCGATTATAGATGGTTGTGAGCTACCATGTGGTTGCTGGGAATTGAACTCAGGACCTCTGGAAGAGCAGTCATTGAGTGCTCTTAACCGCTGAGCCATCTCTTCATACCAACAGTTGTTACCTTACACTAGAGAGCAGTTTCGTTGGACTGTGTCTCCTGTGTTTGAATTCATTCTTCTTGGAGAATGTTGAGCAGAATGAATGTTAATATTCATGTCTTGTGAAAGTGTGAGTTTCAGCAGTTAACTTCTTTAGATGTATTCTCTGTTGCTCTCTAATCCTGATTGGACTCAGTAAGCTCAGGCCGGGCTGTTGGTGTCCCACAGATTCTCTCTGCTCTCAGGATTGCTCTTCAGTGGGTTTGCTTCCTGTCTCTTAGGTTCCATAGTTTTCTTGGCCATGGCTCTCAGTTCCCTGAGTCTGTCTTCTGCCTACTCAGACCTGCTGTGGGATCTCTATAGAGGATTAAAAATTTCCCTCTTTCCCTGTGAATCTTTTAGAAGGCCTATCTTTTTTTTTTTTTTTTCTCCTCCTCTTCTACCTCCTCTTCTTCTCCCTCCTCCTCCTTTTCTTTTCTTTTTTTGAACCAGGGTCTCAAATTAGTCCAGATGGCCTAGAACTCAGTGGTGTCCCTGTGCAGCACTGAACTCTCAATATTTATTCTTCCTCGGGCTGCAATGTCCTGGGATTATGGCACACCAACTGGGTTTCCTGTTTATTTATTGGCTTTTTCATGTTCACAGCATCATTTTCTTGATTTTTGCCCCATTTTTAGTTCTTTGAGCATTTTTATAATTCTTGTTTTAAGGTCTTGTGGGGTTTTTTGTTTCCATGAAGGTGTTTTCAGAGAAAACAGTGATATATGAAGCCCTGCTCATAGCACTGGTGGAGTAGGACAACACCTTCAGTCTTGCGTTGCCTTCATACCTTAGTGGGCAGGGCTCTGTGGACTAATTGAGGGCCAGGTTCAGGAGTCCAATTTCCTCCTGTGGCCCAGACTGTGGCAGGTAGGTAGGACTACACAGTTTCTTTGCATTTCTGAGCCAATCCTGGGCAATCAGCATGGCAGCACATACCTTGGACTCCATTAGCCTTCTCATCCCAGGTATGCAGCAGGTAGATCCTTTGCCAGAGAGGGCAAGCATGTGGATGGACCATGATACCACTTCATGGACATCAGCCACACACTTTCTCTGAGGTCAGATGTAGGCTTGTAACTCTCCCTCTTCCATTTCTCTGAGGCCATATCTATAGGTCATCTTCAGACTTATCTTTGTTGGCCTGTCCCATCACACCTACATTGGAGTGGTTAATTTTTTTCCTCTGACTGAGGCACACATTGCTGTTTCTTTGAATGTCTTGTGGGTATGGGTTTTGTTGTTTTGTTTGTTTGTATTTTGTTTTGTATTTTGAGACCAGGTCTATACATAGCCCTGGATGTTCTGCAACTTACTATGTAGACCAGACTTGCCTCCAACTCAGAGAGATCCATTGCCTCTGCTTCCCAAGATCTAGGAGTAAAGTTCATTTGTTCGTTTGATTGGTTGGTGTCTTAGGATTACTATTGCTCTGGTAAAACGCCATGACCAAAGCATCTTGGATAGGAAAGGGTTTATTTAGGTCATTCTTCCACATCACAATTCAACATCAAAGGAAGTTAGGACAGGAATTCAAATAGGACCAGAACCTGGAGACAGGAAGTGATACAGAGGCAATGAAGGAATGCTGCTTTCTGACTTGCTTCTCAATCCAAGAACTCCAGCCCACTACCCACAATGGGTTGAGTCCTAATTAAGAAAATGCCCACCGGGCGTGGTGGCGCACGCCTTTAATCCCAGCACTTGGGAGGCAGAGGCAGGCGGATTTCTGAGTTCGAGGCCAGCCTGGTCTACAAAGTGAGTTCCAGGTCAGCCAGGGCTATACAGAGAAACCCTGTCTCGAAAAACCAAAAGAAAAAAAAAAATGCCCTACAGGCTTGCTTATGGAATAATTTTCTTTTTGTTTTTTAAGATGTATTTATTTGTTTTATGTAAGTACACTGTCACTATCTTCAGGTACACCAGAAGAGGGCATTGGATCCCACTACAGATGGTTGTGAGCCACCATGTGGTTGCTGGAATTGAACTTAGGACCACTAAGTGGAATTCCTCTTCCACTGGAAGAGCAGTTGGTGCTCTTAATCGCTAAACCATCTCTCCAGCCCCCTGGAATAATTTTCTTAATTGATATTCCTCAAATGACTAGCTTGTGTCAAGTTGATATAAAGCTACACAGCACAGTTGGTTGGTTGTGGTGTTTTTCTTGTTGTTTATTTGTTTTTGGTTCTTTGTTATTGTTTGGTTTTTTTTTTTTTTTTTATTTTGAAACAGAGTCTCTTTATGTAACCCTACCTGTCCAAGAACTAACTCACTATGTACACCAACCTGGCCTCCAAGTCACAGAGATAGGCCTGCCTCTGCCTCTCTGCCTCTGCCTCATGTGCTGGGACTAAAGGCATGTGCCACCATGCTGGATCTTGTTTGTTATTTAACTTAAATGTTTGTCATGGCTCTGAGATCAGACCCCTCCTCAGTGCTTGGTGTGATTGTGTTGTGAGTGTTGGTATTATCTGTACTGACAGTTGTCCTGGCACATCCTCTTACACATCAAATCTAAGAATGCCTTTCTCTGGGACTATGCAGTCATTTTCTAGCTTCCCCTGTGCATACAATTGCTTTAATGTCCATGTCCTTAAATATCTAGCTTCTAAAAGAAGAAAAGAAAAAACAAAAGTGGACACAAGTGCCCTTGCCCTCATGTTTTCTCTAAAGGACACCTTCTCCAGAGTAGGATTCAATCTCAACAGCTTGGGTACTTTATCCCTTCTGGAACTGCACATAGCATTAAGAGCATAGGTTTTTGATGTTTGGGGACTAGTCCTTGTCTGCAAGCTTCTCTGGAACCCAGAATAACTGATGGCCCTGGAGTTGAGATAACTTCTACTATGCTAATAGCTAAATTGACCAGAATTGCCCAGTTGTTATCAAGCCTCCCCAGAACTTGACCCTCAACTGATTCCAGAGTTCCACACTAATTGGGTAACACAGGCCAAGTTGTTGTTGAAGTGCTGCCTGGCATTTCTCATTCTGCCATCTTCCCAGAATTCTTTCCTACCTTGGCCTCTGTGAACAGAGATCATTTTAGAAGGTCCCCTGCTGAGCTGATAGCCTCCAGCTTGGAGCTTTTCCCAAATGCGTTTTGCCTTGTGATTGTTGAAGCTGTTGATGCCATAGATATGTATGTAGGTCTGTAGTACCCATGGTGTGGAACCATGTTGGGAAGGCTGTTCCCACCAACATTTCTGCTGTTTTCTGTGTACAGTCTCTGCACATCACCGTACCATGAGAGAGGACTACAGTGATAAGGGGAAGGTTGGCCACTGGAGCCGCAGCCCTCTGAGGCCACCAAGAGAGCGCTTTGAAATGGGAGACAACCGGAAGCCAGGTGAGTCCAGAAAAGCATGGGCTGTCTTTCCTGGGAGATACCTGAACATGCAATTTTCCTTTTTTTTTTTTTTTTTTTTTTCCAATTATGATATATAAAAGTGCCATAATGTAACCTAGTACTTTGTATTATATGCTAACCTTAAAAGTTTATTTTTCAAATGTGAGAAGAAAACAGAAAAATTTATAAAATTAAGGAGACTTTGCCAAGCTATTTTAAACAATAAAATCATATGTTGGTGAGCCATCAAGATGGTTCATCAGGTAAAAGCTCTTGCTAAATGGGATGGCCTAAGTTTGATGCCTGGGATCCATGTGATGGAAGGAGAAAACTCCTTGCACAGGTTATCCTCTGACCTCCAAACATGCTCCTAGTAAGGCATGTGTTTCTCTACTGAGATGCTCACTGTTGGTCTTTTTAAAAGTTGGATGAGGGGGCTGGTGAGATGGCTCAGCGGGTAAGAGCACCAGACTGCTCTTCCGAAGGTGATAAGTTCAAATCCCAGCATCCACATGGTGGCTCACAACCATCCATAACGAGATCTGGCGCCCTCTTCTGGAGTGTCTGAAGACAGCTACAGTGTACTTACATATAATAATAAATAAATCTTTAAAAAAAAAAAAGTTGGATGAATTGTTTTCTGTAAACAGTGAATGTGTGTAAGCTGCATGTAACTTTTGGATGATTCTGTCTTGTTTGTTTAAAAACATGTTCCCACCTTTAGGGATATTGTAACCTGCCCAGTATTTGATCCTAAGCACCACCATTTTTATGGAGTATGGTCAAATAGAACGATGATCCTAGTACTCAGGATGTTGAACAGGAGGGTCAGTAGTAGTTCAGTGTCATTTTCTGCTATGTAGTAAGCTTTAAGCCAGTCTGGAATATATAAGATGTTCTTTTTTATCCATATCCCCTAGAGATATGGATCAGTGCTAAAGAGCATGTGTTGTTCTTGCAGAAGACCTAACTTTTGTTCCCAACATTCACATGGCAGCTCACAACTATTTGTAGGGAATCTAATACCCTCTTCTGACCTCAGCAGGCACTAGGTATGTGTCACGTACATGCAGGCAAACACTCATCAAATAAATAAAATAAAATAAAATGTGCCGGGCAGTGGTGGCACACGCCTTTAATCTCAGCACTTGGGAGGCAGAGACAGGCGGACTTCTGAGTTTGAGGCCAGCCTGGTCTACAAAGTGAGTTCCAGGATAGCCAGGGCTATACAGAGAAACCCTGTCTCTAAAAAATAAAATAAAATAAAATAGTTTTAGAAAAAAAATCTGCAATTTTTAAAACATCTCTCCAAACTCATCTTGTATGGTTTATTTTCAAGTAAAAGAAGAGAAGGTTGAAGAAAGAGACTTGTTGTCAGACCTCCAGGACATCAGTGACAGCGAGAGGAAAACCAGCTCAGCTGAGTCTTCATCAGGTATCTCAAGGCCGCCTAGTTGAGGCTTTGCTGCTGCCAGAGGAAAGCTAAGATTTACTTTTTAACTATGACTGTTGTATTCTGTAGCAGAATCAGGCTCAGGTTCTGAAGAGGAGGAGGAGGAAGAAGAAGAGGAAGAGGAGGAAGAAGGGAGCACCAGTGAAGAATCAGAGGAAGAGGAGGAAGAGGAAGAAGAAGAGGAGGAAGAGGAGACTGGGAGCAACTCTGAGGAAGCCTCAGAACAGTCTGCAGGCAAGGAGCTGGCAGGCTATAATGGATTACAGCGATGTAAAAGTATTTTATGTTTACTGTGTAGAGTTTAGGTACTACAGAAAAATAATTTAACATCTAATGAAAACACATACTCAAATAAATTTGCCTTATTCTGTGAGACTCCCAGTGACTCCAAAATTGGGGTTGGCAATATGCTTCAATAGTAAAGTGCTTGCCACTTGCCTAGTGTATGTGAGGCCCTGGGTTCAATCCCTAACACCACTAGGAAAACAAAGAGACGCCCTCGACACGAATTGATAGGTAAGAACTCTTGCTGTCTTCCACACCTCTTTTCTAAAACTTTTCTCTTTTTTGGGGGGTGTGTGTGTGCGGGGGCTGAGACAGGGTTTCTCTGTATAGCCCTGGCTGTCCTGGAACTCACTTTGTGAACCAGGCTGGCCTCGAACTCAGAAATCCGCCTGTCTCTGCCTCCGAGTGCTGGGATTAAAGGCGTGTGCCACCACGCCCAGCTTTCTTCCACACCTCTTGCTAACACCTTAGAGGAGCCTGAAGCAGGGTAAACTGGTAGCTCTCAGCTGCACACTGATCTGAGTAGACACCTGTCTTCTTTTGCAGAAGAAGTCAGTGATGAGGAAATGAGTGAAGATGAAGACAGAGAAAATGAGAACCACATCTTGGTTGGTAAGGACCTCTTTGTGGTTCCTCTGTCCCTGTATAGTGACACTCTGAGCGAAGTAGTACATGGTCCTCTTACCACAAACCATCTACAGCATGTAATAACCCCATAAATTCAAGATATTCCCTAGAAGCTATAGTAGAGAACTCCTGTCCTGACAGTGTTGAAGAACAAAGGTAGTGATCTGAGAGATACTGTGATTCCCAGAGAGCACACCGTTGCTCACTTTGCAGCCTGTGCCCACTGTGGCTGATGTTACTTGGCAGAAAACAGCTTTATTTAGATGGCACCCTTCACTGTGACGTAGAGTAGCTAGCAACGTTGTGGCCTGGTGGACATGAATTATGAGCCTACCTACTTCGTATGGCATCTGCCCTTATATTTTAGTCCAGTATCTGGTTCTGGCTCTGATTCTGACTCTGCCTAGATCACTAGGGCTCCAGATCTTATTCAAGTACCTGTTTCCCAAGGATAGGCCCTAAACTGGCTCCTTCCATGGGAAACACAGGGCATACCACTCCTACACAGCCCCATAGCAGGAGGAGGGAAGGTTGTACTTACTTTCTCCTGTTCTATAATTAGATTAACTTTTAAAGTTCCAGAGTCGCGATTTGACCGAGATTCTGGGGACAGTGAAGAAGTGGAAGAAGAAGTTGGTGAAGGGACTCCACAGAGCAGTGCCCCTACTGAAGGAGACTATGTTCCTGACTCTCCAGCTCTGTCACCTATTGAGCTAAAACAAGAACTGCCCAAGTACCTGCCAGCCCTGCAGGTCAGAATCTTCCCCATTTATCCTAAGGCTGGTACTGTGCAATGACAAATCTACAGATTAAGTGGGTGCTATAGAACAGAATCTTGCTGTTGGTGCTGATGGCTCTTCTGAGGTGTTGGCATTCTCCATACAGTGGACTGGCTAGTCATAGTAACAGCCTCTCATTACCTTAACCATTGTACTTCCTTATGCCTGCCAGCACTGTCGGGCTTGCTTGTACCAAGAGCTGTGTGTCATTGCTTCTGCCTTCCCTTGTTCCCAAGGGATTCAGTGTGAGTGTGTAGGACTGCACATTTGTAGTTGTTTAGTAAATTGCTAGTGAGTGTGCAACACTGCCCTGAGGATGTAGAAGACGTGGCTGTCTTGGGTGATACAGCACCTTTCTGAGCTCTTGTCACTTGCCTTCCAGTTAGTACTTCCAGATAACTGAGTTCGGCCATAGACCACACAAAGTAGTGGTACCCCAGTCCTTAGTGTTCATGAAAGGTTCGCACTATGGGTAGGCAGGCCACGCCCTCTCGGGTGGCATAGTTCACCGGACAGAGGATGCAATTGTAAAAGAGATACTCTTTTTTTTTCCTTGTTCCCGGTCAACCCTGCTCGCTCCTGCCGGCTCTGCTCGCTCTGGCCAGCCCCACTCGCTCCCGGCCGCCCCCGTACGGCCCCCGCTCGTTCCAGCCAGCCCGGCTCGCTCTGATCAGCTCCGCTTGCTCCGGTTGGCCCCGCTCGTTCAGGCCGTTCCCGTTCGGCCCCACTCGCTCAGGCCGTCCCTGCTAGCTCCGGCCGTCCCTGCTAGCTCCGGCCATCCCTGCTTGCTTCGGCCGTCCCCGTTCGGCTCCGCTCGCTCCGGACAGCCTCACTTGCTCCGGTTGGTCTCTCCGGTCCAAGGATTCATTTCTTATTATTCTTCATAAGTATGCTGTAGCTGACTTCAGACACACCAGAGGAGGGCGTCAGATCTTGTTACGGGTGGTTGTAAGCCACCATGTGGTTGCTGGGATTTGAACTCATCACCTTCGGAAGAGCAGTCGGGTGCTCTAACCGGCTGAGCCATCTCACCAGCCCCAAGAGATACTCTTTACATGACAGCCATTTCACAGGAAAGTGGTAGGTGGTCTTGGATGAAGCAGAGAAAGAATTTAAGTTGGTTCTATTTGTACACTCGTGTGTATACTCTGCTCTTTTTAGGTCACTTAGGCTAGTCTCCAGTACAACTGCCCTATACAATATACAGATAAAGCATGTTAAGCTATCAAATATGGCTGTTGAGCCCTCTTACCCTACTTCCTCCACAGGGATGCAGGAGCGTAGAGGAGTTTCAGTGTCTGAACAGGATTGAAGAAGGCACCTATGGGGTGGTCTACAGAGCAAAGGACAAGAAAACAGGTAGGTAGTCTACTAAGGGAGTGTCAGGAGCAAGTACTGGTCAGCACAAAACTTTGGCCAACCCTGGGACAAAGAGTCATTCTTGAGTGATTTGGGTTTGTTGCTCCTGTACTAGTTAGTACAAGGTCAACCTTGGGACTTCTGACAAGCAGTGAGCCTCCCTTGGTCTTTTTGCAGACCCTGGAAGGAATGTTGAGTGTCCTGCCCCCAGCAGGTGACCTGTGGTCTCTACCTATGCATTGTCAGCATATGACTATTGAATGTGGATTCATATTTGCATGGTCCATTGGATCTTTGGAAGCAGCCTTACCCTTTCTTTGGTGCCAGTGAGTTCAGTTCTCAGACCATGCTATGCCCATATAGCACCAGGTCGTAACTCAGACAATGCATGCCTGAGCCTCTTGGTATCTTCAGAACCAGAGGTCAGCCTCACTATGATCCTGCTGTTCACTGACAGCAGATGGCAAGCTCCAGAGGAGAGGTGGGGCTGAGGAATGGCAAAGGTGCTTTATAGACCAAATGTTTCCTTTTATTGTTTGCAAGCCTGGGGCTCTAAGACACTCAACCACCATGTTAAACTATTTGCCCAGGCTTCTCTTGTTCTTTCCTAACTTTTTTTTTCTTTTCTTTTCTTTTTGTTTTTTTGGTACAGGCTCTCACTGTCTATGTAGCCCTGGCTGGTTTGGAACTCCCTATGTAGAACAGGAAAGCTTTGAGCTCTCAGGGCTCCCTGTCTCCCAAGTGGTGGAATTAGAGGTATATACCACCATGTCTGGCTTGTTATTTTTGAGACAAAGTCTCTCTGAGTACTGGAGGGTGACCTGGAGCTTACTATTTTGACCAGGCTGTGTTTTTTTGTTTGTCTTTTTGTTTGTTTTGGTTTTTTCAAGACAGGGCTTCTCTGTGTAGCCCTGGCTGTCCTGGTACTCACTTTGTAGACCAGGCTGGCCTCAAACTCAGAAATCCGCCTGCCTCTGCCTCCCAAGTGCTTGGATTAAAGGCGTGCGCCACCACCACCCGGCGACCAGGCTGGTTTTGAACTTGCAGTCTTGCTGAGCACTAAGATTAAAGGTATGTGCCAACATACCAAGCTACATTAGTTTTCATTCTGTCCATATTTATGTTTTCTCGAGTACTTGGTTTTTGTTTTTATTTTTAACATGATTTAAAAAAAATTATGCAGGTATGGGAAGAGGGGCTTCATGTGCTCATGAGTACAGACTCCCACAGAAGACAGAAGCCCTTATTGGAGACTCTAGAGCTATAATTTGCTGAGAGCCTGCCTTGGGCTGGGTCCTCTCTGAAAGTTAGCCAATTGGGCAGAGTGTCAGCAGGGTATAAAGGTTGCTTGGTTTTAATAATACTTACTCTTTCTTAGCCATACAAGGGGCAGAAGCCGATGGCTTCAGAGGAATTATAACCTTTTGCTTAATGGCTGAGGGTTGGGTAAATGATTTATTACAAGCACTTCCTTTTCTGCACTGACAGAGCTGGTTAACTTATGTGAACCAGAGAGGAAGAAAAGCAAAAGAATTAAGATCCTTTACACAGGCAAATATGCACAAGTGCAAATACATTCATATACTCACTCTCTGGCCAGGCCAAACCATCTCTTTCAATCAACTCCATAAGTGTTCATGCACACACATACACACACACACACATACATACATGTATGCATTTGGATGGATGGATGGATGGATGGATGGACGGATGGATGGATGGATGGACGGACGGACGGATGGGGCAGAGCTCACCTGGCCTTTTTTCTTTTTTTTTTTTTTTTTTTTTTGGTTTTTCGAGACAGGGTTTCTCTGCAAAGCCCTGGCTGTCCTGGAACTCGCTTTGTAGACCAGGCTGGCCTCGAACTCAGAAATCCACCTGCCTCTGCCTCCCAAGTGCTGGGATTAAAGGCGTGCGCCACCATGCCCGGCTTTTCTGGCCTTTTTATAGACAAAAGTTCTTTCGAAAATTACCTCATAGATAAAATGTTACACAAAATGGTAGTTACAGGATGTTGAAAGTATATATTAATTATAAGTTCAAAGCAAGGTTTCTATGGCCTTGCATTTTCATAGTGCACACCTGTGTCTTCGGTCCTTGGACCTGAATGTTTTTCCTTGAACACAAATTTGCCCCAAGCCTAATTCTCTTTTTAGTGTAATTATGAAAGCTCATTGTATTTCTTTTTTTTTTCCTTGTCAACCCTGCTCGCTCTCGCTCCGGTCTGTCCCCGCTTGCTCCGATCTGTCCCACTTGCTCAGTCCCTGCTCTCTCCGGTCCAAGGATTCATTTATTATTATTCATAAGTACACTATAGCTGACTTCAGATGCACCAGAGGAGGGTGTCAGATCTCATTACTGCTGGTTGTAAGCCACCATGTGGTTGCTGGGATTTGAACACATCACCTTCGGAAGAGGAGTCGGATGCTCTTACCCGCTGAGCCATCTCACCAGCCCTATATTTCTTTTTTATTTTTTCTTTCCCCCCCCCCCCCCGTATTTCTTATTATATGCAGCCTGTACTTACTTTTATGAGGAGTGGACACATTGTTTTCTTGATTCTAAGTTTATTACATCTTTTTTGGTTTTTCGAGACAGGGTTTCTCTGTATAGCCCTGGCTGTCCTGGAACTCACTCTGCAGACCAGGCTGGCCTCGAACTCAGAAATCCACCTGCCTCTGCCTCCCGAGTGCTGGGATTAAAGGCATGCGCCACCACGCCCGGCTTATTACATCTTTCTAACTAAAACCGTCTCTTAAAACTTTTTTCCTAACATCAAATCAGGCATTCTATAAAGTCATTAATTCATCTAATTAGTGAAAGTTCATCTTTATGTTGATCTGTAGGAAATCTCAATAGGATGGGCTAATGCCCAGAGATTATTATATTAATTTAATAATATAAAAAGGAAAGGCATATCAGCTGCAAGCAGTCCTGAGATGAAGTCTCTTTGGGACCTTGCCTCATAAAGCTCACTCATCGAAGACCATGCAAAAGCACTGGGCCACCTCCAGGAAGGTCACCTGCTAGTCTTAGCCTATCCTAGATCACTCCTGATAGTGATTGTAGGCCATCCAACATAGGTGCTGAGAAACAAAACTCAGGCCGTCTAGAAGAGCAGGCAATTCTCCATTTATTCTCTGACAATTTTATGCATGTATTCTTTCTTTCTCTTTCTCTTTCTCTTTTCTTTTCTTTCTTCCTTCCTTCCTTCCTTTCTTCCTTTCTTCCCTTCCTTCTTCCTGCCCTCCCTCCCTCCCTCTCTCTCCTAACTTCTTCCTTCCCTTCCTCTTCCTCCTCCTCCTCCTCCAGTTTTATAACTAACACGATTCAGTTAGTGCTGCCAGCATATGCCATCCACTGGATGGGTCCATCCACTGGAGCATGGGGACACCTTACCCAAATGCTATTATCAACTGCCATTAGCTCCTCAGCTAAGAATATGGTCTCATGAGCCCCTCCCACATTCGTGTGGAAATGTTGGCTAACTTGATCTTATATCGGTAGCCACAGCTTCTGTGAATTCATGACTGCAACCACCATGTTATGTCCAAAATAGAGTATTTTACAACATCTTCCTCATCCTTCAGCTCTTACATTCTTTCTTCCTCCTCTTCCATGTTTCCTGAACCTTGAACTGGGGATGATATAAGTGTGCCATTTAGTACTGAACTTTGAACAGTCAGTCTGATATCTTTGATTAGTTACAAGCCTCTGCATAACCACCATCCACTACAAAAAAAAAAGCTTTTCTGACTACTGATGTCTTCTCTACAGCAGCCTGCATAGCATCTCTTCCCCTTTTGCTATATCCTTGCCAGCATTTGTAGTCATGTGTCTTCATGATGATGCCATTCTGACTAGGGTGAGCTGGGATCTCAAAGCAGTTTTAATTTTCTTGATTGCAGACAATGTTGAATACTTTTTTAAAGTGTTTATTAACCATTTCTACTTTTTTTTTTTTTTCTTTTTGGTTTTTCGAGACAAGGTTTCTCTGTATAGCCCTGGCTGTCCTGGAACTCACTTTGTAGACCAGGCTGGCCTCGAACTCAGAAATCCACCTGCCTCTGCCTCCGGAGTGCTGGGATTAAAGGCGTGTGCCACCATGCCCAGCCCATTTCTACTTTTTAAAAAATGTGTATGGGGCCCGGCGTGGTGGCACACGCCTTTAATCCCAGCACTTGGGAGGCAGAGGCAGGCGGATTTCTGAGTTCGAGGTCAGCCTGGTCTACAAAGTGAGTTCCAGGACAGACAGGGCTGTACAGAGAAACCCTGTCTCGAAAAAAAAAAAAAAAAATGTGTATGGGTGTTTTCTCTGCATGTAAATCTGTGTACCCTGTGTGTACAGTGCTTAGGCAGGGCAGAAGAGGGTATTGGTTCCCTGAAACTAGAGTTAAACAGTTGTGACCTGCCATGTGTTTTCTGGGAAACAATCCCAAGTACTCTGGATGAGCAGTCATCTCGATGGCTCCTGTATTCTTTTGAGGATGCTCTTCAGTTCCATGGCCCACTTAGGGATAGGTTGAACCAAACCTGGGTTTCTGCAAGAGCTGTAAGTGCTTTTAACTGCTGAGTCATGCCCAACCCCTGGAGATACTTTAAGTTTTCCCCACTTATATGCTAATTCTAAGTGTATCACGTTCATCCTTTACTATACTAAAATCCCTCATGATTTTAACATGAGAGATGTTGGATTGTATCAAAAAGCTTTTTCTTAGCTTCAAGATAGCCATATAATTTCTGTTCCTGAATCCATTTATCCATTTATAATATGTGTGTTATATATGTATATATAATTTATTGATTCCCATATATTGAAGCATCCCTGACATTGGAAAAAAAGCCAATTTGATCACGGTTGATTATCATTGATGTGCTCTTGGATTCAGTTTGCATTTACATAGTTTTTTGCTTGCTTTTTTATTTGATTTGGGGTTTGTTTTGTATTTTTGAAACAGGCTCTTTCTGTGTAGCCCTGGCCTTATTAGAACTCTCTATGTAGTCCTGGTTGGCCCTGGAATTTACCATTTAGATCAGACTGACCTAGAACTCAGAGATCTGCCTACTTCTGTCTCCCAAATGCTGAGATCAAAGGCATTTACTACTACAGTAAATTGATTTTTTTTTTGTTTTGTTTTGTTTTTGTTTTTCGAGACAGGGTTTCTCTTTTTAGCCCTGGCTGTCCTGGAACTCACTTTGTAGACCAGGCTGACCTCGAACTCAGAAATCCACCTGCCTCTGCCTCCCAAGTGCTGGGATTAAAGGCGTGCGCCACCACGCCCGGCAGTAAATTGATTTTTTTTTTTTTTTGACATATTTTTCCCATTCTCTAGCCCAAGCTGGCCTCAAACTCATGGCTAACCTCCTGTCTCAGCTTATATGAACAACCATGTCCGGCTCACACAATTCTCTTTACAGATGAAATTGTGGCTCTGAAGCGGTTAAAGATGGAGAAAGAGAAGGAAGGCTTCCCAATCACGTCACTGAGGGAAATCAACACCATCCTCAAAGCCCAGCACCCCAATATCGTCACTGTCAGAGTAAGGCTCATCCTCAGTATTTGGCATGCCCTGCCTCTGTGGAAGCTTATCCCCTGAAGGGACAAGTAAGAGGGTTTCCTGATATCCTGGGTCAGGCGATAGCACTTCCAAAGGCTTCAGCTTCCCAAGGTGTCTTAGTAGTCCTTTGCTGTTCCCAGCATGCATTGCTTCCTAGGGTGGGGCTGGAGGGAGAAGCCATGTCCAGAACCCATATATTAACTGTTAATTCCTAGGAAATTGTTGTGGGAAGCAATATGGACAAGATCTACATTGTGATGAACTACGTGGAACATGACCTCAAGAGCCTAATGGAGACCATGAAGCAGCCCTTCCTGCCAGGTATGGCTATATGCCACCCCGGACAGCAGTGCTGTCCAGTCATGAGATAAGGCAGGGCATTTCCTCTCTAGCACACTGTGAGGGATCTCTGAGCAAAAGTAGGAATAGTGCTCTAGTGACCCCGTCTATGTGAGTGGTAGCTCTAGTGAGTTCAGAGCCAACCTGGGCTGGAAGGGTTCCTGGAATGAACTTGCCCCAGAAGTCTAGTTACTGCTGGGTCACGAAATAACCCTGGGCTCCTGGACCCTTTTGCAGAGGTGTTGGGAATTCGTGGGGCAAACAGAGCATCTGTGTGATCTCATCACTTTCGCAGGGGAGGTGAAGACCCTGATGATTCAGCTGCTGAGTGGGGTGAAGCACCTCCATGACAATTGGATCCTACACCGTGACCTGAAGACCTCTAACCTCCTGCTGAGCCATGCTGGCATTCTCAAGGTGAGCCCCTATACTTTCCTACCTCATGCCTGGGATAGCAGTCCACAGTCTGGTCTTACAGGCCACCCTGTCCTTGTTACAGGTGGGTGACTTTGGACTGGCTCGGGAGTATGGTTCACCCCTAAAGGCCTACACTCCAGTTGTTGTAACCCTGTGGTATCGTGCCCCAGAACTACTGCTTGGTGCTAAGGTAAGTCTGAAGAGGGGTCTGAGAACCTTCCTTGCCCCATGCCCCATGGTAGCCTCATTTGAACCTGTGGCTGACACTGATGTGGGTCTGTATGCATCCATTTTTTCTGGACTCTTAGGAATACTCCACAGCTGTGGACATGTGGTCGGTGGGCTGCATATTTGGAGAACTGCTGACACAGAAACCTCTGTTCCCTGGGAAGTCAGAGATTGATCAGATTAACAAGGTTTTCAAGGTGAATGTTGGGGTGCTCTGTCTGACTTGGGAATGGCTTGCAGTGTGGATACAGAACTGGGATCAGGATTGGGTACCCCAGGCACAGTGTGGTCCTTTGGTGACCTCTCTGATGAAAGTTACACACACGTGGGCTCCATACAGGGTGTGTCTAATTCAGACATCCCTGTTTTTCAGGACCTGGGTACTCCCAGTGAGAAAATCTGGCCTGGCTATAATGACCTCCCAGCCGTCAAGAAGATGACCTTCAGCGAGTATCCCTACAACAACCTCCGCAAGCGATTTGGGGCTTTGTTATCAGATCAAGGATTTGATCTCATGAACAAGTAAGTCTGAGGGTAGCACAGTCTGAAACCACTGGACTCTGGGTTGACACTCTTAAAGAATGGCCGCGAGGCCTGGAAGCCCCAGAATACCAGGTTTTAGGGGATGCTAAGGTTCAGTGGATCTCACCTTCCATCTTAGCTTAGCCCCACAAGTGTCCACTAAGAAAGCAAAAGGGCTTGCTGCCCTGCTGCGCACAGTAGATACCCACTGTCCCCTGCTGCACACAGTAGATACCCACTGTCCCCTGCTGCACACAAAAGATACCCACTGTCCGCTGCCCTGCCACACACAGAAGATACCCACTGTCTGCTGTCCTGCCACACACAGTAGATACCCACTGTCCAATGCCCTGCTGCACACAGTAGATACCCACTGTCCGCTGCCCTTCTCTTTAGGTTCCTGACGTACTACCCTGGGAGGAGGATCAACGCAGAAGATGGCCTCAAGCATGAGTATTTCCGAGAGACTCCCCTCCCCATCGACCCATCCATGTTCCCCACATGGCCTGCTAAGAGTGAGCAGCAGAGAGTGAAACGAGGCACAAGTCCACGGCCTCCTGAAGGTGGCCTGGGCTACAGCCAGCTGGTGAGGAGGGCGGCCTGGAATACAGCCAGTTGGTGAGGGGGGCGGCCTGGGCTACAGCCAGCTGGTGAGGGGGTGGCCTGGGCTACAGCCAGCTGGTGAGGGGCATGACTAATAGCGGTTCTCATTTGGGGGTCTGGGTCTGATGGCCACCTTACTTCACAGGGTGATGATGACCTGAAGGAGACAGGCTTCCACCTCACCACCACCAACCAGGGAGCCTCAGCTGCTGGCCCTGGCTTCAGCCTCAAGTTCTGAGGTCAGCTTGATGGACTTGGCCCAACTAGGTGGTGACTTGACAGCCAGATCTGCTGATGCTGAATCAGGACAACTTTGTTGTTTTTTCCATGTTGTTTGTTTTGGGGCACATTGTAAATTTGTAGAATTAAATGAAATTTTCCTTCTGGAGGAAAAGACTAACTGTCTAACTTGCCTCGTAAGAAAGGGTGGGTAAAGCTGGGAATGGTGGCGCACGCCTTTAATCCCAGCACTTGGGAGGCAGAAGCAGGCGGATTTCTGAGTTTGAGGCCAGCCTGGTCTACAAAGTGAGTTCCAGGACAGCCAAGGCTATACAGATAAACCCTGTCTCAAAAAACAAACAAACAAACAAAAACTGGAGCAGAGTTGAGATGCTTGCCAGTCTTGGAGGCAGCTTCTCACTGGAGTATCTAAGTAACGCTGTCCATGCAGACCTTGATCCTCAGTACCAAGTATGGCCACTTTAGCCACAGTGGATTTTTATATATGAGGTTATTAGATGTCCTAAGCAGTAGTAAGCTGTTCTTGGAGGAAGCTCTGGCCTATCTTTTTTTTTTGTTCACCATTCTGGCTCCCAGATGAGCCCTGTGAGTGTGCCTGGTGTAGGGAACTGCTAGACTTGGGTGAGCAGACTGAGATAAGTTTGGGTATAGCCTTGCTCGGACATTACACATGGCAAACCCTCCCAGGCTTCCTGGTTCTTCCCTCCTCTCACTCTGATCCTCCTCCAGTCTGGCTGAGCAAGTTGTTGTCTACGGCTGCTTGGGGCCTCTACCTTTGTCTAAGCTGGTCCTCAGCCTCCATTCCCCATTCACTCTGAATTGACCCGTCCACACCCTTCTTCTCTCAGCACACCCCAGGTGATGCTGCTGACACTTGGGCTTCATTTTACCCCACTATATCCTCACCACAAAGGTCTTTGCAGAAGTAGAGGAATTCTTTTTCCAGGATCCCCACATCCAGGTGGGCAGAGACTGGCCTTCCCTCTTCCCATGAAACAACACAGACATCATGGAGAAAGTGCTTTATCTGCTGGCTTCCAGCACAGAGGCTCTGAGCAGGCTCAGCTCCTCACTCGGACCCTCCAGGAGTAGGTAGTGAGAACACGTTGGTGCTGGCGTACCACACATGTGTAGGTGCCTTCGTTGACTGCGTTGGCAATGATGCTCAGCTGTGCCTCACCCAGGGCCAGATAGCCAGGGTAGGAGAACTCCAGGGGTTCCTGGTCCTTGTACCAGCTGCAGAGGTTAGGTTCCTGCATGCCTTGCCTTGCCTGTCCTGCCCTGCCCATGCCAAGGGCCCCAGGATATGCACACCAAGGGTATCCCAGGGAGCCCCGAGCCCCAAGCCTGCCCAGTGCTGGCTACTCACTATACTTTGCCTTTCTTGTGTAGGATCTTCTGTCCACAGTGGAAGGTCATGTTCCTACCCTCTCTCACCAACCTTGTTTTCGTTCTGGTGGGTGATGTGGTTGTGGCCACCGTGGGAAATGGGAATTCTACTCAGAGAGTGGTGAAATGAGAAGTCAGTGCTAGCCCCCATTGAACCAGGCCCAAGATGGAGAGAGACTTGAGCTCAAGAGACCCACACCAACCCTATTTAAGCCTTAGTCACCATAACAGAAATCACAGCTTCTGGGGCAGAGCCTCTTCATGAGCCTCTGACGGACATCACAAAATCCCTTTCGTGCCCAGGATGCACACACAAAAATCCGATCCAGGCAGCCTAACAGGAAGGCAATCTGGCTTAGGGCTTGCCCAGAGCCCCGCTGTTCATCCACCCACCCACCAGCCCCCTTGCACCCACCATAGAGTCGGTGTAATCCCCACAGTTCATCCTGGGACAGTGCCTTCCAGCCTCGCAATGTGGCATTGAGGTGCATGAGTGCCTGATCTTGCTGTGAGTGCATCAATCCCAGTGCATGGCCAATCTCATGAGCTGCCACGTGCACCAGGTCTGTGAGCCAAACACCTGTGGGCCAATGGCTTAGTAGGGAGCCCTCAGCCCTTCCACTCCCAGTCTTGCTCCAGGAGGCCCAGAGCTGATGCTGGGACTCAGCTGCAAGCCACCCTTAACCCTCAGCCAAGGAAGATAAGTATGTTTCCCCAGCCTAAGCTGTGAGCTTGGCCTTCAGGAATGCAACTCCCTCTTCTGTGGCATGTGGGGGAGGAGGGGAGGAGGGGAGGAGGGGAGGAGGCGGGGACGACGACTCAGGACTGTGAGAGCCAGCCTTCCTCTTCCTTGATTGCTTGACCCTAATACTCAGCCCCAGGAAACCCTTCCTGCCTCAAACCCTTTTGCAGCCCATTATGGAGGAGAGAATGACACCCCCCAGTAGGACAGACCAAGGAGTTAGGTCACCTTTCTTCCAACTGTAGCGTGTGGGGCCCAAGACCCAGTACTCGCTGTCATCAAAGTGAATGCCACCGTGGGGTGGGAAGAAAGCGTGGGCCAGTTCACCTGTGGGACCATCAAAGCAGTGGTGCAGAGCAGAGACCAAGCAGTCGGTGTGGTTGACTGGGTAGAAACCTAGGAAAACACAAGGCTGCAATAATACCTGGGAGGCTGGGCATGGTCAGGAGCTCTTCAGTTACCCACCTATCTTGAGGTCACTGGGACGTTCAGGGGCCACCTCACGGAAACTGAATGGGGAAACATCACTCCACATTCTAAAGGCAGCAGCCAGGCCCCTTCGCGTCTCTTCCGGGCTTAAAAGATTCCGGGGAAAGGAAAGAATCCTGGAGTGGAGGGTGGCGGTAATATGTTAGAGTCAATGTTGGTGTCTGAGTTATGACCCAACCTACCCTCCTCGCTGGTCCAGGTGGCACCTGTATGTAAGGTTGAAGTGGTCCCAGCGCAGCCTGGCAGGTGTCAGCGTGTAGCGGCGTCTTCGGGTTACCAGCATGGTCAATAGACTGGGTACCTGGGCAGTGGAGCCGCCCACATTTGGCGCATCTACATTTCCCTTCACAGGAAGAAGTGGATATGAGGAGGCCAGAGGAAAGTCTCTAGTACCCAACATTTGTTGTCAAAAGCAGACTTTTAGGCAATGGGGTAGAGGAAGCTGTAGATGAGCCCACCATTAGGTTTTGGGCTTTAGGCTGGGCGTGGTGGCTCACACCTTTAATCCCAGCACTTGGGAGGCAGAGGCAGGTGGAGTTCTGAGTTCGAGGCCAGCCTGGTCTACAAAGTGAGTGCCAGGACAGCCAGGGCTATACAGATAAACCCTGTCTCGAAAAAACCAAAAACCAAAAACAAACAAACAAAAAAAAAAAAAACGGTTTTTGGACTTTAGGAGTTGAGCCAGCCATGGTGGCGCATGCCTTTAATCTCTGAACGCAGAGGCAGGTGGTCTACAGAAGTCATCCTGGTCTACACAACGAAACCTTGGCTCGAAAAAAAAAATATTGGGAATGGGCAGAATTGGAGAAGATGAGGTCTCCCACCTTCAGAGACCACTGGACACAATGACTCAAGATGCTTGGAATCAAGCACTCATATGCCATCCCACAAACCCCCTCACACGTGGGCCCCACTGATACACCCTCAGATGCTGACCTGCTCCTCGCACTTCCTAGCGTTTAGTCCTCTCACCTGAGCTGCACTCCAGGCGGTCTCGGTCGGTGCCCCTAGCCACTCCAGCAACGCCATCGCAGAGAGAAGGCACAACCCGCTCAGGACAGCCCCCAACCAGCGGCCCTGTACAGCGCCTGACGCCTCCGGACGGAGACAGGCCCGGCAGCCCATGACAGACTCGCAGTCGGGTTAGGACCACAAGGGGCCGCGCGACGTAGGGACCTGGATCGCAGAGCTGGGGCGGAGTGGGAAGGGGATGGGCGGCGGACAGCTCGAGTTACAGCCCTATTGTGGGGAGAGGACTCGGCTGCGCTGGCTCAAATAATGAACTCTGGAACGGTCCGCATCACCCAGTGCGATTCCAGGAACCAGGCCGTAGGGTCGGCGGCAGAGGCCAGAACACAGCCCACAGTGTCGGGGGCGGGGGGGGGGTCTATCAGAACGCGAGGCGCTGGTGCTCAGATTTAGGGTAGGGGCATCAATTGCTCCCCGCGCCCACAGGTTGTGGCTGAATGACATTTCCCCCTCAACACTCTGGTCCCACAATGAAATTTGGGAGGGAAGCCTCGGTTCTGCCCCGCAGTGACTGAGTGTAAGGAGCATACATGCCAGAGGGGAGCCCAGAGCGAGGGGACGTGGCAATGAAAGCAGGGTGGCTGAGCGAGCAGAGGGAAGAGATTGCAGTAGGAAAGATGTCTCAGGAAAGACAAGGAGACCAGTGGGAGTCCTTAGGAAATCTGCTTTAACCAGAGGGTGCTCTCGTTGGTCCCGTGAAGGAAGTTTGGAGAAGGTGCCAGCACCTGGAATTCCTGCCTCAGAGGAGAGGGGATTCAGGGAACTGAGTGTGGTGGTCTGGCGCGGTAGGGTTAGGAGGCAGGAGCTATGGTCCAAGGCCTGAAAGCTAGACCTGGCAGCCGATGGCTGTACTGGGTGGGTACCTAATGAATGCGGCATGGCAACCGAAATTATGCCAGGCACAGCTGCGATCCCGGGACGGATCGGAGCTGATTGTGGGTGGGTGAGGCAGGTGAGAGCGGGCGCAGGAGTCGGGGCTGAGGGAGGAACGGTTCCTAGCCAGACGTCTTCTCCCTCCCAGTCTTCCACTCCGGATCTAGGTGACTGCAACAATGTACTTGGCCAGCAGAGTCAGAGCCAAGCAGCTGTAGTGCTCTGCGGCCCGGAATAGCTGCGCTGGAAGTTCTTGAAAAGGGTCAGCCATCTGCCCCCTCCCTTCATTACTATATTTTCCAACAAGTGGACGGACCTCTCTTGCTTCTTCACTCAGCCCCAGCTTAACTGTCAAGAGCTTGGCGGCTTCCAACCCACTCCCTCCTAGCCAGGACCCTCTCTAGTCGTCTTGCTTTCGCCAAAACCTTCACAGTTTAAGTCCTGCCCCAGAGGGGCGGAGGGAGTAGCACGCAAGGGGAAGAGCAAAGTGGGGTGGCCCTCCTATATGGCCGATAGAAAAGCCACGTGTGCCTTTTGGAGTTTCCGGACCGACCCTGTTGTGTCAAACCAAAGCCAGCGAGCACTTATGGTGGGCTGCATCCTCAACTAGAGCACGTTCCTGACCTCCAGGCAGTCTGGAGACAGATGCGGGGCGTGGGGTGGGGCTTGGGGAGCGGGGGAGGGGCGGTGAGGCTCTCTGGGGCCTCCCCAACACCCTTAGGCAAGGAACAGGAAGCAAAGTCCGATAATCTTTTTATAAAATACAGGGAGTTTGAAGGAAGGTCTGCGACCAGCCACGGCGTGTGGAGTGCGCTCACACGAAGATCTGAATGCGGTCACGGATGGGCTGGCGGCAGATGGGGCAGGCGCTAAGCGCAGCGCCACAGGGCGCGCACGCTCCATGGCCACACTGGAACACCAGGCGGATGTGGCTGTCGATGCAGATGGGGCAGGTGATGCGCTCCTCCATCTGCCTGTAGCGGCTCTGTAGCTCCTCCACCAGTTGCCGAGGCGGGCCGGGCACCTGGATGGCGTTTACCACCTCTGAGCCATCTGTGAGTGGGAATCAGCAACAGTAGGTGTGAAGATTAGGTGCAGGCTGGTGAGCATGCCAAAGGACAAGGAGGGGCCCGGCCAAGCCCCATCCTACCCACCTGGGCGTAGCTTCTTGCTGATGACCACCTGGCACCTGATACACTTCTTCATCCTTCGAGCGCACTCTGCCAGGGGCAGTGAGTGCACTGTTAGTAGGGCTGGACTAGGCAGCTGGGCCACCCAGGTCCTCCACACACACCCCAAACTCACCCTCACACACTGTGCGGTGCTGACACGGTGAGAACAGAACTAGCAATGCCAGCTCCGAGCACACCAGGCACTCGGCAGCTTCTGGCCCTGCTGTGCCAGACACATGCAGGTTCGTCACGGTGTTAGGAGTACTCAGCACATGCCGGGGGCCCGGGGGCACACCCCCACCGCCACCTGCCTGTTGCTCCCTGCAGTTGGAGGAGGGGGCTTGAAAGGTGGCTCAATGGCCTTAATGGTTTTCCCCTTCAAGCCCCCCATCATGGGCTCACCTGAAGCGCTGGGCACAGCCCTGCAAGGCCTTGAGCACTCTGCCTTCCGTGGCCAGGTCCAGTGGGCTCCGGCCGCGGTGGTTTGCGTAGCTCACATCAGCGCCCTCCAATGCCAGAAAGCAGGCCATTGCAGCGCCTACAGTCAACTCTGTGCTGCCTGGGAGGCCTGAGGCCTGTAGCTGAGTGGCAGGAGATACAGATAGGGGTGGAAATCCCACAAAGACTTGAAGGAAGCCTTTGCTGGCATTGGGCTACCCCAGAAATCTGAACAATGGTATCGCCGTCTGGGCTAATGCTTCTGGTTCTAGGATGACTCGGGAAAGCAGGCCCCAAAGGTGCCCTTTGTTAGGCAGGTGCAGAAACTCAGATCCTTCATCCCAAATGGGCCCCAACCCTTTTCCAGGTTGGTCTGGATTACAGAGAAAAGCTCCTGAAATTCAGGGTTCCAAACTGCCCTACTCTCCAGAAACCCTGGTTCTCTGGAGTATAATGGGAAATAAAAAATCACCCAGGCCATCCTTTCCAGTACCCACACCATACTTCCTCACCCTTGACAGCAGCTGCAAGGGCCCTGGATCTCCCCCAGCCCTGTCTGCCACCAGGGGCAACAGCTGATGACGCTGTAGTGCCACATGTAGGGCTGTGTCACCCTCCGCGTCCTCAGTGTTGACACTGCAGCCTGCGTCCACTAGCAGCGGTACCAGCCCCAGGTGGGCCTGCTGCACAGCCAGATGCAATGGAGACTGAAGCTTCCGGTTACGCACATTCACATCACAGCGACCCTAGGGAAAGGGTGGGCACAGGCTCAGCTCTGACATCCCAGTTGGTCTGGTTCTTGGCCTTGGGTGGCCCTGGGACCCCTGCACCCACCTCTTGAATTAGGACTTGGGCCACCTCCCGGTGGTTGTTGAGAGCTGCCAGATGCAGTGCAGTAAAGCCATCTTCCTTCTTGGCATCCACCAGCTGCCGGGCCCTTGCCAGAATCTTTCTGACTGCTCTGTGGGAACAAGTAGGTATGTCCAGGGGCTTCCCTAGCATTTCACCGAGTGCTCTGGATCAGGATAGCCTGGCAGTAGGTCAAAAGACTGGATGACAGCAGTGTGCCCAACCCCCACACTCACAGCACATGGCCCTTGAGGGATGCATGGTGTAGCAGTGTGAAGCCCTGGCTATTGGTAGCAGTGACATCGATGCCAGGAACCTCGGTGAGGACTTCAACAATGCTGCTGGCACCGGCACCAGCAGAGATGGCAGAATGCAGGGGTGTGTCTGCATGGGCATCCTGCAACAGAGGGGGGTGGTCACACAGCAGTACCTTTCTCCAGGGTCAAGTTGGTTCCTTGACCTAGGGCTGTTTAGTAGCAAAGAATCCAGAGACTATCACTCACCGGCAAGTTGACATCACAACCACGTTCACACAGGATCTTTACCACCTCTAGGAAGCCCCTCTGTACAGCCACATGTAGGGCTGTGCTGCGTGTGCCATTCCGAGCATCCACCGCACATCCTGCACTCAGGAGCACCCTTGTAGACTCAGGCTGGTTCCTAATGGTAGAAGTGGGAAGGTTTGGGGACAGTCCATTTGCACACTGGCTCTAAAGTTCATTCCCAACAGGACCCACCAGCCTGCCCAGGCCTCACCCCATGGCTGTGTAGTGCAGCGCAGTATTGCCCTCATCATCCGGCAGGTCCATACTTGCTCTTGCCTGCAACAGCAGCCGCACCAGCTCTACCTGGCCCAGGTAAGCAGCCACCTGCAGGGCAGTTCTACCCTGGTTCTTGGTGTCCACCTGTGAATAAAGCCAACACATGAACTCTGGGCACTCTCCCTGGTGGCTACCACAAGGGCAGGGTGGTAACTTGCCTGCTCTGGATGCCTTCGCAGAAGATCCAGAGCCCGGGCTACATTTCCTAGTGCAGCCTCTACTACCAGCCTCCCTGGGTGCTCTGGGTCACTCTTTTGGGTCCGAAGCTTGTCCAGGGCCACACTCAGTGAGCCTGGGGGCAGGGTTGAGGTAAGTGCTGGCCAGGGACTGCCCTGCCTCCCACCAGCCACTGAGACTGATGCCGCACTTTTGTTCTCTCTGGCACGCTCAGCCACATCCAGGTTGGCATCTTCCTCAGGCCGGTAGGCCACTAGGCAAGAGGGGCTGAAGGTCCACCGCTGACCGCCAACTGCCACATGCAAGTTTCCATCTCCAAACACCTTCACCACTTTCCCCACTCGGCCCAGGGCCTGAGGAGAAGAGGTGGGATCACAACAGGTCGGGGTGGCAGACAGCAGTGGGGGCGGGGTCAATGTGCTGATGACAGACATTAAGACTCACAGGGGCCATGTCGTCGATCCATTCACCATGTCCAGCCTGAAGTCGCTTCACAGTGTCAAGGTCATCGATGACCCGGACCACATCACCCACCCAGAAGCTGTTGTGCTGGATGACAGAGAAGCCAATAAGGGGAGTTCCTCCAGCTATCTGTGTCTACTCAGGGTCATGTAGAAGGGGCACATCCTGCTCCACAGGGCAAGAAGACAACCTTGGCCCCAGTTCCTGCCTCAAGTACAACCAAATGGTCTGGTCAAGGGCCTTAGTTGACCAAAACAGGCTTGGGTGGCCAGCCTGAGCCATAGGGGATAACAGTCTGAGAAGCAGAGACCAAAGTCCAGCTCTGGAGATGTGTGAAGGTCAAGAAGACCTGTTGTGAGGGACCCTATCCACTGACCAGACACAAGGCAGCACAGAAAATGCAGTATAGATACAGGGAAGAAGTTAAGGGTGGAGCCAGGAGGTGAGAGGCTGGGAAGGAGGGTAGGACTGGTTGGGGTGTGGGGTTCCTGCAGGGATCTATGCACACACTGTGTGCAGAGTGAACCTGCTCTAAAGTATCCTCCTCTAGGTTCACTTTGGATGTTCCCATCTATCTGGCACATGTCTCATCTCCACAGTCCAGTGCTCCAAACAGCTTCCACAGAATCTACTCAGCCTAATCTCAAACACCTTTGGCAGGCAAGCCTCCACTTCAGTCTCCTTACAGAGTACTCCATCTGTCTCCTTGGTGCAAACAGCATCTCAAGAGAGTATGGCAAACAACCCCACGTCTAGTCTACCATAGTCCCTTGTTCTCATGACAGAGTCCACAGGTTCTGGTCTCAGATGCCTGTGTTTCATTCTCCTCTGTGTCCCTCACACTTGTGTTGCTTTCTGGTCTTACCTCCACCCACCAGGTTCTCCCCTTGCTTCAGGTGTGTAAACTCATGGGGAGATTGGTGCCTATTCATGCCTAACCACTCCCAAGACTGAACAGGTACATGGAGGGAATCAGAGAAGCAATAAGTGGGGCTCAGCCCAGCCCCCTAGGCACCTTGGTGAGAGCCCCAGGGTGGAAGGTCCAGCGGGTCTCATGGTTGAACTGCACACGCACGTCCCCACGGTCTGTGATGCGGTGCACGGTGCCCATCTGTCCGATAAACTGTGGCGGGTCACGGAGGCTATGGCTGGGTCAGGCTGGACGCTTGGGGCAGGAAGAGGGAAGGGGTCCAAAGGACTTGGGAAGGGGAACACATGGGGTGTCAGCAGAAGAGGTGGCTCACCTCTGCCATCCTAGGGTTCCAGCCACCATGGCCTTCTTGCATGTCCCTTAGGACATCTGTGTCCAGCAGACACTTGACCTTGTCCCCACGCTGGAAGGGCTGGCCATCCGCACTCACCCTGCGCTGCAGCTCTGCTGGTTTGCCTGGGGGGAGGGTGGCAGGCTAGGCCTCAGGAAGCAACCTGCCCACCCCGAACAGGACATGCTAGGGTGACACGGGCATAGCCAGGGCAGGAAGGCAGCTGGTGTCAGAGTCGGCCCCATACCAAGCTTCGGGAGGTGCTCCTTGTAGTAAAAGCCGCCAGCTGCCTCACCAACACATCTGAGATCCACCTTGCCTTTGTGGCCCACTCGGTACACGTTGGTGGTTCCATCTGCCCACGTCACACTGGCCACACTTCGGCCTGTCTCCACATCCCAGCCACGGATGTCCACCACACGACCTGTCTTGCCTTCCCCTCCTGAGAAGACAGTATGCACACAGACAAGCTTAGAGTGTGTCTCAAGGCTGAGCTGTGACCAGCTTTGCCTCCGTCTTTCTCCAACCACCACTCACCATCTTGTGAGCCCCATTCCCAGTCAGGGCCTCGTACAACTTTTGCCCCTTGAAAGATGCCCCTCAGTGGAATTCGAGGGAGGCCCTGTCGGGGGCTCAGCGTAACCCTGTAAGAGAATGAGTCTGAGCCATGCAGCTATGATGGCCAGATTCTGCACTACCCACTTTGTCCCTCTATCCTAATGGCATCGGGATCATTAGGATAGGTATTCTGGATCTCATACTAAACCACTGTCCTTGAATGGTTTCCCAGCAGACCTCCACTTTGGGAGAGGGAACAAACTATCCAATGTCTCTGGGCTCAGAATTTCTTTCACCAATACCAGGCTGGAAAGAGACTTGAGATGTCTCTTGGAGCACAGTCCATGTCTGTTGCCTATAGGGCAGTAGAGGCAGAGCCTGACCCAGAGGAATGAAAAATTATCTATTCAGCAGAACTGACACCTACCCTGGCCTCAGGCTCACCAGAGGAGGAGACCTATACTACACTTCTCTGCACATATAATAAGAAAGACTAAGGAGGTGTAGAAAATAAAAGTGGGTGGCGCACGCCTTTAGTCCCAGCACTCGGGAGGCAGAGGCAGGCTGGTCTACAGAGTGAGTTCCAGGACAGCCAAGGCTACACAGAGAAACCCTGGAGAGAGAGAGAGAGAAAGAGAGAGAGAGAGAGAGAGAGAGAGAGAGAGAGAGAGAAAAGAGAAGAAAAGATGGTCCTTGACTGCCTTCCCAAGTCAATCTGACAAAGACCTGTCTCCTATCCTCATCTCTGCATCAGGTCAGGGCCATTCCCAGCTATAACTATAGGTGACAAGCCTTCCTGCCAGGCCTGGCACCACCAGAGAATGATGTATGCTTCAATTGCTTCTGCTATCCATGTGACTATATTCAGACCACATTCAGTGCTCCAGGATACTGCTCTACTAAAGAGTTCTGCTTGGGCTGGTGAGATGGCTCAGCGGGTAAGAGCACCCGACTGCTCTTCCAAAGGTGATAAGTTCAAATCCCAGCAACCACATGGTGGCTCACAACCATCCTTAATGAGATCTGGCGCCCTCTTCTGGAATGCCTGAAGACAGCTACAGTGTACTTACATATAATAAATAAAATAAATCTTTAAAAAAAAAAAAAAAAGAGTTCTGCTTGCCTGCCTGTCTCTAAGGGTGAAGTGACAGAGGAAATCCCATCCACAGAACTCACCTCACAGTGCGCCTAGAAAAAGCCTTCAGTGAGAAGTGGGGGAGTATCATTCTCAGGGTTCTAGATAACCTGAACCTGGTTATTCATCAAGGAAATCATGCAGGGAGGGCTTACTAGGTACTTTTGGAAGTGACTCAGCCAGAGGCCAAAGCCTGGCTGGATGTCAGAAGGCCTTGGGGAGGTAGGCTATTGCCTAGGGAACTCACGGGCGTGAGTGAGATGTCTCATAGCGCTCGAAGGCATGGGTCAGGTCATGCTTGTTGTGCATGTAGCACTGTGTGCAGAGGTCATAGTCAAAGCAGACACGGCACTTCCAACGCATGCCTCGAAGCCCATGTTTCTTGCAGCAGTCACAGATGATATTGGGGTGGCGGATACCTAGGTGTAAGATGGGGTAAGTAAGGACTTGCTGGTCTCCTGTCACCTGGCCAGCCCCACCCACAGCTGGGAATCAACACACACCGATTTGGGCGTTGTCATAGAGCAACAGGTCATGGGCACCTTGGTAGCCAGCTCGGTAGTTGGTACGTGTGCCCTGGTCCCACTGAACGACAACTGTACGGTCGGGGGTCGAGGGGCTGCCATGGCGGCCAAGCTCCACCACGGTGCCCACACCGCCCTCACCTCCATCCTGCTGGCCCCATTTCCAGTCCATTCCGCGTACCACGCGCATGCCCACCTGCACACCTGCATGGGGGTCCAGGTCCATGGTGAGGGGGGTTGTTCAAAGACCTACAACAAAGAGCATCCTTAGTCTATGTCAGAATGCCATGTGGCCAGGCTAACCATAGGACACACGTTGAGATGACCACCTGGGAGAGAAGTATGGGTCAGGAACAGAGAAAACTAGGCCAAAAGAACAAAAAAGCAAGGACATCAGCATAGGTACACTTTAAAGCTAGAGTTGGACATGGTGCCCTGTACTTTAATACCAGCACCCAGGAGGCAGAGGCAAGAGGTTCTCTGTGAGTTCAAGACCATCCTATCCTGCTCTATATAGTGAGTTCTAGGTTAGCTAAGGCTACATACCAAGAACCTGTCTCCAAAAATTAAATTAATAAATAAGAAATAACCCTAATAGATAGAGGTACATTGTAGACGCCCATGTGAAAGACTATAAGGCCATCCATCTTTCCGAAGCAAAGACTTTTTCTGTGCAGCTCACTGACACGTGGGACTGAATTAAAGAGCTGTTTTTCAACAAGTTGTTATAAAGCAACTGTGAGGACAACGATGTGAGGGAGGAGGCTCGCAGTGTAAATCCACAGAGAACTTCTAGTCAGTAAGAAAAAGGTTGACAAGCTGAAAATGGGCAAGACACAGAAAAGCGCATTCCAGGAGAGGCACGATGCATGGAATGTGTTGTTACCAGGACATGCTCATAGGCAGGACAAGGTCCTCTGCTCCACATTTCAAATGATAGTGCAGTAGAGTCATGCAACACTTTAGGGAACACCTTTAGAGGAGCATGGTCTAGCTGCAGAGGTGGTAACGCTCACGGAAGCACCGGCCCCGTGTCCTTCATGGTGAACTGGGTCCTGAGTATTCAATGCCCAAGAGAATATAAACCTACCTTGCTAAGTGGGGCAGCAGAACAAAGAAGGGAGACAGGGAAGGGGAGGAGCTAAAGTAAGAGTATCAACTATAGGAACTCTAGTCACAGAAGTTTAAAAAGTGGACAGGCACGTGCAGGACATCATGGACAGTCTCTATAAAGTCTTAACATGTACAATGTCTTTGCTAGACTGAACTCAAACTCAGTATCCTGCCTCAGCCTTTAAAGTGCCAACATCAAGGCACACAAGGGAATCTGAAAGAGAGTCTGACAGGGGAGGCTCAGGGGCTCCTGCACTATGACAAGTCACTTCTACTTCATCCTATCTACGCACCAAGCCCTGTAACTGGGGGAGGAGTGAGGGATTGCCTAGAATGAGCAACACCAGTGGTCCTGTTCTAGGACACATACTTAGGCCTCACAAGAGGCTGAAAGATCACCCACAACCCGGTTTGGATGCAGCTGTCAGCAGGGTCCTGCCAACTCTATCTGGGGCCCAGTAGCACTACGCCCAGTAGCACTACGTACACAGCCATGAGGCAGAGGTCAGATAAGAGATAAGTGAGCAACAAGAGGAGTGCAGCACACAGCAGCCTTCTGCCTGGGCCCTCTTCCAGGCCTTGCTCCAGACTGACAGTCTTCTGGCCTGCCTGTAGAGAGCCCTCCCGAGTCGGCTCTGTTGCTATTCTAAGATGGCACTGACATTTTGTTACCACCCCTAGTTTAGAGCCAGTAAACGACCCAAAAGCACGTGCACCTGTTGTTTAACTGCTGCCCAGCAGCACTTAATTGAGTAATGGCCCAGCAGCCAATCTGGTTAAGACACGACTCCTCCTTGGCTATATAAGCAGAGGCTTTTCCAGGCTCTGGGTTTTTTTCCTCTTTCAATGCTTCAATAAAGCTTTGCTGTAGAAGGATCCTGTGTGTGGCCTGCTTCTTCCTGCTGGCGGGATACGGCCGGTCGCATTCTGGTGCCTGAAACCCGGGAACAGACCACCATCTCCAGCACATTGAAGGGCCCCTTGCGAGAGGAGGATTCAGAACTACAGGACGAGGTGAGTTCGGAGAGGTATGTCTAAGCCTGAATTCTTCAGCGTTGTTTTTATTTTCATTTTCATCAGCCTGATTTGCGTTAAGGGCCAAGCAGTGCTTGAGGAAGTTCAGGATAGTCTATCAGAAACCGAACAGAGTGTGAGGTTGGGTGCGCGCCCCAGAAAAGAGAAAAAAAAAGAAAAAGAAAAGGAAAAACCAAAAGGACCGATACTTAAAGCAGAAAAAGGTCAAGAAAATAAGAAAAGGGGAGCCAAGTCGACTGACTCCTCTAGTAAGATTTATCCAGCCTTAAAAAATTTAGATATTGACAGTTCTGAGGACTCCACGTCCTCTGAATCTGAGAAGCTAAGCCCTGACGAAGAGGCAGAAGCTACAAAATATGACCAAGAGAGATATCACCCGGATGAGGGGAATACAACTGCTAGGGTGCATTCTAGAGCAAATGCACCCTCAGCACCACCGCTGCCTTACGCACCTCCCTTAGGGGAAAATGCGGTGGGTATCTCCCACATCCCACAAAAGGTGAAAGAGAAGCTTAGAGCAGCTTTTCCTGTTTTTGAACAAAATGACATACCAGGACGAATACATGTCCCAGTTGACTTTGGACAACTTAAAGAGCTGGTTGAGGCGGTCCGCAAATATGGACCCAGTGCAAATTACACCCTGGTTATGTTAGAAAGATTTACTGACAATTATTTAACTCCTAATGATTGGCAGATTGTTGCGCGGGCAGCGCTTCCTAATATGGGACAGTATTTAGAATGGAAGGCATTATGGCAAGAGGCAGCCCAAAAACAAGCAGTGGCTAATGCCGCAGCAATTACAGAGGAGCAAAGAGGCTGGAACACTGACATGCTGACAGGCCAAGGCCCATACGAGGCCAACCAATTAAATATATATATGCAACTAACTTGTCTANCTATTGGTGAATAGTTTTCCCAGTGACGGGTAAGGCTAGCAATGGATGTCCACAGTAACCTAGTCAGTTGTTCCTTAGCCCCTGCACACCAGAGGACTTGGTTCCATTGCACCTGGTGGGGTAAGGAAGACATGTTTATGAGCCTTGATCGCTTAGGCCCCCAACAATAGGACCTTAGCCAAATCAGGCCTTGTTAGTAAAAGCAACATCCAAGCATTGCATTGTCTAGGCCAGACCTTGCTCAAACAAAACAAAAAGGGGGAGATGTAGAGAGCCGCTCAGAGTTGGCTCTGTTGCTATTCTAAGATGGCACTGACATTTTGTTACCACCTCTAGTTTAGAGCCAGTAAACGACCCAAAAGCACGTGCACCTATTGTTTAACTGCTGCCCAGCAGCACTTAATTGAGTAATGGCCCAGCAGCCAATCCGGTTAAGACACGACTCCTCCTTGGCTATATAAGCAGAGGCTTTTCCGGGCTCTGGGTTTTTTTCCTGTTTCAATGCTTCAATAAAGCTTTGCTGTAGAAGGATCCTGGGTGCGGCCTGCTTCTTCCTGCTGGCGGGATACGGCGGGTCGCACCTGCCCAGCTCAGAAAACATTCCCCACTACACTATCCACTCTGAAGCCACAGGTGGGCAGTAAGGAAGACCAATAGCCCTGCCTAGCCACGGACACTGGCTGATGGCCGAGTGGCCTGAACACTACCGGCTATCTCAGAGCCAAGTACAGTAAAGCATCCAACACCACTCAGAAGCCTGTGTGCATACACCGGGCGCTGCCACACACAGACTCTGGACGTGCATCTCACCACATTCTCAGGGGCACAGGCCTCCTGGCCTGCATGGCCTCATGCAGATTTTTTTTAAAATTTACTATTTCATGTTTATGGGTGTTTGGCCTGCAAATGTCTGTACACCATGTGTATACAGTACCAGGAGAGGCCGAAGAGGGTATGAGACGGTGGGACTGGAGTTACAAGCGATTGTGAGACATCATGTGGGTGCTAGGGGTTGAACCTGGAGGTCCTCTGAATGAGCAGGCAGTAGTCTTAATCACCAAACCATCGCTTAAGTCCCTTCTGCAATTCTTATTCCTTTACTCAGGCCCAGGACTGCTAGAACCACAGAAAAAGCAGGTAGGCACATTCTCTTGGCTCATTGCCTATGAAAAGCCTTCCCAAACAGCAGAGCTCTGTTTCTTCAGAGGAATCCCCCTCTTCTGTCCACAGGCCATATCTGTCCTCTCTTTTAACTCACTCTTCTCCATGATCTCTAGAGTCCCTGATGAGATGTAGCACTGGGGACACAGCTTCCTAACTTCTTCCTCTTTCCACAAGATAAAGAGAACCCTAGAGCAGCCACGTGAAAAGTGAGCCCCAGACAAGGGGAGGGTCTTATGATAGCTAGCCATGACAGCTGGCTCTCTTCTTCCTCTACAGTCTGTGTAGCCTCAACTCCTTCATCATTATCTGTCACAGGAGAAGATAGTGGCCTGTGGACACAGTGGTGGCACTGCCCTTCAGAGACATCTCTGCCTCTGCCAGGCTACTGATCTCCACTGGAACCACATAACCTTCCTTCTTGCCGCCAGAATTCAGCACGGCTGAAAAGGCATATTGAGAAGACTTCATTCCCACCCCAACATACCTGTTTATCCAGAACAAGGCTTGTTATAAGAGAACTTCAGACTCCAACAAAGGGCAGACACATTCAACTAGTAGCCCTGACAGCCACCCCCCTGACCCGGCCCAGCACTGAGATAAAATAAAGGGGCAGTGAAGGTTAAAGCTATGCATTGTGGTGGAGCAGAATGAGTAGCAGGAAGGCAGAGGTGAGATTTAGGCAGACTATGCAAAGGTCTCCATTTGGACTCAGTTCTTGTTTTCATTCACGCAGAGGGTCTTGCTCTTTGGATGGCACGGGGACCCTGACCTCAGTGAAGGAGCCTGTCTACTTGATGATCAACAGAGATGGAGGGGACATGAGGCTACTTCAGAATAGAGGTCTCATCCCTTAAGCCTACCAGGCCACTGACTGAAGATGTTCCCTAGCACACTGGGCACAGCACCAGCCAGAGAATCATGAATCTACTATGCCAAGCCTCTAGGCCAGTCCAAGAGTGGCCTGCATGCCTGAATACTACCTTGTGCCCAGGCTAGCCAGTCTCCAAACCTTGGGTGAGTATATATGCTCAGGGTACCTAGGGGGAGAAGTTCCTGATGACATGCAGGGCAACCCCCTCCTCTGGGATACTGCATCCTCAAACGATCTTAGTACTACTGCCCCTTTCTGACCATCTCTGCTGTGATAGTTATTCTTGGTCAACATCTTCACTGACTGCATTGGAATTTATTAAAATCCAAGCAGCTGGACACACCTGTGAGGGATTTTTCTTAATTAAATCATTTGAATGGGAGGAGGACCCTTTCATCTGGACCTTTGATCTGGGAAGATCCGCCTTTGATATGGGCACAGGGAGAGAAAGTTTTGCTCTTGTCTGCCTGCTCTCAGTAACAATTTACTGGTGTAAGAGCCTGCTTCTTTGTAACATACACTGAATGCCAGCTGAGACAGCCACATTTTAGACAGAACAACTACTGGACTCTGGCACTTTCCACTAGGAAACAATCATTGTTGGGCTAGAGAGATCACAGCCTGTTAGTCTGGCTACACATACTCTCTGAGTCTGAGGACAAGCTGCTCTACAGAGTCAATTCCAGGTGAGCCAAGGCTACAGGGCTGTTACAGAGAAACCTTGTCTCAAGAAAAACAGAAAAACTAACTAAATAAACTCTATCTATCTATCTACCTACCTACCTACCTACCTACCTACCTATTCTCAGTTGTGTTCCTCTAGAGAGCCCTGACTAATATATGTGCCACAACCTCCTAACAACTACCACAAGCTCGCCCTTCCCATTAGGTAGAAAGACTCTGCCTCTTTTCTCTCATCTTCCTGCCCTAATTGACAAGGCTCTTGAGAGAGTATGGTACTGTGTGCTCCATGTGTCCTGAAACCTGACAAAGCTCCAAAATCCAGCAGTAGCCTTACAGAAACCTTAGTTCTGAGTGTGTAAAGAGGTCCTGGGGTCTGAAGGCATTGTCCTGAAGTTCTGACTAGTATAGCTACAGTACAGCTACAATTAGGTGTACAAACAATGTTACTTTCAAATCCACATTAAATGTCACTAAACTTTGATATACATTATACTTTAGGATGCTGAAAAACAAAGTGTTATGTGTACCACCATCTCAGTAGGAAATACAACTACAGAGTTAACTGACTTTTTCCTTTGCCAGAAATACTGGATTTTGTCATCAGACAGTGCCATGACCCTGGGCAGTATCCAAACACTCCTGGAGCTAATGCTATAGATATTTACAAGTATAGTGCGGCGTGCTAAAGGATGAGGATTTGCTTGACAATATGCTTCAGCAGAAGTAGAACTCACCTCAGCCCAGGCTGTACGCCTTTAATCCCAGCATTCAGGACGCAGAGGCAGGCAGACCTTTGTGAGTTCAAGGCTAGCTGGGTCTACAGAGCTAGTTCCAGGGTTCCAGGAAAGCCAAGGCTATATAAAGAAACCCTTGAAAAGCTTGGAGAAACAAACAAACAAACAAAAAAACCAGACAAATGAACAAACAACAAAAACTCACCTTAGGACACAAAGAAGCCTCTAGTCAACATCCCAGACATTCAGTTGCTACTTCCTGGGCCACAAATTTGCTCAGCCACCAAAACTTCCTGTGGGAAACTAGCAGCCATTGCCAACACAGAATACAGCAAACCAAACAGGAAGTCAGGGAGCCAGGCTGGGGAAAGATCATTTTAGAGGCAGTTTTACACACAGTATTTACTACCATAACCAGACAGTGACCATTCTGCCTGCTGTTGCTACAGTGTTCCCCTTTAACAAACAAACTTTCTTCTTCTCTTCTTTTTTTTTTTTTTCTTTTGATGCGGCCTTCATTAGCCTGGATCTCACTATATAGACCAAATTCCTTTCAAGTGTTGGGATTAAAAGCATTTGTGGGACACCATGCCAGGATTTAATAGGTCAGAATTATAAGGACAGTGTAGGGGGATGCTGCCCCTTATTATATGAATATTTTATTGGGAATCCCCAAACAGCCACAAAAATTAAGTCATGTTATAGTATAAAAGGTAGCAGATTGCCTTTATTCAAACAAATAAAACTACATGACATAGGGAGGATTCAGGACTCAAGTATGTCTCCCTATACCTCTGGTGGTGTCTGAGATACTGTTGAATTGAAAATGTGTATCAAAACTGGTTCATCAGAGGTCCCTACTAGGCAGGTGGATGTCCTAGATGCTAGTAGAATCAAACAAGAATGTCAACTGAAGACTCAGGCCAGGAAACCAGATCTACCCTGCACCAAGACATCTGCTGGGGGAAATCAGGGATGTTATGGCTGCTAATCTTCATCATCTAGCTGGGAAACTCTAGGTACACTGTAGCTTGGGGTTCACCACCCTGCCTAGGGCTGACCTTGGGTGGGATAATGACATTCAGATACTTGTTGCATCAGAAGCAACAGGCCACAGTGGAATATGTAGCCAGGAGACATTCTATTAGTAGCCAACCTTGCTCTGTCCACAAGCACACTTGCTCAATAGCCTTTCTGGTATCTCTGATTTTCTCATTGGTTCTGAACCCAGAGGCAGAAAGGACGATTTTTCACTGCCCAGGCCACTCAAGCACATTTAAACAGAAACACGAACCCTGACATATCATCATCAGATGGCATCCTCAAGAGAAATAAACCAAACCCAAACTGTCAAGCGCTCACCTGTCTGGAGGTCCAGTGTCCCCCACCCGCCTTGAAAATCGGGCAGGAGCCCTGATGCTTGGAGACTTGGGACTGGCCTCCGCTGTGCTGACCTTCCTCTCTGAAAACCCCAGGAGATCCAAACCTATGGCCAAGGGTGCTGAGACGCAGTTAACATCTGAGAAGGGACAGAGACCGCTGGTTGCCTTAGAAAGCTCCCATGGGTCTGGTGGCTGGGACACGCTGCATCACCCCCACGCACCGAGAACGCGCAACGGGCACGAGCTGGGTCCGGGGGGGGGGGGAGGACCAAAAGCCTGTCGCGCTGAAGGGCCGAGGTCAGCCAACAAAACCGCAGCTCCGTCAGGACGATCAGGCCCCCTAAGCCCCGTGCCACCGCCCCCGGCGCTGGGAGGACGCCCGGCCCGGCCCCCCACTTGCCAAGAGTTTCCGCGCTCGTTCGGCCCAGGAATACCCGCCCCTGAGCAGCGCAGAGGCTGACAATGGGTCTTCGGCTCGCCACCGAGGCGCCAGCTGCAGCCCGCCGTCCTCCGCCCCCTAACAGTGTTTATCAAGGCCGCCTCTCAAGCGCTAGCCCACCAGTGAGCCCCACCACGGCTCCCCCACTACAGTCGCGGTCCGCCGCACAGACTGCCGGGAGCTGTAGTTTGCAGAGCCAGCTCGGGGGCGGGACAGACGACTCCCAGGAGGCCCTGCGCGTGACGCACTATGCTTAGGGTAAGGGGGCGGGGCATATAGCTACCAAGGCACCCTGAGCATGACGTACATGTCTGGTCTGGTAGCAAACGGACCGACAGCCGCGATATGCATGGTCAGCGGGAGCTCTGCTTCTCTAAAGAAGAAACTGGAAATGCCTGCGTCCCGGCATTCTTGGAACGGAGAGGGAACGTTGAAAGGGGATGGGCACAAGGTCGCACCCGGAAGTGCGTCTGGGCGGAGCCAGCGCCGCACTCGTCGCGCAGTACTAGTTCCCAGGACGCTCTCTGTTGCCTTGGAGACAGAAGTTTCGGTTGACGTCTTGCCTGAAATGGGTGGGGTTTCCAGAGATATAGCGAAAACGCATCCAAAGTAATTCTTTTGGCTTTTTCTTTTTAATTTTTGAAATAAGGTTTTACTATGTAGAAACATGTAGCAACATAGCCTGGACCTCACTATGTTGACCTGGCTGACCCCGAGCTCATGGAGGCCCAACTGCCTCTGCCTCCTGAGTGCTGAAAATTAAAGCATGTACTACCACACCCAGCACGAATTAATTTGTTTTAAAATCAGAGTTGCGCCCATTTTTTTCTTTTGTTTTCCTATCCTCTATCTGGGGCGGGGTGGGAATCAACTCGGGTCTACTGAGCAACCCCCTACTCAGCTACTGATTTTAGTCCCACAGGCATAAAGATAGCAAGCAGTCATCCTGGCCTTTATGTTTATAAACAGTATACTGCATTGACAGTTCTATGAAGTTCCTCAGACCATAATAACATAGTTCTCCAGCAACTCTCCTCACAAGCTTTGCCCCATGTGCAAAATTACCTCCACATGTATTGTAACTGTCCCCTCATCCAGCTTGCTGTCCAGGTATATTCCACTGCTGCATACTACCAAACATGAACCCAGTCTATTCCTGTACAGTCATAATATTTCTTTGTTCTTTACATTTATTTATTTTTGTTGAGGGAGGGGACACCAGTGCCATAACCTTCATGTGAAATCAGAGGCTCATGCAAGTGTCTTTGCCTGCTAAATCATTTTACGGGCTATTTTTATTTTGAGACAACATCTTACTTTTGCCCAGGTTGACCTCCAACACTGTAGCTCTCTACAGTTTCAGCCTTTCAAGTGCTGGGGTTTAGGGGCCTAAGTCACCCCTTCTAGCTCCAGCCTAGAATGTGTTCACAGGTTTCTAGTTTGTTTGAGTGGGTCGTTGGTTAGTAGATTAGTTGGTTTTGTGATAGGGTCTCACTAAATGCCCTGGCTGGCCTGAAATTCTCAGGTAGCCTAGGCTAGCCTAGAACTCACAAAGATTCACCTGCCTCTGCTTGTTTAGTGCTAGGATTAAAGACAAGCACCACCATCTTGGGCCTAACCAAATTGGTTTTATGATGTGCTAGGTGAAATGACATTGAGAAGATAGGAAATTAAGAGGTTAAGACAGTGCAAGGACTTTATTTTGGTGGGAAAGCCTGCTGAGGGAGGGCTGTGGAAGAACATGAGACTTCCATCTACTTACAAGATGGGATAATTATAAGGAAGAAAAGGGAGGTGTTTCAGGAAATATTAAAAAAATGCACCATCCCATGTTTTCACTGGCTACTCTTGGGCCCCGGTGACCCTGCTGCCTCCATGGCTAGCCCCAGGCAGAGACCACGCATTTCGCTGTTCTCTTGATATGGATTTTGCTCACATATCCAGCAATCTACCGCCTGTAGTCAGCGGTTCAAAATCCCAGTAACTAGGTAAAATCAAAACTCTAGAGGCTTATAATTTATAAGTCAGATATTGTGGTGTCCTTCCCCACCAACACAGTTGGTGCAATTGACCAGAGCCGTGCCGCACCCAATGGCATCCATTGTGTTGTTAACTAGGCTAAGAGAGCCCGGTACCCCTGCAGCAGGTTCTGCACGTCTCCTAGGTCACCCGGCTCCGCCCAGCTTACCAGAGGCCCACCTACGACCAGCCCACCTGCGCAACCTGAGAGNAATATGAAACTAAGTAATTTAGACCAGCAATGGTCCAAGCCTACAGAGGCCCATTTCGGGGAAAGAAACAGGTTAGACAAGCAGATGCTAAAAAGGTTTTTTTCAGATAAGATAAGGCGTCTACTCCCCATGGTTCAAAGTAGAAAGAAGCCAAGACACAGAAAATCGGGAGTTAGAGAAGCATTGAGAAATGCCCAGGCTGCTTAGGATTCAATTGAAAAGAACACCTCACAGACCTTAGTTAACATGCAGGCAGAGCTGCAGGGAGAGCTGGAGAAAGCTCTAATGAGAGGTCCCCCAGAAAGAAAGAGTTTTTCTAAAGCAAATGTGAAAGCTAAAAATTCCAAGGCATCCGCCTACAGTCAAAAGACTACATAGTAAAAGATCAGAATGGATCTATTAATGCATAGGGGAACTAAGGTAATTAAATCCAAGGTATGGATAATTTTTCAACCGTTCTCCAGGGACGCCTGGTGAACTATCTCTGGAACTCTGAGAAGTTTTGCTAAGGCCTTTATGTGCACGGTACCATTTTGTCTGTCTATTTATGTTTCATGTTCTGTCGGAGTGATTGGTTGTCTTGTGTGTTGTTTTTTTGTGTGTCGAAAAAAGAAAACTGGTTACAAAAAGCGTGTCTTTTGGTCTCTGACTTCTTAATTTTAGTATGAGCCTCCACAGAGGCTAAAAAAGGAAATGCAGGCAGGTTTGCCCAGGATCTAACAAGGCCACACATGGTCTTGGGACTTGCCTGGAGGAAGGCATGGCAATAATAGATTGTTAACTTCTTAGCCCCAGGGATGAGAGACTAAAAGTGTTTGTTCCCTGCAATTGGGTATAAGAATTGGCAGAGTGTTTATCTTGAAATTGTGGCTAGAAAAGGTTTGAATTGTCGGTTTTATGAGACAAGTTTCATCCACGTGATTCAGATTCCTGACCAGTCTTAAAGGTAAAAATACATGCTATGGGTATTAGTCATAAGATAAAGGCTTACAATTAATGGGCTTGATCAAAGGATGTAACAAAGGTTTTGAAAAGGTTAACTTTAAGATGTCTGCCCAGGCTTAGAGCAGCCCAAAACAGCAGCACGTGGCAAGAAGCTAGGCCACCAGGATATTTAATAATGTTTAAATTGTGCTGAGGTCGTTTCAAGCACGGGATATGAACAAGNTAATTGATACAATGTTTTATGGGATTTTTATCCTAAATGGTAGATCTTTGGAAATAGGATCTAGGATCTAAACTAAACAAAAACTCAAGGTAGTGGTTAAAGGGTCCACCAGTGTTCCATTCGGCAGCAGTCTACAGTTGATTGCAAACTTAAGATTTTTAATTCACCCTTAGATTGTCAATTAAGATCATTACAGGAGTAATTGAATTTGCCTTAAACTGGCTTCCATTCAGGCTCAGGATAGCCCTTGGCGTTTCTTTGTTCCACAGACCTCACCTCACCCTCTCCCTGCCTCCAGGGCAAGTTACTCCCGGCAGCTAAACTGCATGTTCAGAGGGACTCAAAAGCTATTAAATTTAAGAATTCTTAAGCAAACTGTAGGATTTAAAGAAACTTTTCCAGGCTGGATTGCTTAATTTTTAAAGGGTTATTATTGATTAAAAGGTTTGTTTTTCCCTGGCAAATCTGAAGGAGTTCTAGTGAACCAAAAAGGTTTTTGATTTTAGATACGGCTGATAGCCTTACATTATGTTTAAAGAGGCTCCAGGTTGCAGCCCGGATAGCTCAGCCAGTAGAGCATCAGACTTTTAAAATTGAAGATCCAGGGTTTAAGTCCCTGTTCCTTAAAAAAGTTTTCTAGACAATAGCTAGAGTTTAATTATGTTGGTAATGTCATGGTGCAGAAAGTTTGAAAAGGAAAAGGGAGATTCACTTAAAAAATTCTTATTTCCAACAGCTTTAAGAAACTTGGCAAAAGCCTAATCAAGGGTCTTAAGATGACTCAAACCTTTGTTGGGTATTATCTAATAAAGACACAAGCTAATTGGTAAATATGAAAGACGTTACAGAAATTTTAAAAATGCTTTTTGATTGATATTAATTATAATTTATGGATATTAATACTAGCTATTCCTTTTAATCATGACCATTGAACGTGAAATCATTCTTTATCTCAAATTTTAAGGGCTACTGTGGTACTATTAAGAATTATAAGGTAAATTCTTAGATTTTAGAGAATTAAATCAAAGTTGTGTCTTAAAAACCTGACAAAGGGGGCTGGTGAGATGGCTCAGCGGGTAAGAGCACCCGACTGCTCTTCCGAAGGTGATAAGTTCAAATCCCAGCAACCACATGGTGGCTCACAACCATTCGTAACGAGATCTGGCTCCCTCTTCTGGAGTGTCTGAAGACAGCTACAGTGTACTTACATATAATAAATAAAATAAATCTTTAAAAAAAAAAAAAAAAAAAAAATTTTCAAAAAAAAAAAAACCTGACAAAGTTTTAGCTTCTCATTCCAAACGGCAATAAATTTGGTTACTTTGAATAATTCTTTTGAGGTTCCTATCTCAGCACAGATAATTAAATTGCGTGCTACAAATAGTGTTTTATAAGGTTAAAATTTTATCAAGTTGTATACTAAGTCAATATAGGTATATTTCAGAACTGACAATTGCTAAAATTGTTTGATCTTCAGATATTAATTTTCTAGTTCGCAATTGTCCAAGAACGTACATTTCTGAGGAATAAATGCCGTCCTGTTAAAAGGACTATCTTTAAATATAAAAAAAAAAAAAAAAAAAAAAATTGCTCTAGATCGCCTGGATATAACCTCCAAAGCAATGCAGTGCTAAATTCAGACTCCCAGGTGGGTTGTAAAAACTTCACAGAAATGATTGGCCATATGAATTCATTTTTTACATCATCCAAATGGTGATGGCTTAAGATAATGTTTCAATATTTTTACAAAAATATGGGTCAAATTTCAAAGATTTNACTTAAATCTTGTCTATATAGAAGCAGCCTCTTATGCTGACTTCCCAAACCACCTCTTCCACACCTGAAGGCCAGAGCCTGAGCTCTGTGGTTGCTAATTTACAACTGAATAGAGACTTCCCCTTCTTTCTAAGCCTGAGCCTTGCTAATTTACAACCAAATGGTGACTTCCTAGCTCCTCCAAAAGAGATTCTCAATCTTATTGTGTTTTAAATGTTCTCAGCTTTGTGTTTCAACAGGGTTGTACCCACCTGTGCAGGTCCTCAGCAAGACAACAGGTGTGGCGGGTCAGGTACTGAGAGAGATTTTGCAGACAAGGCTGTCAGGGGTGCTGAGATGTGAGCACACATAAGAAAAATCCTAATTTTGGCTTTTGGTCTGTTTTGGGGAAACTGAATATGCGGAATGACTGTAGTCTGACGACAGGCAACCAGAAATACTTCCTATTCCAAGCTCTAAGACAGAGATGCGTGCCAAAAGGCCATGGCTTATTAATATTTTGCCACAAGAGCCAGGTTTGTGTTATGAAGCTCACAAACTAGCTGCACGCAAATCTCAGTGACGGCAAGCTGGGTAGTGGAGATATTCTGAGAAATTCCTAAGACAGGACGCAGTCTGAATGCAGGTTTCCAGTATGCAGGACTTAAATAGCACAAAATAATAATTGTGCCTCAGTCCCGCTTTTTATATTAAAAGAAGGGAGGAAATGTGGTGTCCTTCCCCACCAACACAGTTGGTGCAATTGACCAGAGCCGTGCCGCACCCAATGGCATCCATTGTGTTGTTAACTAGGCTAAGAGAGCCCGGTATCCCTGCAGCAGGTTCTGCACGTCTCCTAGGTCACCCGGCTCCGCCCAGCTTACCAGAGGCCCACCTACGACCAGCCCACCTGCTCAACCTGAGAGATGTCACGAGATTTCAGGGTTCCTGCCAAACTCCAGAACGCCTGCGCAGAAGACTGGGGGCGGGGTTTCCCTTCCTTTATCCCCAAATGCTTGTCCACCATTAAGCAGTCGTTCTAAGCAGAAGCAACCATGTAGCCTCGGAGACCTTCTTTCTTCCCCCACTCCCTTAGTTTCATTTCAGCTTCGGGCTAATCCTCCAGGAACCCAGTCCACTGCGGGCAGTGGACCCCAACAAGATATATATCAGTAAATTATCACCCCATAAAATGCCCACACAATGAACTCAGAGCCAATTGATATTGATATAAATTGTCCAACTAGATAAAACTAATTGTCCTGTTTTATTCCATCCCTTCTATGATATTCATAGCTACCTGTGACCATTTAAAGTCACACGGAATCTGAATCATCTTTCTCTTCCTCCATCTTCCCTCCTTCTCCCTCCACCTGTCCCAGTCTCTGTCTCTGAAACTCTTAGCGATGCTTCCCTTTTCCCTGTCCAATCACAGGCTTTTTGTTGTATTAATATTTAAAATAATTGGGGGCAAATTCTGCTACAGGGAGGGACAGGGAAAGAGGTTGAAAACTTTCCTTTTGGGCCCTGGCTGTTGCTAGGAGTAACCAAGGATGATTGATGATTAGTGAGTGAAAAAGTGTCAGGTGGCCAAGTGGCAGTGCTCACCCTTAATCCTAGCACTTTGAAATCAGAGGCAGTTGGATCTCTATGAGTTCAAGGGCAGCCTGGTCTACAAAGGGAGTTCCAAAACAACCAAGGATACACAGAAGAGAGAGAGAGAGAGAAAGAGAGAGAGAGAGAGAGAGAGAGAGCGCGCAACCATTAGCAGGGATCTGATCTGCTGGGAGGCAGTGGCAAGAAGTTAGAGTTCAAATCCCTGTAACCTCTTCTGGTGTGTCTGAAAACAGCTACAGTGTACTCATATATAGTAAATAAATAAATCTTTTTTTTTTTAAAGATTTATTTTATTTATTATATGTAAGTACACTGTAGCTGTCTTCAGGCATTCCAGAAGAGGGCGCCAGATCTCATTAAGGATGGTTGTGAGCCACCATGTGGTTGCTGGGATTTGAATTTATCACCTTCGGAAGAGCAGTCGGGTGCTCTTACCCACTGAGCCATCTCACCAGCCCCAAATCTTTTTTATTTTTTTGAAACAGTGTTTCTCTGTGTAGCCTTAGGTGGCAAGTAAATCTAAAAAAAAAAAAAAAAAAAAAAAAAGGGGGAGAGAGAGAATATTTTATTTATTTATTTATTTTTGGTTTTTCGAGACAGGGTTTCTCTGTATAGCCCTGGCTGTCCTGGAACTCACTTTGTAGACCAGGCTGGCCTCGAACTCAGAAGTCCACCTGCCTCTGCCTCCCGAGTGCTGGGATTAAAGGCCTGCGCCACCACGCCCGGCTGAGAATATTTATTATATATAGTGTTCTGCATATATATCTGCATGTCAGAAGAGGGCACCAGATATCATTATAGGTGATTGTGAGCCAGCATGAAATTGCTGGAAATTGAACTCAGGACCTCTGGAAGAGCAGTCAGTGCTCTGAACTCTCTAAGCCATCTCTCCAGCCCCAGGAAAAACTTTTTGAAAATGCATATCCATAGCTAATATTAGGGTGTTTATGTCTGTGAGCATTTTCACATGTGTGCATTACCTCTAGAAACAGAGGTGTTAGATTCCCTAACACTGAAGTTACAGGTGGTTTTGAACAGGTGATTGTGATATATGCCTTTAACCCCAGCAATTGGGAGGGAGAGGCAGGAAGATCTCTGTAAGTTTGAGACGAGTCTGGTCTATAGAGCCAGTTCCAGGACAGCCAGGGATTCAAAGAGAAACCCTGCCTCAAGCAAACAGACAAATCGATAACTGAGCTAACAAGGGGAGGAGAACCTCCAAATGCATAATACCACGACTATAAGATTCAGGTTGAGGTTGGGCGCTGTTAGGGAGTTGTGAGAGGCAACAAGCAGAGTAAAGGATAGGATGGGGGTGGCCTAGCATCAGAAAGAATTATGTTCTCTTTCCCATTTTTCTTTCTGGCAGGGCCCCAGTGTTTTTGGAATAACAAGTGAGTGAAATATGCATATTAATCCACTCAGCCAGTCTGTATTTCATGACTGTTCTACCACTGGCAAAACTTTAGTTGCCACAACTAGGCAGAACAGACAGCTGTCTGCCACCAGAGGATGTGTGACAACCCAGAAAGCCTGTAATGCCAGTGAAGAATTCAAGTCTCTGTGACTAAAAAGATTGAATTCTGTTTAAGGGAATGGGTAGCTTGTCAGATTTAGCATGACTTTAACCCTGTTTAAGTTTATTATTATTGTGAATGATGTCTGCCAGGTGAGCAAGTGGCAGAGTCCAAAGTTGTGCTGTCAGTTCTTTCTTTCTGTTGTGTTATCAGCTTGCTCCTGGCAAGTATTTTCTACCATACAAAAGAAGATGGGGATATATATCTGGAAATATCCAGAGACTTCTTCTGGCTCCACAAAGAAACTGCACAAGTTTTTCTCGTGAGGAAAACAGGAAGTCACACGAGAGATCACTTCTAGGGCAGGAGGCATGGTACGTCCTGCCTGAAGTCCCAACATTCAGAGGGTTGAGAACAGATTGTGCAAGCAACTGTGTGCAACCCTGACTGAAGGGGAAAAAATCCAGGGCAAGATTCAGAATAACAGAACCAACCACAGTGATTCAGTTTGAAGGGTGATGTAGTACATCCTCAGGTCAGGATGTGCCTTCCCTGAGCAAGGAAAGACGCATCTTAAAAAACTTCTCAGCCGGGCGTGGTGGCGCACACCTTTAATCCCAGCACTCGGGAGGCAGAGGCAGGCAGATTTCTGAGTTCGAGGCCAGCCTGGTCTACAAAGTGAGTTCCAGGACAGCCAGGACTATACAGAGAAACCCTGTCTCAGAAAAACAAAAACAAAAACAAAACAAACTTTCCACTGTTATGTAACAGATTTTTCATGGGGAGATGAAACACATACACATACACACTCCAATCAGAAATATTCACTCTCACCAATATCACACTAGCTAGCATTTCTGGCCTGGCACTTCCATTGTGAAGTATGAAGAATCCACACCTGAGTAGGACTTTTGTGCTTCCTTCACAACATCCTTAAAAGCAACCTCTGGAACTTCAGGAGCTAACTCACAGGGAGGAGACCTCCATCAGGCCCAGTCCTAGCTTTATTTCTCCAAGTCTTGCAATCAAAGTGTACAATGTCTTCAGCAAAATGGTCTCACCATTCAATTCTGTAATGCAACCAACAACTATGGCAAACTGCCTTTATCATTTCGGGATCTCTAGGGCTTTCTTGGCCAACAAGCTCTTGAGAGTAGCTGACTTCTGGCTCTGAGAGTTTCAATCAACCATGCCGGGCGTGGTGGTGCACTCCTTTAATCCCAGCACTCGGGAGGCAGAGGCAGGGTTAGGGTTAGGGTTAGGGTTAGGTTTACTCTTTGTGAACTAATGCCTCATGTTTGCTCCTTCAAGTATATTCTTGTCTCTCCAAATTCACAAAACACTCAGAAGTCAGCATTGTGTCATTGTCATACTGACTTCCCATCCTTCCCAGAGGATGAGATGTGTCGCGCGCCTTTACCATCCAGCGGGAATAAGACGCAGGACAAACCAGGTTTCTTCTCAGGACAGTTTACTCAGGAAATGTAATGTGGTGAATGGCAATGCAGAATGGCCCTGCATGCAGTTACAGAGTGAGAATGGTGCAATGGCGGAATGGGGCCGAGAAGAATGAAGTAGCAGAGTGGAGTGGTAGAATGGAATGGGAGACACAGACACAGACACACACACACACACACACACACACACACACACACACACACACACACACACACACACACGCCCCAGCCAACCCAGGAACCCAGGAGCAGCTATTTAAACCCTGTCCTGGCCAATCACCGAGCTGCCTCATGGCTCCTGCCCACACACCAGGTGGTCTCAGGCTGCCCCCTGACTCTTGCTTATACACCAGGTGGTCTGGGGCTGCCCCGTGGCTGTGGCTCTCGCTCCGGCACAAGATCAAGCCACAGCTGACACTACCTAATGCCAATTAAGAGTTGTTTATGCCAGTACAGATGAGTCGGTCTCGGTCAGTGCCGGTTGAATGGCTCCCTACAGAGATGGACAGGCACTATGTTGAACAAAAAGCCATACCATAACAAATAATGTGATTATGAAGGTAACTTTTTAATAAACGTTACAATTTTTTAACTTTAATAAACCAATCTGAGAGTCCATTATAATCTGTTCTGAGCAAGTGTTAGGTGATCCTAAAAGTTCACAATTAAGATGATACTAAAGTCAAATATAAACAATGTGTAATGCAGCATGGAAAGATACATTTTATCCATTTGTATCAATTGCTTCCTTCACAGATCAAGGTTTGGTACAATTGGTTATATCTCTAATCCTCAGCCTTTCTCTCTGAGACATTCCATATCCACATCTTGGAGCCCTTCCTTAGAGCCTGACTTCTCTGATGAACTTGGTGTGGCTGAATCAGCCTGCTCTGCCCAAGACCAGGAGGATTAAGGTCCCACTTTCCCCTGATGAATCTGTTGGTCCCCTCTATCCAAGAGGCCCTAGATTGACACTGTGACTGAGGCCCTAATTGTTGCCACTACATCTGGCTGCTGGGGGAGGTGCTGGCTTTGCATGCCATCTTCCCCTGTATAACTTTTGCTAGAGAGAAATAAACCCTGGGTAATTTGTGAGGATAATCATCTGCCCCTAAGAAAGACTAGACTATCTTCATCTGTATCCTTTTATCAAAATGCTTTTTGTGAACCACACCTGCCTTTAAAGCATTTCAGAAGCTCCTTAGGAACTCTAGCTTGCTGCAAATCTTGCTGCAACTGTCTATCAGCAACACAGACAAAAGTCCTTTGCTTTGCTTTTTCAGTAACTCTGCTAAGTTGTTTCAGTTTACATTCTTACACATTCCACTAGATTTTTCAGGTCTTTCAAAGCCTTTACTTAATGAAGATCACATCCCACTATGGAACTCAACAAAACCTGACATTGTTAAGGTCCTAATCTGCATGTTGGGTCAAAGGTCTTTAATTTTCTTTTTTTTTTTTTTTTTAAGATTTATTTATTGTTATATGTAAGTACACTGTACTGTCTTCAGACACATCAGAAGAGGGTGTCAAATCTCTCTCTCTTTTTTTAGTCCCTCCCCCCTTTTTAAAAATCCCTCCCCGTGTCAGATCTCTTTACGGATGGTTGTGAGCCACCATGTGGTTGCTGAGATTTGAACTCAGGACCTTCAGAAGAGCAGTAAGTACTCTTATCCGCTGAGCCATCTCTCCATCCTGGTCTTTAATTTTCTTAACGGTCAGATGTTATATCTTAAGGTCTTAAGGTCTTTGTTCTATTATTGTTGACTATGTTCTCCTTCTCCTTACTCTTATTCTTCTACAAGTCCTTGGGTCCCAGGAAAGGCTTTTGATCCTAGATCTAACTTGTAGTCTGTTCCTCTTAGCCTGTAAGCTTTAAGTAGCAGCAAGACAGCATCCGAAGCTCATCCTCTTGTTTGTCAGATCAGGGCCAAAGGAGAGGATGCTGCCACATCTCCTCATCTTACAATTCCTTCTTTACTCAAACAAGTTCGTGACTGGCCACCATCTCAGCCTCAGATGCATTTCTTACTATGCACAGCAGTGGCCAGAGAACCTCTACCATAGTTGCTGACAGTCTCAACCCTTGCATCATACTCTCAAAGACTGAAATTTTACATTGTGGACCCCATTCTTCAAGCAGACACACCATCCCATACAACATAGACCAAGATTTGTCATCCTGCGATTCCCCTCAGACAGTCCAAATCCTGATGGTTTAACCTTAGTTACATGTCTTACTACCCATAGCAGGAACCATGAAACTGCTGCCATAGCAAAAAGGCACACTATCACACAACAGGTGAAAAGGGGAAAAGGCTCTATCAGAACTTCCTCCTTGGAGACTCCTCCCTCAGAGTGCTCAGCTTCAGTTGCTTGCCTTGCTACCTATAGCCAGGACAATGCACTCACTCCTCCTCAACTCGTTTGGTTCTGTTGAGAGTCTGGGTGGCAAGGATTGTGTGGCAGGCTTTTCCAAGGAAGACAACACACACACTCACACACACACACACACTCACACACAGACAGACACACACACACAGAGACACTCACACACACACACACATACTCACACACAGAGAGACATACACTCACAGACACACACACACACACACACACACACACACACAGACAGACTAGGGAGGCAGCCCACTACACACCGAAGTAACAATTGTTACCAAAAAAAATTTTTTTTAAGTCTAATTTTTATTATCCACACGTTCCCTTCCCATACCCCACCAGAAGCCATCCATTGTGGAGAGAGAACTTCATCATCCTTGTCACACTTTTTAATAATTTTCTTTGATGGCTTCTTAGGAACTCTAGCTTTCGGTAAAGGGGTGGTAGCTAGGGTAAGGGTAGGGGTAGTCACGAATCAGTCTTTGTTTCTCTTCTCGACTATGTACCTGCAGTCTTCAGTGTCACTGCTGAAGTAGCTTCCTTGCTTATTACAGCTCAAGGGAACAATAATCACTTGCTTCCATGTGGTTTGTTGACAGCACAGACCCTGAACATGTCTGTCGTCATCCCCCACCCCTGCCCCAACCCCTGGCTGCAGTAGGCCCACATATCCAGACAAGGTCCTTGAAGGCAGCTCAGCCCAGATTTCTTGCTATGGCCTCAGGTGACAAGGCAGGGCTACTAACATCAATATGGCCCCATGTGGCAGCATGGCCCATGGGTTCAGGTGGCAGCCAAGACATATGCATGGCCCTCAGTAGTAATACCACCCATGGACATCAACACAGACCCCAGCTGTGATGGGACTATGGGCCCAGACATGGCCATCCGTGGCACTTCCAGGTGACTGTGTGGGCCACTCAGATCAGTATGGCCCCTGTGCTGGTTTGAATATGCTTGGTCCATAGGAAGTGTCACTACTAGGAGGTATGGCCTTGTTGGAGTGGGTGTGACTTTGTTGGATGAAGTAAGTCAACGTGGTGGTCAGCTTTGAGGTCTTATGCTCAAAATCTGCCCAGTGTGGAAGAGACCCTCCACCTGGCTGCTTGCGAAGAGTCCCTTTCTGCTGCCTTCAGATCAAGATGTAAAAATCTTGGGTCCTCCAGCACCATGCCTGCCTACATGCTGTCATGATACCTGCTATCACGATGATGGAGTAGACTTCTGAAATTGTATGTCATCTAGTTTAATGTTGTCCCTTATAAGAGTTGTCTTGGGCTGGTCAGTGGCAGCACACGCCTTTAATCCCAGGACTTGGGAGGCAGAGGCAGACAGATTTCTGAGTTCAAGGCCAGGTCAGCCTGGTCTACAGAGTGAATTCCAGGACAGCCAGGACTACACAGAGAAACCCTGTCTTGAAAAACCAAAAAAACGGGGTTTGCCCCGAGTGAGTGGGGCCGGCCAGAGCGAGTGGGGCAGAGTTGTTTTGGTCATGGTGTCTTCTTACAGCAATAAAACCCAAACTAAAACAGCTCCCCAAGGCAATGGAAATCAAGATGGCTTCACGGGCAGCTTGGACCATGGGCATTTGCATGGCCTTTGGCCATGGCCCCAGGTGACAGTACAGGCCACTTTCATCAGCCAGATACTCACCGATATGTCTCCAGTCCTGCCTCTCTCGACAGTGCATGTACCACCCCATTTTTCCATCCATCCCGTCTGTCCATTTCATATTTGTCCAATTTAGTGGTGCCCACCACCTGCTCCACAAAGGCAAGGTGGTCACAAATGAATTTATTTTACTGAGCTTACTAACAGGAATATGGTGAAGGGTTACATACAAAGATAAAAGATAAATCAAAAGCTACCCCCTGCCCCACATCAGCTGGTGGTGGTGAAGTGGTCCTTTGGGTGGTTGGTATCCTCTATCCTGTAAATTTGCACTAGGGGATTAAATGGGGTCCACCAGTTACCTAAAGAGCCTATCCCAAGGTGCTTCTTCCCATAATACTAACATTTTTCCCCCTGAACTTTAGCTGGCCAGAGTATCCACTCTTAGCAACTGTTTATTATTTGTTGTCCCTGAAGAGTTTTGTACTCTCCTATTCTTCCCATTGAGGTCTACCTGCTGTTTCCCACTGGAAGCTTGTGAGCCTCAACACTCCTGTTTAGACCTAAAGGTCCCCATTTAAAAGGAATACTGTAGTCTGGATGCACATGCCTTACAACACCCATAACATACACACACACACACACACACACACACACACACAAGCAAACAAAAGTCAGAAAGCTTCCATTTCTCCACTTGGCCAGAGACCAGAGAGACCTGGGTATGTTCTCAGTCCTGTCCTCATAGAAACAGGAGAGGGAGAAGTTCTGGGAAAACAGTCATGTGCAGGAGATTTGCCCTGAACTCTAAGGAAGAGAAAACCCAGGAAACTGAGAAGATAACCAGCCATATTGTACACTTAGAGTAGCATAAACTAGATTACTGAGATATGAGTTAGTCCCTGAACAGAGCCAAGATTATTGGCCTAGGCATTTATTCATAACAGAAAGTCTCAGAGTAGTTACTTTGGGAAACAAAAAGGCCAGGTAGAAGGTCCAAAGTTACAGATAGCAGCAGCAATGAACTTTTTGCTGGCCTCTTGAAGAAAAAATACCCATCGCTTCATCCCCTGTTGCTTGCTCTTGCACTTGAAGTTAAATTTCCCATTTTTTAAAAGATTTATTTATTTATTTTATGTATGTGGGTACACTGTGGCTGTACAGATGGTTGTGAGCTTTCATGTGGTTGCTGGGATTTGAACTTCTACCTTCGGTAGAGCAGTCAGTACCTTTACCTGCTGAGTCATCTCACCAGCCCTGGGAATACATATTTTTGTGTTCCTTCAACCCAATGCAAGCTACAAGGCTCTCAGGTTCTGGCCAGAGTACTATTTCATCCTGAAGCCCCCATTCTCCTATAGCTTCCATGACTTTTGCAAGCTGTTCCAGCCTCCCTTGCTGGGCAGAAGAGGTTACAGCAGTCCTGGGCCTGGACAGATGAGGGTCCCCAGAGGGTATCTTGTAGAGACAGTTAAGCTACTTTCCTGCAGGAGGAGTGTAAGCCTGCTCTTAGGGGCTTTCATAGATCCCATGGCCCAGGCTTTGATGATCTGGTTGGAACACAGAACTGAAGCTCCCTCTGAGAGTGGGAGTTGACACTGAAGAGACTCTGTGAATAGAGATAGGTCTGTGGCCATGAGTATGAATGGACACTTCAAGGAACACCAGCCAACATCAGTCTGATGCCTCTCAAAAGGACAAGAATCTGGTAGCTCTAATAACTGTTTCTGGACCCTCTATTTAGAATGATACTAAATTTCTACTCACAGAATTCTCCATATCTTTTTTTTTTTTTTAATTCTGTAGGAAAACATTGTGTACTTTCTTCTCGATAGTGGAGGTTTTTTTTTTTTTTTTGGTTTTTTTTTTCGAGACAGGGTTTCTCTGTATAGCCCTGGCTGTCCTGGAACTCACTTTGTAGACCAGGCTGGCCTCGAACTCAGAAATCCGCCTGCCTCTGCCTCCCAAGTGCTGGGATTAAAGGCGTGCGCCACTATGCCTGGCTTGAAGAAAGTTTTTAAATGAAGCCCAAAGTTAAGAGACTTTGAATTTTAAAGTACTTTGAATTTTAAAAGATACTGGATGTTTGTGCAGGAATAGAAACCCTGACTAATACAGCCTTGTTCTCCTTTATTGTCTCTTTGTGGCTCACCCGTTTGTTGCCTCTTACCCTGAACCCACTATCAGGGCTAAATCTGTGTCCACACTTCATAACTAGAGCCCAATGTAAGCTAGAATGGACAAGCTTCTTCTGCAGGATCTGAAACTAAGAACACCATGAAAATCCTCAGTCAAGTCCCCATGTTTCATGGCCTGTAAAAAAATGGCTTTGCTATCTCTCATGGCTGTAGACCCCAGCACATGGGCTCGCTTCATCTGAGGTTAGATATGGGCACTTGGAGGTGGCACACGCCAGATCTCTGGCATTGGCTGTGTTTGGTTTCCTTTTTAATCAGCTACCCGTTCAGATACCTCTGATATTGAGGCAACGAACTCCTTCCATGAGCTTTCATAAATCTGAATGTGCAGGCTTGGCCTGACTCACTTGCCAACCACTGAGCAGGGACAGGGCAATCCACCCAAAGTACTCCTGACCTGAGAAAGAGGCTCTCCCTAGAGAAGTGGAGTTGCTGTTACTAGAAATTGAAATGGCTCTGGTAGGCAGCCCCTACTCCAAAACCTCACAACAGCCTCAATACCCGGAAGGACCTTGTGTTTTGGCCTCAGCTATGAATTCTGTGCTAATACTCCTCCATCTGTCTACCTAACTCATGACATACTTTCTGGGCACTCTGCCTGTGGCAGACAGGCTCCCTTCCCTCCAGTTTCCAGCAAGACTACCCAGGAGATTGGCTCTAGCCCAAAGTGGAGCCACCTGTTCCAGTCCCCCTCCCCCACTGTGCTCTTTGTGGAGTGGTGTCTGTGCTGATTGGTAGTCTTGTGGGCAGGGACCTGGAAAGATGTAGCAAGGAAGTCTTGGGTAAAGGTATGAGCATGGTTCCTAGTAGGAACCAAGTTCCCACTATTCTTGCAGGTTCCAGTGGGGGTAGTTGGGGCTGTAATGCTTCAATACAGCCAAGCCCTAAGACTGTGCTGTTAAAGGACTAGGCATTATTCTACTTCAACTGGGGCTTGGGGGTCAAGCTACAGAAATAGAAGTGGATCAGCATGGAATGAGGTAGTGGTGGGCTCCATGTGGTCTCTGGGGACAGCATTTCTCTCCTTTCTTTGTTCAATCGACTTAAAAATATTGGGTAGGAAGCTGGGCATAGTGGCGCACGCCTTTAATCCCAGCACTCGGGAGGCAGAGGCAGGCGGATTTCTGAGTTCGAGGCCAGCCTGGTCTACCAAGTGAGTTCCAGGACAGCCAGGGCTAGACAGAGAAACCCTGTCTCGAAAAACCAAACCAAACCAAACCAAAAAAAATATTGGGTAGGATTTAGGACCTCCTGTTGTGAGCTTCCTCTGAACTTGCTGTGGCTTGGCAGACTTTACACAGCAATAGCCTTCCCCCTCTCTTTGTTTCTAGCTGGAAAGATACCATAGATAGAATTATCCAGGCAGGATATAATAAAATTGTTTTTCCCCATGGCCAGCCTCAACCCAGTGGAGAGAAAGCAACTTTCCCTCAGTGTGTTACATATTCTAATAGCTTTTTGGTGAAATCTCTAGTTTTTTTTTTTTCTTTTTTCAATTATTATTATTATTTTTTTTTTTTTTGGTTTTTCGAGACAGGGTTTCTCTGTGTAGCCCTGGCTGTCCTGGAACTCACTTTGTAGACCAGGCTGGCCTCGAACTCAGAAATCCACCTGCCTCTGCCTCCCAAGTGCTGGGATTAAAGGCGTGCGCCACCACGCCCGGCTTCAATTAATTTTTTTAAAGATTTATTTATTTTATGTATATGAGTATACTGCCGCTGTCTTCAGACATACCAGAAGAGGGCATCAAATCCCATTAAAGATGGTTGTGAGCCACCATGTGGTTGCTGGAAATTGAACTCAGGACCTCTAGAAAGCTTTCTCTTACATGATAGGAAGCTGATCAGGTGCCACCCTGACTAGGAGAAGGCTAGAATTTGTGAGCCCCTGCCCCACTGGAAAGCCCCTTGCCCTAGGACAAGTTTGAGGCATGGATGAAGTCAGACCTAGGGCAGGGCTATGGCTAGTGTGTTTTCAACTCGGCTAACTGTTCAACAGGGTCCCCGTGAATAGACACCATGACTGCAGCAACTTTTATAAAAGAAAGCACTTAATTGGGGCTGGCTTACAGATTCAGAAGTTCAGTCCATTATCTTGGTGGGACGCACGGTGGCAAAACAGGCTGATGTGTTGCTGGAGAGACAGTTGAGAGTACCACATCTAGATCAGGCTTAGAGAGAACACTGGGACTGGCTTGGGCTTTTAAAACTTTAAAGCCCACCCCAAGCTGGGCGTGGTGGTGCACACCTTTAATACTAGCACTTGGGAGGCAGAGGCAGGCGGATTTCTGATTTCGAGGCCAGAGGCCAGCCTGGTCAACAGAGTGAGTTCCAGGACAGCCAGGGCTATACAGAGAAACCCTGTGGGGGCGGGGATGGCCCACCCCTAGTGGCACACTTCCTCCAACAAGGCCACACCCACTCCAACAAGGCCACATCTATTAGTAAGATTGAGCATCTAGCTGTCTTCCATCCAAAGATACCACATTGTGTTGCCTTGCCCATTTTCTGTACCCATATTTCCAGCTAATTCCTGCAAGCCAACTGAAAGAAGGTCTGGATAGTTCTGGACATGACCTACAGGAATTCCTGGGCACACTTACAATGATGAGTCTGCAGTCTGCCCAGTTTAAGGGAAAAGTAGGAATAGGGTGGGGGCAGGAAGTATATCTCTTAAAACCCCTGCCCTCCACTGAGGACGGAGATCTTACTAGACTCTACAAATTGGGGAGGCCTGGTATTGTGATTGGATCCTTCCAAGTTAGTCATGAGGTGCACAGTGGCTTCCTGGAGGCTTCTGATACTGACCTCAGGCTCAGTTACTGCTTAGGGTTTTCAGGATGACTAGGATAGGACTGTAGGTGTGTGTAAACACCATAGTCTACAGACACAAGAGGTAGGACCTAGAGAACACTGCAGCCCACACACATCCTCCGTTTCCTTTCCTGGCTAAGGTCACCTTGAAGGGCAGTAGAGTAGGGCGAGACCACACTCACCTTCCTTTTCAGTGCACATTTGTTCCTTAGCAGCAGAGCTTTATAGGCACTAGCTGGTTCTGGCTGCACCCCCTAGTTAGGGTAGGCAGGTCAGGCAGGTCTATTCAGGTGTCCTTTGGCCCTGACTCTGTTTGGTGAGCGTGCAGGGGTGAGAATACAGTGGTTCTGCCTGTCCCCCTGTGTCTCTCTGCTTGGTTGTTTTGTGATTTTTTTGAGACTGGTCTCACGTAATCAAGGATGACCTTTGACCTTGCTGATTTAGGCCACCATAACTGGCTTGGTTTTACTTTTTACTTTGTTTTCATTTTGAGGGTCTCACTAAATTGCCCAGGATGACCCTGAACTCATTTGGTAGCCCAGGTATGCTATTCTCTTTTTCCTCTTTTTTAGAGATGTATTATTTTATGTATATAAGTGCTCTCTGTGTGTACCTGTGTGCCATCAGATCCCATTATAGATAGTTGTGAGCCACCATGTGGTTGCTGGGAATTTAATTCACAACTTCAAGAATAACAGCCAGTGCTCTTAACCACTGGGCCATCTCTCCTGCCCAGGCAAGCTAGTTCTTAAGTAGCTTGGATTCCATAGGCCTGACTCAGGGTGGCTTTTGTGGGGTCATTTTCATTGTCCGGTCCTGAGCCTCTTCTCAAGCTAACCACAAGAAGGAACCAATGAGCCGGGCGTGGTGGCGCACGCCTTTAATCCCAGCACTCGGGAGGCAGAGGCAAGCGGATTTCTGAGTTCGAGGCCAGCCTGGTCTACAAAGTGAGTTCCAGGACAGCCAGGGCTACACAGAGAAACCCTATCTCGAAAAATCAAAAAAAAAAAAAAAAAAAAGAAGGAACCAATGAGATAGAGATCTGCCTGCAACTTCTCTTCAGGAGTGCAGAATAAATCAATTTTCACCAAGTCAAAGCCTCGGCCTCAGATTTTCCTCCCTAGTGGATGACATCTACTCCAAAGATCCAGGAGCTCAGGGTTAAGTTACATTTCAGTCCTTGAGCCCATCCTCTTGGTCAGAGCGGGCAGGACGCTCTTGCTGGCCACGAGGGGCCAGCACCGGATAGAGGGACAGTCCGGAGTTCTCATCAATTGTGGCAAGGGCCTGTCCCAGGACTACCATTCAACACCTGCCTGAGGTAGACTCTCTCACCCCGTGGGACGCGGCCCAAAGAGGGTTAAGGGGGCGGGATGTGGGGCAGCCCCGCCTTTGCCGCTGGGTCCTAGCGTGCACCGGTCTTGGGCGTGAGGCGGGTCGAAGCGGGTGGCGGCGGAGGGCGCTGCGTGGGGCGAGCGCGGCAGCGGCTGCGGCGGCGCGGCCCGCGTGACCCTCCGCCGCGCCCCGTGCGCTCGCGAGCCCGCGCTCCGTCGCGCCGGCCCAGCCGCAGGATGCGCGCTCCGCCGCTGCTGCTGCTGCTGGCTGCATGCGCGCCACCGTCAGGCGCCGCTGTGGACCCAACGCCGCCGGGCTGGGAGCCGGCCCCCGACGCACCCTGGTGCCCCTACAAGGTGCTGTCCGAGGGCCCAGAGACGGGCGGTGGGCGCCTGTGCTTTCGCAGCCCCGTTCGGGGTTTCCGCTGCCAGACGCCGGGCTGCGAAACGTTGGCCTCGGCGGGTGGCTCGCTGCGCGCCCACGTCCTGCGCAATCGCAGCGTACTGCTGCAGTGGCGCCTGGCTCCTGCAGAGGCGCGCCGCGTGCGCGTCTTCGCGCTAAACTGCTCGTGGCGTGGCACCTATACGCGCTTCCCGTGCGATCGCGTGCTTTTGGGTGCCTCCTGCCGCGACTACCTGCTACCGGACGTGCACGACAGCGTGCGCTACCGCCTGTGCCTGCAGCAGCTGCCGCTGCGCGCCGAGGTCGCCGCCGTCCCACCAGAGCTGGCCGAGTGCGTGGAGTTCACCGCTGAACCGGCAGCTATGCAGGAGATCGTGGTAGCCATGACGGCGGTAGGCGGCTCCATCTGTGTCATGCTGGTGGTCATCTGCCTTCTGGTGGCCTACATCACCGAGAACCTCATGCACCCGACCTTCCGGCGACCCAGTCTGCGCAGGCAGCCCTGAAGCGCAAGGCGACCCGCCCACCTGGGTTCCATCTGCCAAGTGCGCTGAAACCCTAAGGCCCTCTCTCTGCTTTTCTCTCATTCCCTCTCCCTCTTTAGGATCCCCATGGAGGGCCTAATGGAAACTAGCCCATGCAGGGACCTTGGCATCATCCCACGACCTTGCCAGCCCCAGATGGGTATCTGCCTTCCAGACTCAGGCCTCAGACTGGCCCATAGGCCTGGGCTAGAGTGTCAATGGCAGCCAGGGGTCTTCTCCATCTCCAGAGGCCTTTATAGAGCTGGCCAGAATATACATTCCCTTCTGGCAATAACCTCTGGCACCCAGGATCATGAACTTGAACTTTAATTCTGTGCCAGGTTGTCAAAGCTTGGCCGTAATTGTTGCTTGGTCACTTTGTGCTTTGCAGATTGGGAGGAGTGACCTCTGGAGCCTGTACCCACCCCACCTTACCCCAGTGGGCTTAGGTTAGCTTTGTGCCTTAGTATCTCTGACCCACTGCAGGAGCCACCCATCATCCCTCAGCTGTCCATGGGGACTGTGGCCCTGTGACTAGCTGGCTTATGCATGCTTCAGGTCAGAGTCCCATGGAGGACACACCATCTTTGAGACTTTCAGGAGCCTGGGGCAAGGGTTCACAGGCCCTGTTTTGTCTTCCTTTGTGGGTGTCTGAGAAGCCAAGAGCCATGATGTAGCTCAGCAGGCTGGGCCCAATGTTCAGCTGCTGCATCCAGGGGTGAGTGTCCTCCACCTCAGGAGGCTGGGGATTCACCCTTTCCTTTTGCTTGTACTGCCTTGATTAGGATTTTTCCAGGGTGGGGGTGGGGGTTGGGAAGACAGCTGAGGGATCCTGAGGGGCTGAAGGAAAGCTGCCAGCCTTGCCCAGCCAAACCCTTAACTGTGGTCTGGATCCTAAGCCTCAACTAACCTAAGAAACCTCAGTGGCCACAGTGCTACTTTACTAGCCCAGGTCTTCTCACACTACCTACCGCCTGAGATCTGACCCCAGTGATGTTGCCCCTCTTTCTGCATGGACAGAGGCTGGTCTTGCCTACCTCCTGGTACACACAGGCACCTGGTTGAGGTCACTCAGCCACCCTGTGATATTGGGAAGAATAAGGCCTTGCCCCTGTGTCTCTGAGCCTGGGCTCTGACCACTGAACTTAACCTTGGCAATTTTTCCTCCCATCCTCACCCCAGCGACCATGATGACCTGAGCCCTGGCTGGCAGCACCCGTGTCCTACCTCTCTGTCTTTGCTCTGCCCGTTCCCTGTGAGGCACTGGTCAGTTGCCAACATCTAAATGTCCATCACTCTCAGACCAAAAACATTGTCTTGTGTGTTTATTTGGAATGTTGGATGGGAGGCTATGGATGAGGGAAGGGAAGGTGGATTCAGTTCCTCCAAAGGCCTCAGACATTAGTCCAGTGGCTGGCCTTAAAGCTTTCCACTGGGATGGGAGATCACCCCCAGGCAATAATCATTGCAATGCTGACTTTACAGTTCAGGCAGGAGGATAGTCAAGGTGTCCATAACTTGTCCACCCTCAGACCTTGGGATAGTATCTATCTCTTTGTAGACCAGCTGTGTTGTGCGGGGGTGGGGAGGTGGGACTAACAGTGGTTAGAAATAGCCTCGACACACAATAATGACCCATTTGAGCTGTGACAAGCAACAGTTAGACAGCTTTTAAAAGGGTACTCTCCCCAGTGTGGCTTCCCTCTGCAGTGTTAAAGTTGGGGGTAGGAGTAGGCAGAGAAAATGAAGCTGGGCTACTGTGTGAGCCACTCACTCTCCATGCCTAGAATGTCCTTGGGATTTTTATGCTCTTGTAACCCTGAAAACGGCAAAAGTACAAGACAGGGATGAGCCAGGTCTGATGAGTGACTCATCTAGAGGGGGTGGGAAGAAGGTTGGGGGTGTGGTGACGTGCCTGGACTTGTCTGAGGTGTGGAGGACATAGTAGGTTGTCTAGACAGCCAGAGCAGATATGGGAGAGGTTTGCAGTCCAGCTTTTCTCCCACTGCTGTTCTTTGGGGATCTAGGCTGTTTATGAGGTGTGTTCTGATGTCTTCAACCTGAATGGGCAGGAGCTGGCACTCTGGAAGTGCCCTGTCTGAAGTACCCTAGCTCCCTAGCTAGAACCTTGTGGCCTCTTCTGGTGCCAAAGCTCTAGACTTCCCTAGGCCCTCAATGTGATTCAACTGTAGTTCAGTTGTTAGAATGCTTTCTTTGCAAGTGTCCAGCACCATATAAACTGGGCATTGTGGTAGATACCTGTAACCCCAGCACCCAGGACACGGAGGCTAGGGGATCAGAAGTTTAAAGTCATTCTTAGCTACATATTGAGTTAAAGGCCAGGAAAGAAAACACAAACAACAAAAATCCCCACCGGGTGGTGATGGCACACGCCTTTAATCCCAGTACTTGGGAGGCAGATGCAGGAGGATTTCTGCGTTCAAGGCCAGCCTGGTCCACAAAATGAGTTCCAGGACAGCCAGGGCTATACAGAGAAACCCTGTCTTGAAAAAAAAAAATCCCCAACATACAGGTCAGACATATGGAGAGGAATAAATTGTAACCATTTAATTACTGTTCAGGTTCCCATGACTATGCCCCAGACAGAGCTATGCCCCAGCCCAATTTTGCTCAAGTGTGTGGCCCTTCTTAAAATTTTCAGTATGATCTCCAAGGACATTTTACCTTTTTACCCAAAACAAGTCCTTCTAATCCTCCTACCTTCAAAAACATCGTCATAGCATGTAACTACCTTAGCCTACCAGAATGACGCATAGCCATTTTTCTTTGTGTGAACTGAACCCTCATGAAAAGTGTACCAGCATTTCAGACTCTCCATGTGCTGAGTTACATAGGAGTGACTCAAAGCTCACTCACTGTAACCAGGACATATCCTTTCAGAAAACAGTGTAAGCCCACTGGTCATTGTGGCTAGTATGACTGAGGAAATTTTTGCTTTTGAGACAGGGTCTGAGTGTAAAGCCCTGACTTCCCTGGAGCTTGTCATGTAGACTAGGCTAGCCTTGAACTCCTAGAGATCTGCTGCCTGGTGCCTCCTCACTGCTGAGATTAAAGGAATGTGACTAAGCCACATAAGTGCTGGTGCTGCAGGTTGCAGGTATGTACCTTCTGCATCTTCCTCCACCTTTTCCCATCTTTCCTTCCCCCTTTTTTTTTTTTTTTTTTTTTTTTTTTTTGAGACAGTCTCTTACAGCCTTGGATAGCTTCCAACTCATGAGTCAAAGTTCAGCTTGAACTCTGACCCTTCTTGATCTCCCCAGGTGATGAAGTAATTGATGGACCACCAGCTTTGATTTTATAGTGTACTAGATATCAAACCTAAGGTTTTATGTGTGCTAGGTAAGCATTCTACCAACTGAGCTATATCCCCATCCCTATTTTGAAGTTTCCAGTTATGTCTCCGGGATCTCTGATCTATTCTGAAATGCACAGTTTACCATTAATCCTATCTATCCTTTTTTTTTCTATCACATATAATAACATATATCATAAAAGAACAAAATTATAAAAAATTTTAAGCTAGGTTCTGGGTTCAAACCTATAATCTCAGCATTTGGAAGGTAGAGGCAGGGCTATTAGAAGTTCAAGGCCAGTCTTAGCTACATGAGCCTGTAGGTTGGTGAGATGGCTCACTAGGTAAAGGCACCAGTCAAGCTTGATGACCTGAGTTTGAGTTCTGGGACTCACAAGGTGGAGCAAGGGCATCAACTCCTAGAGGTTGTGGCCAGGCCTCTCCATGAGCACACACACACAAAACAAAGGAATGTAAATAACAGTATTTAAAGATTCTGCCTATTGCCAAATACGTGGTATTCACATGAGATATTCACATGATCTCATCACTTAGCAGGCTGAGGCAAGAGGATTGCTTGTCATAGACCCTGTCTATTTTAGGGACCGAACTCAGGTCCTTGTCATGTTTGGCAAGAGCTCCTACCACTGAAGCTATGCCTCCATCCCTTCAGCAGTTTTTCCCTCCCTCCCTCCTTCCCTTCCTCTCTCCCTCCCTCAGTCTCTTTCTCTCTTCTTTTTTGTTTTAGAGATGAGGTCTCACTATAAAGTCATGGTTATGCTGGAACTTGCTATATAGATTAGACTGGTCTTGGACTGGGAGATCTGCCTGCCTCTGCCTCCAGAATGCTGGTGTGTGCCACCATGCCTCTCCTCTTGACTTTTTCTTAATCCAAATGGGAAGAATTTGCGCACACACACAGGCTGGGCATGGTGGCACATGCCAGCACTCAGGAGGCTGATAGAAGATGATTACAAATCTGAAGGGAGCTTGGGCTTAGCAGTAAGGCATTGCCCCCAAAACTCAAAAGTCAAAACAGAATGAAAAATCCCATTTCTGCTTCACTTCCAGGTATTAGCTCAATGAAAACTTTGAAAGTGTTTGCATGCACAGTTTACACGGAGATGCTCATGGCAGAAGTGTGAGGTGTCTGTAATAGCCCCAGACTAGAAACAGCCCAAATAACCATCTGCAGGTTGTTGATCAAAATATGATATGGTCAAACAGTGGAAAGCAACCAGCAATAGACAGCTGGAAAACTGGCAATAGGGAACCTGGGCATAGTAGCACACACCTTTAATCCCAGCACTTGGGGAGCAGAAGCAGTGGATCACTGAGTTTTGAAGTCTACAGAGCAAGTTCCAGGACTGCCATGGCTACTCAGAGAAACCCTGTCTCAACAACAACAACAACAACAGGCTAGACAAAGGAGCAGGGAACTAGAACACTGGTCAAGTGAAGGGGATCAGGATGTCAAGGTCATTCCCAGGTAGATATTGACTTTGAGGCTAGCCTGAACTACATGAGACTGTAATTCTAAAATATGCAGACTATAGTAACAGGCAGCAATGTTAATGTTGACTGGAGAGTGATGGGTTGTCTGGGGAGATGACGGAGGGCTGGGAGAAGAGAAGGCAGGAAAGATTACAAAGTGGTATAAGAAATGTTTGAGGTTGATAAATGTGTTTTTTTAATTTTACAGGTGTTTTCATATATAGAGAAACATACCGAGTTTTATGACTTAAGTATGATACTTGTGATTTATTAGGTTAGTTGTCTTATTCAAGCTATTAAAAACTTGTCCTAGGGGCTGGTGAGATGGCTCAGCGGGTAAGAGCACCCGACTGCTCTTCCGAAGGTGATAAGTTCAAATCCCAGCATCCACATGGTGGCTCACAACCATCCTTAACGAAATCTGGCGCCCTCTTCTGGAGTGTCTGAAGATAGCTACAGTGTACTTACATATAATAAATAAAGTAAATCTTTAAAAAAAAAAAATTGTCCTAGCCAGGCATGGTGGCACTTTAATCCCAGCATTTGGGAGTTTGAGACCAACCTGGTGTGCACAGTGATTTCCAGGCCAGCCAATGCTACATAGAGAGACTGTCTTTCTTCTTTTTTTTTTTTTGTTTTTTCGAGACAGTGTTTCTCTGTATTGCCCTGGCTGTCCTGGAACTCACTTTGTAGACCAGGCTGGCCTCGAACTCAGAAATCCGCCTGCCTCTGCCTCCCGAGTGCTGGGATTAAAGGCATGCACCACCACGCCCGGCGAGAGACTGTCTTTAAAAAAAAAAAAAAAAAAAAAAAAAAGCAAAAGTGGAAGGGCTGGAGAGGTGGCTTAGTGGTTAAGAGCACTGACTGCTCTTCCAAAGATCTTGAGTTCAAGTCCCACCAATGGCATGGTGGGTCATAACCATTTATAGGATTTGGTGCCCTCTTCTAGCATGCAGGCATACATGCAGATGTACACAAAATAAAATCTGAAGAAAAAAAAGACTTCATTTAGTTTAAAAGGTTTGTTTTTGTTTTTTGTTTTGTTTTTGTTGTTCGAGACAAGGTTTCTCTGTATAGCCCTGGCTGTCCTGGAACTCACTTTGTAGACCAGGCTGGCCTTGAACTTAGAAATCCCCCTGCCTCTGCCTCCCAAGTGCTGGGATTAAAGGCGTGCGCCACCATGCCCGGCTGTTTTTGTTTTTTTGTTTTTTGTTTTTTTTAATTTTTTTTTTTATTATATGCAAGTACACTGTAGCTGTCCTCAGACACTCCAGAAGAGGGCGCCAGATCTCGTTATGGATGGTTGTGAGCCACCATGTGGATGCTGGGATTTGAACTTATCACCTTCGGAAGAGCAGTCGGGTGCTCTTACCCGCTGAGCCATCTCACCAGCCCTGTTTTTGTTTTTAATGTCATGGTAGTATACACTTTTAATCCCAGGACTTGGTAGATAGGCAGACACAGACAGATGAGGCCAGTTTGGTCTACAGAGTGAGTTCTAGTACGGCCAGGGCTACACATAGAACCCTGTCTTGAAAAACAAAAACAAGGGCTGGTGAGATGGCTCAGCGGGTTAGAGCACCCGACTGCTCTTCCGAAGGTGATGAGTTCAAATCCCAGCAACCACATGGTGGCTTACAACCCCCCTTAACAAGATCTGACGCCCTCCTCTGGTGCGTCTGAAGTCAGCTACAGCGTACTTATGAAGAATAATAAGAAATGAATCCTTGGACCGGAGAGACCAACCGGAGCAAGCCAGGCTGTCCGGAGCGAGTGGAGCCGAATGGGGACAGCTGGAGCAAGCGGGGACGCAGGAGCTAGCAGGGCCGGAGCGAGTGGGGCCAAACCGGAGCAAGCTGGGCTGGCTGGAACAAGCGGGGGGGGGGGGGGGGGGGGGGGGGGGGGGGGGGGGGGGGGGGGGGGGGGGGGGGGGGGGGGGGGGGGGGGGGGGGGGGGGGG